>WACJ01000163.1:0-600000 GCA_008973525.1 Stenopsyche tienmushanensis | reverse complement strand
CTTATGTTCATTCATTTGAATCTTTTTTCTAGGTCATGAATCATATATCTTTTCAGCCTACATGTCCCAGAAGTTTGGTTGGTTAGCTCTTCAACAAGGCGGTTGGGGTGTGTGTTTAGTATTTGTTTATATTTTGACTATAGCTTTCAATCTCCTGTTTCGTTGTAGATATGTTTAGTTCCCTGTGTATAATTTAATTTGTCACGTACCAAGGAGCGTTGCCTATAGTACGCAGCACTTTGGACTGAAAGCGTTGGAGAACGTCAATATTGGAGGTCGATGCGGTACTCCAGAGCTGCATTCCGTACGTCCAAATAGGTTTTAGTATGGTTTTGTTTATAAGTGTTTTATATTCTAAGGCCAGTTCTGATTTTCGACCCATCAGCCATCAATATCGAGTTGCTTTCTTTGATTTGAGTATGAAGATGTAATTTGTGGGCGGTTTTACAATTTTATGTAGCAAACCCGGATGCCACACTTTGTCAAAAGCCTTGGTTACATCCAGGAATCCTGTCAGGCAATATCTTCTAAGTACTTGTGGATTCTATTAAAGATCATTTGTATTTGTTCCACGGTCGCATGTTGTGGGCAGAATCCGAATTGGTGATTAGATATTAAGTTGTTTTTCTCAATAATTGGCTTAAGTCTCTTCAGTAGTAGTTTTTAAAAATTGCCGATGGATCTGTATAATTTAAATAATGTATATCTTTGCTGGGCTTGGGGATTAGAATAATCTTAGCCACTTTTCATTGCGGGGGAAAGTAACCCATTTTTAGTACCGCATTTAATGTTTGCACCAGGATTATAAATCCTTTATTAGGAAGTTCCTTTACCAATTTTCCTGTAATAAAATCGTAATCATTCTCATCTTCGTTCTCTGAAGTATTCAGGTTATTATTATGTGGAGTGAATACTTCTGTCAAGTGGCTAGCGAATATTTTCGTCTTTTCTTTGCTATTTTTGGCCCATTCTCCGTTTTCCTTTTTAATAAGCGGTTGTGTTGTTTGGGGTTATTTTAGGTATTTTGTAGCTTTCTACAGTGAGTATTCTGTGGCTTCAGTGGCGGTTAGCTTGTTAAGATAGTCGCTGATTACTTCATTTTTGCTTTAGTGATGGCATTTTTAGTTTTTTATAGCACGTTTTGATTTGTTTTTGTTTTCCGGCGACCTCGTTACTTGCCAAGGTTTTCTTATTTTGCGTTTTTCTGTTTGATTGTAGTGCATAACAGTTATTTTTTACTTTTTTGCGTCCATTCCGGAGTTAAATTTCTAGCGACTTCCCACAGAGAAAAGTTAAAAAGCTCAACTGCGCCAGTGAGGTCCTCTTTGTTGTAAGTTTTTCATCAAGTGGTTTTTGATTAGTTCATGAAAGATGTTCAAGTTGGAGGCTTTAATGTTTCCCTTATATGACTGCTTATCATAACAATGACGAGGGAATGATCAAAGGACAAATCGTGACTGGATTCTGCCCTGAAGTAAGCTGCTGATATTCCTTTTATGACACAAAAGTCAATAGTGTCTGGTTTTTTTCCCAGCCAGTACCTGGGTTGATTTGACGAGACGAGACGATAATAATATTTAATGCAATTAAACCCTTGTACAACTCTCTCTCTTTGGTAGTTATTAGTGTCGAGCCTCATTGAAAGAAACCTACTGAAAAAAAAAATGCTTTGTAGAAATGTGTGGAAAATTTCGGTCGCTGCCTCCCGTACCATTAATGGTTATAGCCTCTAGATAACAAGTTTATTCTATATCTGTAATCAAAAATTCTTTGAATAAAAATATTGAGTACAAGTTGATATGCGGAAGAAAAAAATACAATTAAATTTTTGATAAAAAATAATGCATTCAAAGGAAATTTGCAATAGTGCGCGATGAGCTTTGTATCTGTGGAATATCGGATGCTGGTAAAAATGGACCAAGAATTTTACTTTGATATGGAATGCTTTTGATACTCTATCTGATGACCTAACAGTGACTCAATTATAGGATTCTGAGCGCCGCTGTATTTTAAGCGAAAATTTCTGCTTTAAAATAGGATGAAGAACTATCAGGCGTATATTTTTTTTACGAGGTCGGATTTTAGTATTTCATGGGCGTGCTCGAGTATTTTCTTTTACAATATCGTTTGTATGCGAAGGTGATATTCTCTACTTTTATGGTTGAGCATATGCTGAAAAGTTGGCAGGAAATGAGGACACATACTGAAGCAAAAGATTTTCACGCCAATCCCACTCGGAGACCGCGATTGAATTTTAACACGAAATTTGATGTTTTTATTTAAAAAAAAAACCATATTGACAAGTTCAAAGTGTTATTTTAGATTTATGAAAATATTGCGACAAAATAATATTTGTCATCATATATGGTGTTCAATATTTCACACGTCTCCCTATGGGAAAGACTCGTATGGCGGGCACGTAGGCGGATGACAGATGTCAAAATTTAGCCGTCAAAGATGGATTTTCCTTTATAACAGCTCAGATCTTTCATGATCAATTTTCAATGCGTTACTATAAAATGTATCGATTTTTTTATAAAATATATTTTCACTTTCGTGACGGAGTCACAAGACTTATATCATCATCGCTGGTGTAATTTTTCATCGCTAGAACAAATGAGCGAAGGCAAATATTTACCGACTTTTCATAAAGGGTCAACTCTGTGGTATGAATGAAACTTTTTAATGGCTGTCACAAAACACATTTTACCTACGTGACCTGAAAACAAAGCACTTGTTAAAAGTTCTTCGTCTTCCTCCAAAATATTTGGCACAATTCCATTGTAATGCCTGACAGAGCTTAGATCAGACAACACTTAAGTATCCAAACGTAGCTTGCAGCATGCAAATGTCTATCCTTGTTGCTTTATCTTGAAGAGGGTGAATTCAGAGAAGAATAGAGGTTAATTTATAATCTAATTAAGAACAGATAACACTTGAGTGAATCTTTGATATACTTTAAATACAAAAATGACTTTGATATATTACAAAGATTCAAATCCAATTTTGAAATAATGATATTATTCGAGTTTTTTATAAATCTTCTATCTTGAAATTTTTATTTGTATACCATTATAATATGTAAGAGTAGTTATCGACAGTTTTGAATATTTGTGATTGAAAATGCGAAAAAACACATTCAAAATGTATTCATAAATACGTTAGTAGATAAAGTGAATTCTCGACAAATTTATCTTCCTTGTATAAGAAAATCAAATACATACAAAAATAGATATTCCATATATTGTAACTAAATGCTTAAGAGCAACGTAGAAATATCCTTCTTGTTTAGGTGTGAAATTATTCTTCTATTTTTTAATAATTCCCCATTGTTTCTTATATATAATATATATCATCTTTATGTGCTTAAGTATTTAATATTAACATATAACTGACAAAATAATTCCTTTCTATGATTTTCACGTAAATTTATCCGTATTTAAAAAATATGAGTTCATTTTAAATCAAAATAAAGCTAAATGAATCCAACGTACTTATGAAAATAAAACGTACAGAAAATTATTCATATAGTATCACACAAAAGCTTATATTAGTATAAGCTGCTCGTTTATGTGCCCCTGATGCTCTGTCTATTATTTTATCTAGGCTATAGAAGTACTTAACTAGTATTATTTTTACTATGATTCTCTTCTTCGCTCCGTAAATTAATATTGTATGAAAATATTAAGGACGTTCAACATTTAAGTTCATATTATTTTTGAACTATATTAGGGTCAATCTTTATTTTCTACAACCGATTTAATTTAGATGTCTTTGTATGAATGTATTTAATTTGGGTCTAAATCGATGGTTTCATATATCGATCCTTGTGGTTTCTTCACAGTTGTGAATCATGACCTCTTTGAACTTTTACAGTATTGAACAGGAATCTCTACTGCTTGTGGTTTCAGCTATTCACGTAATGTATTAGATGTTTTTCTATTCAATAAGAACCAGTTCGTTCATATTTTACGATCTTTGTTAGGTACATATTGATACATTTTCATATTAAAATTGGATTGGATCAAATTAAAATTGTAGTCAATATCAGCAAAATTAAATTATTCCATGCGATTTAGATAGGCTTGAATGTTTGTCAGGAAGTCTTATAAATCAAGTGCAGAAAATGATAAGGAATCTTCGCGTTAAATAAGATGAATTGGGGGACTGAAGATGGCATAAGAGATATCATAGAGAGTGAAACCTTCCTTATCTTTGCCGCCATTAATACATTTGATCAAACATCGGAACACGTCGAAGGCATAAGGGATTTCAATCGGCACAAGTAATATAGATGCGAGAAAACGAAGATAAAATTTTTGCAACCGTTTCTGTTAAATACGTGTGGGAAGGATAGATGATGGAAGTTAGGGAATTGCGCTCATGTAGAAGAACAGGAAAACCGAGAAATTACACCGCGTCTAAGTTATGTCCCGAAGAAACACACAGCTGAAGAAAATTATATATTCAAAAGACGTACAATAACAATTTGTTTATTCAAACAGAACAAAAGGAAGAATTTGTACGCAGGTAGTTCAATTCACTTATGAAGTTGAGAGTTAAAAATTAAGGCATTTTTCATACTAAAATTAATCCATCCACAGGATGCTCGTGAACAGTGGTGCATTTAAGAAGCAAAACTTGCACAAGAAAATGCAAATAAACTTAATTAAAACTTGTCTTCAATTCTTCTTGTACATTTTGAACCATAACAAAATGCAGATTATTTCAATCAACATGGAATGAATGTCTAGGGAAACATTCTCTCTTGGAAAGATTTGAACTTTTAAGCACAATGCATTGCATTATTTTGCAAATTAAATGCTTTGTGAGGTTTTTTAAACTAATTTTTTCTACAAATTTATATTAAAATACAATAATAATAGATGCACACATTAAAGTATGAATAAATCAAATGCACAGTCTTGTAAATTTGAGTAAGAAATAATAATAACTTTGCTTTTATGGTCTTGGTACAATTTTTCTTAGCTCTTAATTTTTTACCATCCACCCTTATCATCCCTCCCTCAGACATTGCGCTTTTTTTGCCAAAACAAAATTTAAGATAGACGTACCAAATAATTGCTTTAATTTATTCAGGAAGGAAAAATCCTACGGCGTGTTAAACTTTAGACTCAGGAGGCTTTTTCTTAATTCACAATTGTAATTAACAAGTTAATTTTTAATCGGCCGAGAAATAATTGCTTTAAAACTTGTATGGAGAGCTTAAAAGCTATTTAAATTTTTAGAGCAGCCTAAATTTTTTAATATTTTAGCCGTTAATAAAACGATCCTAAATGATTAGGTTTGTTAAAATATTAATCGTATTTGGATAGTCTAGAGTCTAGACTAAGTGATCGATACAAATCTTTAAATCTGAACGAGATTTACATTAGATTTAAATAAGTATGTTTCTATGAAATTTAAAATGCTTAATCCCGATTGCTGAGCTTCAATACCAATTCACTATTAGACATGACCATTTGATTTGGATCGAAGAGTTTAAATCAGATGATTCCTTGCAAACCCTTACCAAGGATACAAAAGAACATTTCACAGAGTTAAGCCAGATTTAAGGGTCCTAAAATTATCATAAGCTATCGAGTTCTTGTATTCAGTTACAATTTGATACAGATATGGATGGATTTTCTGTCTTGATATTGTATTGTTCGTTCGGAATGATTCTGCGGTGAAATTCATGTAGTTTCAAGTTTTGGATATTTTTGTATTAAGTTTTGTATTAATACTTGATTTAAGCTGTCGGAATAAACGGATTAATTATTTGCTGAAGTCGATGAAAATCATATAATTCGATGATAACTTATTGGCATTCTCTTTATTGGCACCACGGCTTCGTCCGTTTTTTTCGTTTCAAATTTATGTTTTGTATTGAATTAAAATAGGTCAAAGCATTCATAATAAATTCAAGAAATGCCTTGAATCAATCTCATTCTGATTTAATCCTGTCATGTATAGCTCATTGTTATTCCACGTATTCTATACCTAGTTGGAAATAAATAATAGTGATTGATCAATCGTTTGTCTGTCTGCTGTATCAAACATTCATAGAGGTGAATATTGATGCCATTAAAGAAATTCAACCCCATTCCAAAGCTTTGTTCTTTATTACCCCCAGGTCCGTTGAAATAACTCTTGCGCTTTACAGGAGTCCCGGAGGCGTAAATGGCCCGCATTCAATACAGGGGTAGAACCGATTTTTTCCAAAACGCTTATCATTACCGTACTAATAGGAAATAATAACATAGTGATTTATCTTCGAATCTGCAACCGATCGCGTGATTATCGTACTAAATAAACCATCATGTAATTTAACCAATTTTCTTCCCCTATTTTTTACGACCCTTGCGTGGAACAAAATTGTGTTGTTACGTTTGCTTTTCTTTTGCGATAACTCGCAACGTTTGTTACGGCTGTCGATTTAATATACGATTACACATTCGATTAAATATTTGATAAGAGATTATACGCTTATTTTGATGTCGGCTGATATGAAAATTGGGGAGATTTGAGGGGCGCTAAAATCGAAATGCATGTTATTGCTGTTATATGCATCAAAGATTATGCGGATCGCTATAATACGGACAATTTGATTCCCTTATCGTTGATATTTTTCCTTGATGATGATATCAAAGATATCTAAAAAGTCTCATCCGATGGTCCTTTCTAAAAATATAACTAAATAATGCTTCTTATGATTTGAACAAATTGTAAGTGTTGCTAAAATACATATATTTATATGCATATGTTTATGTAATCATGCAGGTAAAATTATGTTTTCACAAACATACGGTGTTGCAATTCTGAGGTCGATGGAGTAAGAACTCGTTTCAGATAAATCTTTCAGGACGATGGATTTACGACGGTACTCAAATTTATTTTACCCTCTGAAAGCACGCATGGACGATTTTTTAGTTATATCACTACATCAAAATATGGAGAGAAATAATTTTTTAACAATTTTGCTAGATTATGATGCACGAAATAGAATATTTCAACAAAATTTTGTTTCCAAAATCCATAATTTATAAATGGATTTGCTTTATTATGAGGCTGGAATATTGAGAATAATTGATATTGTTAATATAATATATATCATCGTCTTTATCCCTGTTATATTATTTTTCGCGGTTATTTTAGTAACTTTAATTGCTTACATGAATATTTTCAATGTTTGCTTACAAAACTGTTATTTTAACGACTAGGTTTCAAATTTGGATTTTAGCGATCCCGTTTATGAGACCTTTGCCAAACATTTTTATAAATCTTCTTCTTCCTTAAAAATACTTTTCAAATAAAACTATCCAATAAAAATCCTTTACGTTTACACAGGTCGTTTTGGATACATTAGACGAACATATAAATGTTAAATGCTAAGAAAATATTCTCTCATAAACTCGATTTACAAAGGAATTTGATATTATGGCTGTTTAATATGTTGAAATTTATAAGCCGGCTCATAATTTTTGATCAATGTTCTCATTTACACAATCAAGTGTACTTGATTTAATTAAAATTTGATTATATTATACAATTAAAATATTATGTATGGATTGTTAGTTATATTATAAACCGAATGTTGGTAAAGTGGTTAAGATCCTGAACGCTTATTATAAAGATTCGCATTTAAGTCCTGATTGTTGAAAAAAAATTCGATCGATCGTCTCAATCCAGGTTCACCCTGATAACCTAACGATAATTTTGCTACTGATCTTCCCATTTTACTTTACCCTATCTCGTTTTACCATATGTGGAAGGCAATAAGATTCTATATGAAGATGCTTTTTTCTAGAATACTTTTATCTCTACCGCGTAAAAATACACGATTCTTTTATGCAAAAATATAAAAACTCATAGAAAATAAATGCTGATATTGCTGCAATTTTTCATCATGATAAAGCTCCCATTTATAATGCCTCAAAATCAATGGCTGCTATAATTAATCCCAATGCGGATGCCGGTAAATTTATCGTTTTTTATTCAGATTTTTTCATGAACGACTATTATTTATTTTGAATTGTAAAAAGTGTTCAACGTGTTAAATGTAAATCAAATGAGAATTAGTATTTTCATATATTTTAATGCACGGCGGTGAAAATTTCATGCGATTTTTTTATGCTAAAATGAAGAATAATACCACATGCTTTTATGGAAAATAGTCTCATACATCAGGGAAATTTTACTAGCGATATAAAGTGTTAAAACTTTATAACGGGCATAAACATAATATAGTTATATCCTTCGATAATACACCGCAGGGTCGTACATATTATGTTCTTTATAAGGTTTTCAATAAACCGACATAATGTTGAAACGTCAAGTTTATGTTCGAAAATCTTATGCGTCCATAATTTTGCGTCAATTTTTTGCGAAAGGTGGACACGATTTGGATTTTACGACACTTCGAAATTTTGCGCTACGGTTGAATTTTTCACATGGCGCAAAAATTTATTCAATAAGTACGCCGAAAAAAAAGTTGAACGGAGAGCTTTAAAGCTTAATTTATATCCGAAGACGTTTAAAAGACATTTGTCCCTCTTTGTTGAAAATAGATCTTCAACGCTACAGTAAGTTTGTCCAAAGGCTTTTAACAAAGTTTTCGGTTAATTGGAACCGATTGGAGGACCTTATAATAATATATATCGGCTACGTGACGCTATATAACTTTTCAACGTAATTCCTTTAAAATTTATATACCATCAAAAATTACATTTTGAATGTATTGGTATCAATTGAAAAAAGTGCTGGTAATTTTTCCTTTCAATGTAACGACACATTTTCGTTTCGATTCCATTGTTATACTAATCAATGCTTTCAGTATACAGTAGTTCATTATTCAAATGGTGTTATCCTATGTCACATTTTGATTGAACACAAGTGACAGGACATTAACATAATCTATAACATCGTTTCAATTTAATTCCGAAAGGCACCTATAGCATTATTTTAAATCGTCTAAGTATACTGATGCAATATCGCCTTTTGCACACATATTGCTAGGTGTCGCTGATTGTATTTTTATTAAATGGCGCTTGACGCATCCAATTACACGCTCTATGAACTTCCATATCGCTAAAATACACAGCGGCTTCGTGTGGAATTGAACAATTTTCAGGAATAGAGGCAACACCGATCGTGTTGTGAAGTAATTGCAAGGAATTAACAGTTCGTGGGCTTTGCAGAATGGCTTGAAATGTGCCTCGTCATTATTGCCACCATAATTAGAAATTGTGTACGTTTGGAAGCTAGAATAAGAACATCTGCTGCAGATATTAACATTTTGAAAACATGCATTTTGTACGAGTCAAAATTGAAATTGGAATTCGGACGTTTGGGTAACAACTTGGATCCGCGAATAAAATTCCTTTGTGTTGTATGCATGGAAGAACTATTATTTTAAAACAACGATTTTTATATGTAAATCATAGAAAATGTATACTTTGCAGTAAATCTGCTTTGTAGAATGTTTGAAAATGTATTTGTTTAACTAATATTAAATATTCTCATACTCATTTAAGGCGTCTTTTCACTTTACAAATTTAAAAAAATCGATTTTTATTTTATTTTAAATTTTGAAAGTACATATCTTCAAAAATATTACATCGAAATTTCATAAAGATCGGACGAGTTTAACTACATTTTTGGGTGACCGTTAGGTGACTACCTGAGAGCACCCAGCTGCATACATATTGTTCAGACTCATGGTGCAAGTACAAGAAAGTGGTGAAAAACAATCAGATAGAAACTTTTAAACATCCTTCTGCTCTAGCTGAGGATGTTTACGAGGTTTTGAAACCGATTTATGAAGATCTTCGAAGAAATACCCAAAATAACAACGAGTGTTTCAACAGCTGTGTCTGGGCAATTTTTCTGCAATCAAAACTTTAAACGCGTTTATCTCAAAACAAGGTTTTTCGGTGGCTTGTTGATGAAATTTCGGAAACTATCCCGCCGATTGTCATGAAATTTGAATGACATATTCTTCACACTTATGGCTATAGCGCATATCATCAGATTTTTAAAATTTTGATTTAAAGTATTTTCTTTTACAAAAAACTGCAAAAAAACGCGTTTTTTTTTACTTTTTCGTAAAACGTGCGCCATTTTGTTATTTTCGCAAATATCAAAAATCTGATGATATGCGCTATAGCCACTTATATACTGAATCTAAAACTGTTTTATTTCTTTGTTTCAAATGACCCATCTCGGAAATACCATCAACAAGCCACGAACATATCATTTCTACACGGGTTTTTCGATGCTACTGTTTTATTATAATAATTGTTCAAAAAAATAAAAATATATTTTTTTCATTTACTTGAAAGATGTGTTTATTACATAAGATCCATTTTATCTCATAATTTTTAGCGAAAATCCTCGAAAAAAAATCGTGAAAATAGCCTATTTTTGAGGCACCTAAAGTGAGAAGACGCCTTAATAACAAAATAACTTTCTTATAGTTTCGTTTATGGATGGTTTACGAAATTACTCAGATTACTTTTGTAGGGTATTTCAATAGCCTGGTGGGAATTCGTATGACGAATGATGTATGTAGCTCAACAACTCAACCAAGACAATTCCCTTGTGCATTTCGTGAGGAGTCAGTTGAACCTTAATGTAGCTTTAACATGTATGCATTTTTGCTGAAAGCATTAATCTAATACCTAACTATCAAAGTACGTTTGCAAAAAATAATGTTGACATATTCATAATGAATAATAGTGTTTTCGATTAAGGCTATTATTAGATGTAAAAACATCTAATAACCATGTATTTCAAAAGCTTAAACCCATGTTTCAAGTTGAAGTTTTCATAACTATTTTCAAATATATCAATATTTACAGTTTTTTAACGCGAATACTACGAAAGTCAGACCCATTATCAATATTATAAGAACTCCTTTGCTTGGAAATTCAAAGAATAATTATTAAAATCAATAATAAGATAATTTATAAAATTCGAATAAAATTAGAATTAAGATTTGCTTCATTTGATATAACGTCCGATTTAATGTCGGGGTACTTCTAGATTATTTTTTCGTTTAAAATAAGGACTATGGAACATAGAACGGCCATTTTGTAAGGTTTATTTATTATGTAAGGATGCAGTAACTTGCTTCGGAAGGCCCAATGCGGGTGGAGTATCTTTTCAAAGTTATTTTCTAAGGAAAGAGTCTTTTGGTAAACAACTTCTCTGTTCGCAGCGAACCTTCCAAGACGAAGCATAAAAGCTTTGAATATTTATTAATGGATTCAGAGAAAAAACGTCATAGAAAACTGTAGTTTAGGAATATCGTAGCATAGAACATATTGATCGTAACCGCTTCAACTGCAATTGATTAATATATTATATGGCATGCGTTGTGCATTTGAAGAAGAATGAGGCTCGTGTGAGCCTCGTAATTAGCAACATAGGAAATTATAGTTCATAGCTAATGTCACATCTGAGTGATTAATGTATCACAAGTGGTATTTAGCAAAAAGCTTAAAAATATGACTCAGTATTGAGTGTCACGGTTTATGCAAGAATGTAACTAACAAATTGATATTTAATGTTTTTAATGGTCAAAATTTGACACTTGATCTAATTTTGGGCCTTTATTTGAACACACCTTCCTATGTATTATTAGAATGTAATCGTTATATAATTATTACAACCATTGCGTTGTATTATCAATTATAAAAAAATCAATGGATATAAGTTCTTTTTACAATATTCGTAAATTCAAAATTTTATAAAATTCGTCGGATATTATTCGTTTTTTTGTTAAATAATTTAGAAAGTTCTTTCATAATAAATGTATAGATTAGCATAATAGTTCACAGGAATGATAATATATTTTGACTTTAATTAGATTGTCTTTTAATGTAGATATGTATGAATTAAAAACAATACAATGTAAACATACACATAACAGAAAGATTAATTATTTTGTGCCATCAACTTCAGTTTACAATGAAATATAAAAGTGTTACGAGCTAATTGCTATACAGCGGAAGTTAAATAGCAAACATGTCCAACATTTTTTAAAATTAATAATCAACATAGATAGGTTTACGCTATTTTCTAACAAAATAAGTTCACTATCTATGCTAATTATTTTTTTAATTCAAAAACGTCTTATATTCAAAGGTCAAATGTAATTTATTATATTTCAACTGTATGATTTTGATATATATTATTTTTAAGATCTTGAGCCTTTCAAAGTCAGAATGAATGTCTAAGTATTCGATTAAATAAATCGTTGGAGGATTTCATCAAAAGAATATTTCATCGTCATCTGTTAAGATTGCCCAAGAAGACTCTCAAATGAAGATCAGAGCGTTTTCGTCAAAGATGACTTACGAGCGACGTCTGAAGTTTTCGCAGCATTTGGAACATTAATCTTCATGATTAGATTATAAACTCGCGGCACAAAGACAGTTAATTCAAGAGTTGGGCTCAATTTGAAATGGTTAGATCGTCTAAAAAAGTCGACAATGAAGCAATATGGGTGTTGCGACAAAGAGCTTATCGATTGTGTTTGACCAAACATCCGGGCTTATCAACCGCAATACGTTATTATATAACAGGTTGTTGGAAGAAGATTGGTTCTGTATTAAAAAAAGCAAATGCACATGGAAAGAAATATGATCTATCAAATGATGTATCGCTCGACCTTTTCACGACGAAGTAGATATATGAAATGAAATATTTTTTTATGATCAGTATCTTGAATTTGGTCTATAACTAAATGGTTAAATATTTTAATAATTGATTTAAATATTAAGCAAAATAACAATACTGTGTGCTAGATTGTGGAAAAAAAATTTCACCGTACTAATAAAATTTGGGAGGCTGGAAGTATCGATATTTCCAGTTAATGAATTTGGGCAGACCATCCACGAGTGACTGATCATAAATCCTCTCATACCTAAGATTTCTATTTTAATAAGCCTATCCTTATGAAAAATTATTCATATTGAAAATATTCCTTTGGAGATCGCCTACCTCTGATAACGAATATGAGTATATCACCTTGACACTCAGGGCTCGGCTGTGTTCGAACGAAGTATACTACGGCTTTCACAAAAATATTTATAACATTTTACTAATTGGTGTGAATTAATCAAAATAAAAAGTGTTATAAAGCAAAAATACAATGACGGAAATGGCACAAGATGATTTTTTGTGGTAGTAGATAAACAAAGAGCATATTTTTTGACAATCTCTTTTTTTACCTCTTTTGAACAGTTTTTTTAAATTCAGGTAATAATAATTTACCATGAAAAAAATAATATAAGACACAGTGGAAAGCTTCTATTCAAAATACAGTAGCTAAAAGGATCTAACAATTTATGCATCACCCGCATAAAATGAAATCTTAATATGATATATTTCTATTTTTTTGCATATTGATCCATGAAGATTGTTTCAATATTATTGTCTCAAAATAAAATGTGATTTTCTATATTCACATTGGCATTATTATTTAATGTTGTTTGATGTCTTAAAAATAATCACAAACAATACATTTCATTCTGAGACATCCTATTTCATGAAAGCGAAAGAACATTTTTATGTATGTCCAAAATATCTTATATAGATAAATACATCTGTTTTTATTTATTTTTCCTCAGAAAATCAAATTAAATTGCGAATTTAATGAAAAGGTCATCTAAGTCCATTAATTAGAACGAATAAAATATATTGCTTCGTCTTTGAGAGCAATTTCACAGTAGCTGTTTACTACGACGACGAAACGCAATTTCCCCATGCCCGAGTATCGCAAATTAAAAATAAATTAATTACATCCCATCTTGAGAGACACATTCTCTCATACACACAACCTTCTTCATCCGCACAAAAGACTCGATAGCTTCATCAATATGCAAAGAACAAGGCGATTGATTTTATTATCATCCCTATTGTCTGCGGCATTCGGATCTGTAATCTCAAAGATGAAAGATGGTGGGCGCCCAAATCGGCGATTAATTAAAAACACCATCGCCGATTAATCGGTGTTGCCGAAAATGCTATATTCGATACCTTTGATGTGCGGGGATAATCGGATGATTTATGGGCCCTACGCACAGTCAAAAGGCCCAGGACGCAGCATGAATATCAATTTCAGCGGGCTTCATCAAAAAATCATAAAGCTGCGACGTGTATATTTGTTGGTGTTAAGGTATCAAATTTTAGTTGGGGTTGGGCGCGAGCTGGAGAAGGATGGAGGTTCGATTTTGTATTTATCTGGATTGTCTAGTTGGATGTTATCAAGCGAATGGAAATGGGTCGTAAACGTTATAAATAGCCTATCGTTGGAAACAACGGAAAATGGAAAACGATAAATAAGCGTAATATCTTATGGGATATTAGCGTATGTTGACTTATCACAAGAAAACCTGTAATACTCTAATATACTGAAAATATTTTGCACAATTGCTTTTGGTTATGAATATGGCATGTTAAATAATTTGAATAATGGCTGCAGATAAAGTAAATTTAACATTTATTCAAATTGTGTATCTAAAAGCAATAACATTAAAATCTAGATAAATCAATTCCATAGCGAAATGACACAATATTACTGATCAAAGAGGATAATTTAAAAATAAGCAATATATTTATTGCATATCTAGGATATGTCATTTTGCACGAGAAAGTAATTATTTTTGTATCACAACATCTATTGTGAATTGTATTTAATAATTCTTGTTTTTTGTTAAAGTGATATTCTTGTTCAATTCAATTTATTGTATTGTTCGGGGTTCAGACATGGTTATGTTCAAACGTGGAAAGTTAGAATATCGGTTTTCAAGACAGGGAGAAAGTGAGTTCAAGTGCTAATTAAAAAGAACAATTTCAAAGCTCAGATCTGGTCAAATAAATAGATATAAGGCTATGTAAAAAATAGCCCAGGTTTGGCTGAATAATTGGAGTTATATTTCTTAAAGGAAGATTCAGTATCCAAAATAACCCAACAATCACGAATCTATTTCTTGGCTAAAAGAGTTAAATCAAATTAATCTCAAGCTAGATGATCAATGATAATTTCAATAAATATCTGATATTACATATTGCCTAAGTAAACTCACGTGTAAATTGCTGTACCCTATTTCATATTACATTTTGATAAATATTAGTAGCAAGCGTTCCCTCCAGATATTCAACAAATAGAATACGGATAAGCCGCATATAAAAACTTTTTGCTACTATAAGATTGAACATATATTTAGATTATAGTCTTCAAATTATTTTGTATTTCACTTTATCAATTCCGGAATATGTGATGATCAAGTATTGGTATGATTGAATAGCTCCTGATTTCTAATTACGAGTATAAAGATTTGGGTTTAAATATAAGTATGTAAGATATTTTGATATATTATATTACAGTATAACAAAAACCACTTACAATTTAATGAATTTCAAAGGCATATACTTTTAATTCTTACGTGGTCTAAAACCAGTCAGTAATAGTTAAAAAAGATGGGGAACGTTGATTAAAATAATATAGAAATATCAAGTGTTTTTATACGATGTAAAGTGACTTTTTCTCAGAAACACAAACATATACGCAAGCCTTAAATTTTACAGCCGAGCTTTGAATACAAACACGAGTTTTGAGCAAAATTTACGGTACAAGATCCTGAATTGATTCCCTAACACCCCACAAGTCCCGGCAAATAAAAATTCGCACGCAGAGCTGAGCGAAAGGAGGCAAGGGATGAAAAAAGTACGTACATGTGAAATGATCCATTAGCATAATGAATTCCATAAAGGCACCTCATATACCTTCAGGTCTGATACGCCATTAGCATAAAAGCCATGTCTTTTGTATATCTAGACGTTTAGACAGGATATTCTACGATGGAATTGCGGTTTCCCCATTTGCTTGTTTTAGGTCACTCGAACTATGAATATTTATGTGATGCGAGTTTGATGTATTATGGATGGGTGTAGAAAAATGAGAAAATTAGCGAAAGGTTACCCGGTCGATATTCGAAGAGCTGGTTCAAAACGGCGGATGCTCTATGTGAACAAAAGTAATTAAAGTGGAGGAAATACTCGATAAAGTTGGGAGTTTTGAATATTTGGAGTTTTACAAGAGCTGTCTTTGATACGCAAGGAATTCAGAGCTGGAACATAAAACTAACTATCTGATGAATAAAACTTGGCTTGAGCTTGGCAAAGGAAATTATTTTTCAATTTAAGCATATGAACAACAAAATTTGGTTATGTCATTAATATTCAACAAAAAAATTATTATGTCAGCAATGAAAATATTTAATCAAAATACACATTCAAGCTTTTAGGGTTCATTTGATAAGAAAAGTTGTATGAAAGTATTTTAATGAGATCAAACGATAACGTATCTTTTAACTAAGCGTTGGCTTAGGTTAGTTTTGAGCTTATATTATAAAGATGCATATCTAGACTATGAAAAGTGTTTTCACTTCGCTAATAAATTTGAATTTGGTTAGATCAGAGATACTATATTTCTAACATATTCCGTCTTGAATTAATACTTTGATGTGATTCGTAATTATATTACGGAGGAATACAAAAATTCTGAATCCCTTATTTATTATATTTATATATATATCGATATTCCCATTATTAGAGTTGAGGTGTAGCAAATACATCACCGGTAGGGAAGAGTTAATATAACAATTTGAAAAACATATATGTATACACAGATTAGACAGTTACTGCCCCTAGGCGTCGCCTAAGCTCGCCAATTAGTAGTTACGACACTGTTTCCAAGCGTCCAGGTTTCGGCGGGAATGTCTCGATTTAGTAGCCTTCATCGTGCTTGGTGAGGTGTACGATTTCTGTTAGATAAAAATTTCAATCCAGAAATTTTCGGGATTATGTTAACCAGTCCCGGGATCCATGAGCATCTAAACATATCCGGGATCCCGGTATTGGATTCCCCTATTTGTTACTATATGATTTAATATGCAATACCACGTTTATTTATGATTTACTACGAAATATCTTCTGTTTGGGATGGTATGAGAAAAACATTACTGCAAATTCGTATTCAATTCCCGTTTGCGCGATAGTTTCTTGGTTGTCATTCTAGTTTTGAAAGTCTTAAGAGTGACCTCGTTCTTGAGGAGCCGAATGTCTACGATGACGATGCTTTAAAAGCATCTGTGGAAATTCGATCTTCGAACAACTACTACGAAAGCTCTCAAAGAGAAGCTTTGAGGCACCGAGAGAAACGCACACAA
This sequence comes from Stenopsyche tienmushanensis, assembly GCA_008973525.1. Lineage (NCBI taxonomy): Eukaryota > Metazoa > Arthropoda > Insecta > Trichoptera > Stenopsychidae > Stenopsyche > Stenopsyche tienmushanensis. Next base: position 582,760 of record WACJ01000163.1, on the reverse strand, counting down.
CTGTGTGTCGAAGTTAAGGATTTTGAAAAACTTTAGCTATTGATCCTGCGATAAAGTTTCCGAAGAACTATCCGGATTTTATTTTAGGGCTTTAGGAGTATTCAGTAAAAATATTTTCAATTAAAATAATGTTGAGTATTAGGTGAGCTAAAAGGCCAAGTTTCTATTCTTCGGCATGATAAAGAAAAGCGTATGTGGCAAATATGCCCATGGATGAGCTATTGAATCTGAAGGGAAGCTCTAACAGCTTCTGACATTTGATGCTATGTCGCTGGATTAAATTTTATGTTGGCTACTGGATGTTTTGTAAATTTAAAAAAATGGCAAAAAATGATCATCACGCCTTAATGTAGAATAATCTTGATAATAATTAACCACAAAACATACTTTCGTGTTAAAATTTTTAACACGTTATAATGGCGCTATGTGAAATCTGTATATGACTCAGAGGCAGTTTTTAACATTTTTTATAAATTTTTATCATTACGTTAATTGACTGTACACGTTACGGTGTTCGTTCACCCTCTAATGACTTCCCATAAAAGTAATTTTGACAAAAAAAGCACAAAATATGCTCCAATTTTTGTCATTTAAATGTTTGAATTAAAGCTTGCGAATTTTCTTTTGCAGATTTCGGTGACGCTAATGTGCTAAGAAAAGCGGAAGGAGCAAATGTACGTGATATACGAGCGTTCTTAGTGTTGAAATTAACTTAGGGGTGACCAAAAAGTTCGGTAAATAAATTCAACAGAAGTGCCGGGCTTATTGTTGCGAATAAATCGAAAAGAAAGAATTTTCTCTGTGAGCGGAAATGATTTTCAACAGTTGCAGTGCTTGAGTTTTTTTTTTCGTTGGTGTTCTGAATTATGTGAACGTGACAAAAGTGTTTTAGGTGATTTCGAAATTGGTGTTTTTAATTGGTGAGTATTTTCATATTTACCATATGTAATACATATATGGAGATCAATTTTTAAAATATTCTGTAATTTAGTTCGTTGAAAAAGTTAGATTTTTTGTGGTTTTAACTTTAAAAAGTGCTTTCAATGAAATTTCTTATTATTATCAAATAATTATTTAAACAATTTGTAATAAAGACATTACATCCATTAAATATCAAATAAAACACTCATCCTTCCTAGTCTCCAATATATCTTTTATTATTAATATTTCACCTCACGTAAGCCAAAAGAACATTTCTCGCTGCATTATTTAGGGGAAGGGCGAAAAATTTTCACATTGACCTCTTTTTTCAGCAAATTCTCCCTATTTTTGCTTAATATTTTATTCTCTAACACATTTTATTTCCTGCAAATCTATGATGGAAGAATGGCTCCCTTCGCGGAACATAAAATATCAATTGGATCCCATTCTCTACCGAGTGTAATCGTGGAAAATATTCACTTGATCGAAATTATATTTAGAATGATTTCAAATTAAAATACATTCTTATTCGGGTCACGTTTCTAGATAGCATCTCTTCTAGAAACCCTTTAAAACTGTTCTCGAATGTTAATATCCGGTCTTTTATTTACCAAGTAGTCTTGGAACGTGATGCTCAAGTGCTTTAATTCTTACGTCCATCCCAATTATATCATGATATTGGCGTAATGCAAGCATTTATTGTCTTGTTGAATCAGTAAAATGTATTGTATGTATACCATTTTTCCAACCATTTAAAATCATAACAAAACTTTCGATGTAGGGTCATTCAACCATTATTTCGCCATCGTACTGCAGACTACTTTAACAATCTGTCTCGTGCAAGCACTAATTTTGTCAGTCACGAAAAATGTGCTCATATTTCTGTTACAAAGTTGGAAATTTTATACAATGCAAAAAAATCAATTAGTGACTACAAAGAGACATAGAATTAATGTATGTTTAACATAACATCAAAAATTTGCTTTAAAATTAAACTAAGCCATAATTTATATTTTTATTTAGGCATAGTCAATTCAATTTCAATCATCCATAAGTTAATTCTGTTATATCAATATTTCTAAACTTTGATTGATAATAGAAACGTTTGTAAGTCAAATACGTTAATGAAAATTAAACTAGGATTCCTTAGTTTTATATTTTAGGTCATGAATTGATTTTAGCTATGTTTTAGCTATTCCTTTGATTGAAATAATTTTCATAAGTCAATCTCATCGATTATCAAATTACTGAGCATTAATTATATCAATACATGTGCTTTCTACCTAAAACTGGATTATTGTGTATTCTACCGTATATTGTCAGCTTTTATTTCTTACTTCTTGATTATACACAGTAGACTCTCGATTATCCGGGCTGATGCTGAGGAGGAAGACACAGATAATTGGAAAACACGGATGATCCAAATCATAATTACATTTCTACTTGTTTTCGAATATATTATCATAATTACAATAAGAATTTTGATTTCATGATTTTTATACTTATTTATTAAAAAAACGCTAAAAAATCTGTAATTTTTGTTTGTTTTTGACATTTTTTAACCATTTTTCGAATATTATTACATTTTTTTCTTAAAGATATTATATTATTATGTTACAATCCTCTTTGTTCAGCATAATCTAGTAATGTTTCGACATAATTCAACGCCGTTTTATGACTAATGTAATCACTGGTATCTTCTTCATTTTTAGTGTTACTCTCATTTTATCTATTTTATATTTTATCTCATTTATCTGTTTTCCATGCCAGGAAGAATCTTTCTTCATGATCGAACAAGTGTTCTGCCTTTATTTTTGAACAAGATTGTGTTATTCTATGTATACAGCAATGAATTAAGTTGTCATTTTCCCCAGCAAAGTTTTCAGAAGTTTGTGATGATAAAGACGTTTCATTGATGCTATAACGCCTTGATCCATGAGCTGGATCAAAGATATCACATTAGGGAGCAAAATTTTTGCAACTAATAAGTCCATCCCTTGCTTTCAATATGCTTTTTTCAGATAAGAAGGAGCATTATCTAATAATAATACTGCTTTCTGTAGCAATTTCTTATTTTTTTAAAAAAATTTGCACCTTTGGAATACATTTCATTTTAAACCAATTTTAAAAAATCTCCCTGTTCATCCGTATCGTTTTCTGGCTATAATTATCGACCAAATATTTCAATTTAATTGTCTCATTATCTGAATATAATCACATTTTTAAGTATTGTGTTTCTTATGTTGTATGTGTCTCATAATCATATAAGATATTTTCATATATAATATTTTCCAGGCACGAATAATCCGCAAACCGGATAATCCGCATCCAGAAAATCGAGAGTATACTGTTTATATACAATATATTAATTATTGGATGAAGGCGATATCCATAAGAGATTTTTCAAGGGAAATGATTTTCATGTGGCGGCTTCTTATTATTCCTTAGAGAGTATCTATAATTAAGTAGCGAAAATATAATTATTTTTTATGATCTTTTAGCAAATGTTATAAATCTAGTCACTAACAGGTAGCCATATACGAATTTTTAATCATCTCGGTATTTACTTAATTGGATCCAGGAAATAAGTATACCTTGACTCAAGCTAATTCATCGAAAATATTAACACTCTCGATCTCCACAACTATTATAACATAGTTGGGCTTAATTTAAAAAAAAGTTAATTCAATTTGGACAACCCTTAGCTTCAATTGATTGTTTTCAATTATTTTTTCCAATAAACGTGATTAGATTGTTAATCGAATCACGTTCTAAATGTTCCATACACCTCCGATGTGCATTTTTATTCGTTTTTTGCAAGGTCAATGGTTTTTTCTTGGTTTCCCTATTCCATTTTCCTCCCCAACGTAGAAGGGTTTCATCGTGCAGTATATTCTCACCCATATTCCTAAGATCTCGTCCTGATTAATGTTATCTGTGTGTGAAACTGACATTTTTACAGCGCCGTGTGTATTTTACATTTAGTTTTGAATTTTTTATTACCGCCGCCACGAAACCCCACTGTCTTCGGTGGCAGGAAAAAATAATACGTCCTGTCGTTTCGACGCAAAATATGGGCACGTGACGTGACTTGGGACAAAATAAAGGTTTACAGCTTTCATGGCGCTTAATGCATATATTCAAATATGAGAAGCTTTAAATATTGATTTACGTAAGGGATTGAAAGCGTTTCTTGAAGGGGCTGTTGAATAAATGATGTCTAATTGAAAGGTCAACCTATTTATCGGATCGATTTGCTTGGTTATAACTACTAATAATTGAAGTGTATCTCAAACAACCCTTATTGTTCGCTTTCTACCATCCATATTTTTAATAATTACTTTTTAAAATCACAGCCAAAATTACATTACCAATGGATTAAGGTTTTAATATAATCGTTTTTAAATCACTTAAGACCGCTTACATGTGACATGATTTCCAATAATAACTAAAATATAGTGTAAAAATAATTTGATAAATGATGTAATCTACGTTGCTCTTTGTTTTTGGAATATTCTAGATAATCATAAGGTTTAGGTTTTTCGATATATTTACTAATAATTTAAGCACTTGCGAAATATTGAAGTTGTATAATTGGGCAAAGACCTCAAATATCTTCAAAAGTCTTCAGGTGTTCGAATAAGATTAATAATTTAAGAACCATTTTGTGAAAGTTCAAATTAATTTAACGTCTTGTTGGGGTAAGTAAGACGGGCAATTAGAATTTAGCAGCCATGGTAATTGCTTCGGAGATTGAACTGATTAAATAATTTGCGAAAAACTCCATCATCTCAAATATGCACAACATGAACCATGCTAAAAAGTAAAATCGTATCATTTAAAATAGGAGTTCTTACCCTTTACCCGTTTGAGCATTGAAATACAGTTTTGTTCTACGACAATTAAGTCGGAGATTATGTTTGCTCATGTTAATGGAAGATCTTGGCTTTGTAAATTTTTTAGATGTTCTCAAAATTGTGTATGCCTTGAAGATAACGTTAAAATTATGGTTGTTCCTATTTTTATCACGTATTTTTTGAATATATTCTATATTATAATATAAATTTTTTGAGAATAATCCATTATGTAACATAATTAACTTTTAATTGAATAAAGCACACTTGATTGTGTTAATGGAAACTTAAACGAAAATATTGAAGCTGGTTGAGTAGTTTATTAATCATATTAAACTACCATAACTTAAATTTTCTCTATATATTTATAAAAAGTATTTCCTAAGAATTTAACATAGTAGTTAGATATATCGTGTAAAATTAACCCCTAAACTTAATATAAATATATTCAAATATTCTATAATGAACTAAGTTCGAAATTATTACATTTATATTCATGTTGTTTGTTATTTTAATATTTAAAACAATGTTAAGTGTATGAAATTAATTAATGTAGTTAATTATGAATACCGTATAAAGTCAAATTATTAGGAAAGGTAGGATATATGAACTTGAGGCAAAATTATCATTATTTTTAAATGATATTTTAACTATTATCTTATATATAAAAATGAATTCTTGTTTGTTCGTACGATATATGCTGCCATACCGTTCATCGGATTGCAATAAAGCTTCATCCACTTATTATTAAGAATTTTGTAATGAATATAGGCATAGTCTAATATATAAAAAAATAATGTTGGTTTGTCTGTATTTAATGAGCTACGATATTGTTTTTGCTTTAGCTTTTGAATCCCAGCTCTTCGGCTCGCGCTACACGTGACTCAGATTTAGAATTCCAGGATAAGCTTAAGATCTATCACCTAAATTAAAGTTCAGGACCTCGTCCATTATACAAACACTTGGACTTGTATAGTTTCCAAAGTACCTTCAATATCGAATTAGTGAGGTCATACTATATAAAGAATTCTATACAAAAGTATTTTTTTTATTGTCTCAGAATAATGGATATTCTTCCCATACAATACGTTTATTGGCACATCAAAAGGGTTTTATTTTTATATTATTTTGTGATCATTTACATAAAGGTAGAGTGAGTGTATTACGAATAACATATATTATACTTAAGGATAATAAATGTACAAGTCCGGATAATTTACATAGATACAAAAAGGGACTACTTTAGTGCCATGTCTTATTCTGGTATATCTTTTGCCGATGTTCTTAAATGTATATCATAGCTTTTCAGTTCAAATATTATGCCGCAGGTTTTTAAAAATCGTAATATGTTATCTCTTATACGATATTTTTGCTTTGAGGGTTGTTAAATTATTATTGACGTCGCGCGTATCGTGCAGATGACGGTGTTCGTTTGATGAATGCTTGGCATCGTTATTATATTTTTCAGAATCTGTCATCAACGCCTTTGCCTGTATGAAAAATGATGAGAAACACAATTTTTTTTAAATGGTTTCCTCCTAAATAAATATAAGCCGGCTGAGTTGGAGTTGTTATGTATTTCGTTTGTGTCATACACAAACAATGGCGTTTGTGGCATGTGTGTCGCGAAGACTGCCGGTGGTTTTTTTGCAGAACCAAGCAAATATTTTGATTATTGAATGATATTTAGACCATGTATTTGTATATATGTTGATGTTAAATTTTATGGTGGATGAATATTTGTCGTTGTATGGTATAAGCATTAATAAAGGTAAACATTGAACTAGAGAAACTATTGACATTAAAAGTGAGCTTTAACGTCCGTGAGCGAAAATGTCTGATTTGGTTTGAACTTTACAAACTACAATGCTATTATTTGCATGAAACAATGTAATAAGAGCTGCATTTAATCGCTATTGGTACAATTGAAACCGGGAAAATGGGAAAATTCATCCTCAATAATGCCAAAGGTTGAATACAATAGTAATTAAAACGATACGGAATAGTTAAAAAGCCTTTTAGACAAAGGATAATTAATAAGAATATTATTGAAATCCCATAGACGAAACAAAGGTAGCCATGCCGACCTGTATTGATTTTTCGTGGGTCGTGTCCTGACTCAATAGTCATGATAGTAGTCATGATAAGATATGCCATGAATTAGTTATTTCACCAACAACCAACACAGACAGTAAGAAAATTTGTGTGCATTGTAGAACAAACATCAAACAACTTTTGACTCATCGTGGATGCATTAGGTTATTATTTGCTATCCATCCATCATTATTTATTTTTTAAGATGGCATTTTAATTGAACACTCAATCAACAGCGAACAGTTCCTAGTTAATTTGGCAAATAGAAAATGGCAAAAAATAAGGGCTCTAGATATTGATCTAATGAGTATTGGGGATGAAATTTTTCGATGTGTTTACTTGTCAGTGAGGCGTGAGTAACGACAAGAAACTTATTTTAAGACTTATTCTGCTTGGAAATAGATATATCTATTTAATATATTTACTCCAGACAATGTCAATCAGACACTCGGAAGGTTACATTATATGTATATTCAAATTATAACAAACTATATGTACATCAAATATTTGTAACATTTAAAATGGTACTTTACTTGTTTTGTGGGCGAACATTGAGGAACTATTGACGCTTAAAATCAGAGACGTTTTTATACATTTTTTGATGCAATTCCAAATAAATATTTTAAAAAACATGAAATATTAAGATAATTAAACAAATCAAATTATTGAACATACATATATTTACAATGAAAAAGTGTTAGGTCTTGGATTATTCAAGTTATGTTTCGGGCTCAAATTCACATTATGGAAAAAAATCACTATATCAAGAAATTCGGTAGATTGAATATAAAGTATTGGTTATTTTTGTTAAGAACTTATTATACAACAAGTAAAATTATGCTAATTAAAAGTGTAATTTAATACCAAATGCGTGTATGATCGTAAGGTCATGCTAATTGTTAAAACTGACATATTATTTTGGGTGTGCTTTCAGTTATTTTTGTCTAGTTATGAAAATTTAATTAGCATTAATTTTGTGTCTGTTTTTGCTTTAAAAATGTGTCATTAGAAATGCGACATACTGTATTTGATTATATTAAAAGAAAAGTTTGTACATTTTGAGTGGATGTTTATAAAACGTACTTTAAATAAAAATAAGCGTGACCGTATGGTCACTCATCGAATTTTCTATATTTTTTATACTGGTTCATTAAAAAAGTAGTGAAATATTTTAATATAGTTTTTAGTTTAAAAATAATACATTTAAATACACAACTTAAACTATTTTTCACGTAGTGGTTTTCCATTGCTTTTTACATGTATTTATATTAGGATAGGGTCATTTAAATAGGAGTTTTTAGTAAGAAAGGACCTATAAGTGAATAGCAAATTTTTCCTTTATAATTATTAATAATAGTCGATTGGAAATATTAATACATACAATCTCCCTATATTTGTTAGTACGGTGAATTTTCCACAATTTTGGTTTGAAATTTAACATTTATAAAAAAATCTAAAATCAAACTCAATATACTCAAAGTCTCCATATTGTTGTTAAGCTGGCAAAAATGTTTTTTTTCTTGAAAAATATTTTATCATATAAGAAAAAAATAGCTAAACATGATACGATGGCTGAAATAATATAGCTCTCGATAACAATATAATGGCTTGTATGATAATAAAGACCTAATGATAATTACACCAGTGGAAGTATAAAATAGATCGAGTGGATATAACAACACACTCATTTCAATTTGAAAAATTAAAAACCACCCCTCTATACGATATAAAATTTAGGGGTATAGGAAAATATATAGGTCGAGTAATTATATCCTTATGATCTCAGGAACAATTTATTTCCATCATATTAAGCTTTCGTTCTTGCTTTAAATTTGTCCAAAAATTTCATTAATAATTCGAAAGATCGTATAACTTTGGGTGCTTTAGATTTTATCAGATAATAGTTACAACATTTTATTTCGAATGGGCTCGTTACAACGAAATTAATTTCAATAAACGCTGGTAACCAAACCTCTTATCTACATATAAAGCTGATATACCGCGTGCATAAATAATAGAATTCTAGGTGAACGAGGCTTCTGGATGGAATTATAGGGATTTAGAATGGCAAAATTAATTAGGTGATTATAATTCCGAACGGAAAGGGCGAAAAAGGATAAAATACGGCGGTGCTTCAAACAATGTTGTGAAACCAATAGGGCAATATGATTTTTTCTCGAATTTCATAAGATTTTTTAATCAAGTTTTATTCCGCTTGGCTGCGTGTAATCGAAATTGGATACTTTTGAGTTTTGTCCGGAATCATCACGCTTTATCATCCGGATTTGACCCTCATTAGAGTTACGGAATATACCCCAATAAACTGTCAGCATTGCTCTCAACTTTAGCCTTTCTTGTAAATAAGGTCTTTACGAGGCATCCTGAGGTCAAAGCACAACTAAATTCAAAGCTTTCGTCTGGCATGCGTTAGCCATCAGCGAGATTTATTTATAATTTGGCACAAAAGAACGATGAATTTGCTATATCTTTATATAATTTTTACAGTGCTTATATATAAATTGGTTGAAATGTTAGTATAAGGGCGTAAGCTTTGAATTCTTATATTATAAAGGCTTGGGTTGAAATCCAGATTAAGGTAAAAAAAATTATCATGTTAACAAATTTTGAAGATTTCTTCTTTTGCCTTAAATTGCTATTCAAGTAATCCTATTCTAGCTTTACCACGTGTGAAAGCAAAATCAAACCATATAGTGTTGGGAGGCATATATAATATTTAAAATAATCAACGGCCTAATTTATTTGGATCGGCAACGCATATGAAAATTATGCTTGATCCCTGGATATATTTTTATTGATCGCCGTGCCGATATATTGATGATTAAAATACTATAAAAATATATTATACGTTTCGTATATCGCTTGAGGTGCAAGATGCTGAATATATTTGTGTATCGTTTTAACATTCGTTTTTAACAATGCTTTTAGACCGTGTCTTTTGCATATTAATGTTTTGTCGACATCAAAGGGTGGGCTTGGAAGAGTGTTTGAGACTTTGTAATTAAAAAAGTTAACATCTGTCCCTCGAAGAACTAACCTTACTCAAAGTCAATTCATACATTTTAATTGTGATTACCTTTTCGTATAAATATTTTGTATTTTAATTTTTAACTATAGAAATATGTAATGATATTTTGGCAATATCAAAAATTTTCAATTTTAAAATTATTACTATTAAATCAAATTTGTTATAATAGAATATAAAGATTTTAATTAATTGCTAATGAAAAAAATCATATAAGTTTACCATAATGAATTTGTAGAGTGAGGTGAGTGATCTTATAACTTTGAAGCATATCTTATATTGTAATTTTCCTTGAAACGTCGATGACTTCTTTTGGATGCAATTGTTCAATTTTGTCCTTACTAAAAGGCTTCAAGATCTTGGCATAACTCCGACGCAAGTTCAATTTTGTGACAGAAACTTTTTTATAAACAGTGCTATTAATGCTTAAAATGAATAGTTGATTGATAGCAAAAAGGCATTCTATTTTGTAGGAGGCTTTCATCTTTCATCAATTTGTTTCATATCTCCTTTAACGAAAATGATTTAATTATATCCATATGATATATACTATTTTTGAATTTGCCAATTTTTTTATTGCTGTAAATTCCAGTATAGATGTAACTATTTTTTTAGCTTCAGTATTTTTAAGATTCTAATTTACAAAAGGGATGAATAAAAAAAATGTTTTAGTATTGTTTCGGTTATATAGCATTTTCTTTGGTAACTTTTCTTCTTTTTAGATTGAAGATTGGCAAAAAAATACTTTAAAGTTGACATTCTCCTTTTTTGCATAGACAGATCCAATATGCTGAAAGGCCACTCCTCTTTGTGTTTCTTATATTCAACTTTTTCACACAATTCAATACACTTATATGGATTAGTTGTGGCGGCACTGTAAAGAGTTGTGGATATAAGCTTGTACGTTGAAGGTATTATCAAATATTAAAGGGGTCGAAAACTAATCATTTTTTTCCATTCATTTGTAAATATTTTTTAAAATCAATTGAAACTTATATATAATGTATACAACAATTTTCTGATCTTATTTTTTGCCATTACCTAGGCAAATTTAAGGGTCAATACGGTAGATGAAGGCAAAGTTTTAAATCAAACTTTATAACTTTTTGTGTAATAGTTTCGCTTTCGCTGAAATCTGATCGATTTTTATGAGTTCTTCTATAATTTTCTCATATTATCCACAATATACTATATCTATTAATTTATAGCAAGTGTGACTTACTCAGCAAGTATTTCGCCTTACACATAAGAAGGACATTCTATCTAATTTAGATTTTTTAAGGGAGCATTCTAGTCTTGAATTTAAGAATACATTCTCTTAAGGAATTTCCAAAATTTTAATTATTTGCAGAGTTATAGCTATTTTTGTGACATGGCAATTAAGCCGATCTTCTTCGTATATATATTAACAATTTATTTCAATAATACTATACAAATATTTATATGAAAAATTTACTGTTTTACATACATCTTTGATTTTTCAAAATTTCTTAAGAATTCTCGAGATATTTGAGAAATGAATTCGAGAAACGAAAATCATCGAGAAATCAGAGTCTCTAGTTGTACATCTTAATAAGCAAGATGTATACATTGTTTTTAGTTGTTCTAGTGCGATTAGCAACAATTTATGGTGAACTCATATTCTTTGCTTATCTAATATATCTATACGATGAATTACTCCAAAAACCTTTGATCATGGATAATCAATCTTAGTTGACAATTTACTGATTGCTTGATAAGGATCAGATATCAACAATGACGTTAACATATCATTATCCAATTTATACTGCCTTCTCGTTCTAGGAAAAACCTACGCTGGTCACATCAAAACATCATGGGATGACATAAATGCTCTTAATCGGACTTGATGTAATTTATAGATAAAATTATAATTAATATAATATAATATAATAATTTAAAATAAAAACATGTGTTTCCTGAACATTGTCTTAATATCAACAAACTGTAGAAGGTTGGTTATTTAATTTTTTTAAATTACTTTCCTCTTCCATTTATAGATAAAATTCACCAGATTTAAGCTTGGAAAGGTCTATAGCATTTTGATGAAAATTTTATTGTTTTATTAGAGGAATTTCTTTTTCGCTCATACAGTTATTTCGAGGTGAACAGATAATTTTCTCGGTCCACAAAACCGCTATCACTAAATTCGTAGTGTCGAGCACTTCACTAAGCTTTAATTTATGGCCGGCTCTTTCGTCCATTGTGCTTCGAACACGTACTCTGCATTATTCTCGAAAACCTTTAGTGCGAAACCAGACATATTACAATGTTTTGCAAATCTGCCTGCCGGAGTGACATAAAAGATAATGAGATCGAAAGCTTCACACGTATTTTCCAAATTCCCTGAACTCGGTTAACATTTTCGGCAATGGTCGGAGCGCTTTCTTGTACGACGCTCAAAGGATATATTGCATGTATGGATGAGGTAATTTGTAAAGAATTTGAATTCGTAACACGCCTCATGTGTCAATGATTGATACGTCGATAACAGAAAAGCCTTTCTCAGTAGTAACATTATCATAATTGAGTACTTCAATAATTGATTATTTTGTTGCGTTGGAGCGAATTTGACATAAATACCTAAAGCAACAACATACGATGCGACACGCATGAACATCAGACCAGTGTTTGACCATTAATAATTTGATTGTCTGACCATCAATTCATGCCACTGGGGATTCGACGTAAAGGCAATTAACTCGCATAAAACAAGTTATTGACTTTGTTACGTATATGCATTCTGTTATTGATACTTTTATGATCATGCTATTTTTAGAGGATGGCCTTTCTGAATCGTTTTCTTTGGACGTTTTTTGATATTTTCTTTATAGTGGCCTTTTAATCTATGGGTCAGACATTAATTTCGAGTAGCCCATCTATTTTTGGGTGGGTTTCGAAACATTTTCATCAACGTTGGATATTGCTGCCTTGGGATTTTTTGATGTCACTCCATATATTCGAGTCAAATTTCAATTGATCCTATATAAATATATTAATACCAAAATTTAAAAAGAGAAGCCTTACAAAATATAAATAATAAATATTTTAAACTAACCAAAAATCATACCTGTTACAAACACAACAAATTATAATTGGCACATCGCTTGATATTTTGTATATAGCTTTTTTTATAAATTATATTTTTTCCTTCATCAACGTTTATTACAGAATCTTATCCTTGCAAACTTTCTAACAAGATGGGTATAAATACCTTAATCGACCTTTAGTAATGACTAACCAAACAAACCTAATTACCTGACTTGATCTGATCCATAAAACTGAAAGCCTGACCGTACACAAAACTTTTATAATATTCTAAAAATATGGTGGGGTTTGTTTAATCGGGCTATATTAATTAAGAAAAACCCCTTTTATACATAGATTAATTTTTTTTAATAACTTTTGTGTAAAAGATATACACTATATTTATAGATTTTGTATATTAATATTGTACTATCGACAAGATAGAATAATTCACATTCAATCACTTACAAAGCTATTCATTCGGATCCTCAATTTACGTGGCTTACAAAATTAGTATTATGCCCTTTTGTTAATATTCAATAAATTATTATAAAATCCATATGAACAATTGATTCCAGATATGAAGAATTTTGGTGATCTAATTATTATTTTTTAATATGTTTTTTCTTTAATATTATCTTTCAATTCTTTTATTAAAATAAAATAAATTTTGCAAATCGAGTATTATTTTGTCTATGATAAATAAGATAATTCGTAAACCAACCACGTAAAGTGTAGAATCATAATATGAAGAATGTATGTCACAGAGAGTTCAGGCTGACTCAAAAAGATACCCTAGAGATTCCATGGACGATAAATAGCCACTGGGTAGCTTCAAGTCTCTGAAGTCTTTCGTCCAATAAAGCGAAGAAAGTCATATATTTTCTAGCAAGTAATAGAGTTGATGATTCTGTATACACATTTTTTTGATTATATATTTTAACGCTCATATATACGTTAAGATTCAATTTGATCCATTTAATCTATTGTAAATTTTCATTCAAATTTGCAATATTTTTTGATTGAAAAATACTGGAATTTTAGTACTGAAAATCGCTAATTAATTAATGTTCAATGGATGGTCGACAAAATTGTACCTATTTGATAAAGGCATTGAATTTTCATTCAGAACCGTTGGCTATATTGACAGTATTAATATTGAATATGATCATTGAAAGACGTAATTCTTATTTAGATTAGATCATGAATGATATCCTATTATTATAAGTAAAATATCATCATTTTGAAAAATGATTTGATCGTTCATGATGATATTGTATTACATTTTCTTCTTTCTAAATGTGCCTTATTTTCAAACAAATCTAGGTGAATTCTATAGGTGACGTTTCTTGGGATAAAGGGATTGAGGGAGTTAAGGCTGACTAAATAAAAAAAGTCAAAACAAATAGTGAAACTTGAGGAATTATACAAAATGTAATAAATAATACGTTTATCTATCATAAATTTCAACTCGACATAACCGATAGAATTGAAGTATTTATGGAACCACATAGGATATTGGTTTTAAAATATAAAATTTAAAAATATGACATCCATTGGACTTTTAACTATGTATTTACCCTTACGTATTTTATCCGTAGAGCCGTTTGTCTTCCATAACAGCTCTTCTTTGTTTTAATACATTTTGCAAATAAAAGTTGAAAGATCCCCATGTGAAACGAAGTCTCATATCATATATTTAAAGCTGGGTTGCTATTCTTGAACGTGATGAATTTTAAAATTGGTTCCACGTTGATCGAAGAAACGGGGCGTTTATGCAGCAGAAAGAGGAGCCAATTTGATGCTTTGTTGAAGCTCAAGTATAAATTTTATGGTTTTATAGGCTCTCAGCTGCACCATGAATGTATTTATTGCCTGTGAGATGTCATAAGATGCAATCTATAAGTGAAAATATTTCATTTCAAGTGGCTTTAAATTTATATTTCAATTATGGTTTTCGTATATTTAAAAATGCTCATTAAATATCCTTACTCATCAAAGGATGCTTCATACGCTTAATATGACATGGACGAAATTTGCATACAACAAAGAAAATTCCATCAAAAAACGGCTCAGGAGAAAAATTGAATCTGCAAAAAAACATCTTCATCCGTTTTCTTTCCTCCAATTCCCATTTTATAATACTACTATGTCGTAAATAATTTGATATAACATCCATGTTAAATTCGCGTCTTAAAAATGGGTATTAAATATCAGCTAAGAGAGAGCCTCATCACGATTCAGCGATAAAACAGCAGAGTTTTATTCGAAATAAGCTTTTAGTTGAATTATTATGTGAATTGAAAAGGAAAACCGGATAATGGAATCAATTAGGACGAATGTTCGGAAAATTGAATTACTTAATGGACGTATTTCTGTATATATGTGCGAATAAGCACAATCGCACAATTTTATGTATATTCGTGTAGGTTAAGCAAAAAAGTGATTGGAATTGAAAGGTGATCTGAACGATTGCGAAAATGATTTGCACACTTGTGATAATAATTTTAAAGTAATGGTGATTTATTAACGCTGAATTTTATTTAAAAAATTCACTCTACTTTTTACAAATATTGAAGTATTTCAACGCGCTAAATAATCAACAAGAATTATTCAACGTTTATACTTACATTACGCCAAAAAGTTGCCAAAAAATCAATAAGCTGTGATGATTTTGAAGGAAAATAACAGCTGTATAATGGAATTAAAAAATGTGATTAATATTTAGAAAAGTGTATGAGCAAATATTCCAAGATCTGTAAAAATCGCGAATAATAGCTTTAGGGACCAAATAGCCAAAAAAATAAAAATGAATAGAGTAAATGATAGATTGAAATCCAGAAAAAACATGATGTTTAAATATATCATTTGTAGAAAAGAAAATATGGTGAAAGTCATTACAGCTTGGTAGAAAGCTTCTGAATAGTAGCATATAAAAGAGATTATTTAGTTACAGTGATAAAAAATAGCTTGTTGTTCAATTAAATTTTTCTAATTTGACAAGTTGATGATGCCATGAAAGACTGAATTGTATCAACAAATTTCCTCCAACATGCTCGTAAAATGCGCACATTTTATGACACCCCTGTAATTTTTCGTCTATATTAAACTCGTCGACTTGAACTGGTAATATTAGAACCAGGAAGGAAATAATTAAGATAAAGGGCAAAGTGAAGCCTATTCTCTCAATTATTGTAGATGTATTTTATATCATTCATTGTGTACTATGTTGGATTTCTACAATTTGGGAGCAAATATTTGTAATTTTCGTGGCAATTTATATTCTTGTTGCCAAGCTAGATACGTTTTCAAGCTTTCAGCATGACGATGTTGGTGACAGAAACATTAACAAAAGAGTCTCTTAACGAACGACTTAATTTTATTATTTGTTTCAATTCGCGTTCGGTGAATTATACCGCACTTATTAGTTAACATTTCCAATTAGGCATCTAATTACATTTGGTTATTGCGGTAGCAATATAATTAAATATTAGCTCTTTGTTAGGTGGCTGGAATTTACCTGTTCATGGATGAATACACTCCAAATTTAGTTCCTCAAACTTAGAAGCTGTTTACAATGCATAATCAGCAAAACTTAATCAACACAATATGGTGCGTTTAAAGCTCTTGTTCAAATATGTTTTGTTGCTAAAGTTGTGGAACATCAGCTGAAAATTTCACGAAAGCCTCATTTGCCTATGATAAAATATAAATTACCAAGAGACATTGTCTGACATGAGCAAAAATGATACACGTATTATTACAATACATTTATCGGTAATCTTCATCCTTATTCTCATCATATTCAAATGTATCCAGCATAAATAGTGGAGATGGTCTTTTGAAGCAAAAAGAGATATCGAACAAACAAGACTTGCTTTTATTAAAATGAAGAGATTCGCCGGCTGCAAAGATATGAAATGCAATTGGTACAGCTTTTATCGTTGCTACTTTTTTGTTATAGTATTCTTATTGCCTTATGAAGTAAATCATGGACGCTTATTCATGCTATAAATATAAAATATGCCTTCAAAGGGAAGTCTTTTCATAACGTGCTATATTTTTTAGCTTGTACATTGAATTTAATATGTAACTTGTGCCAATAATAGAATTCATTCATAAAGCGATGTTTGATATAAATTTATGAGCCAAATGATACATATAAACCATCCGATTGAATATTCATTGCCAATTTTATTGAATTTTAATCACAGATTTTATGGGAAAAGTCAATTGAATATTAAAAAAGTTTTAATATAAAAGATCATACACTTTTTAATATTTTGGGTTGTGTAATAACAGCTATAACTCTGTACATAATCGGAATTTGGGAATTTTTTTTGAAGGATACATTAAAATTTTTTTTTTTCAAAACTCTAGACTTGAATACCCCCTTAAGGGGGGGCAAACCCCATTTCGTTGATTATTGATATATATGTTGCATGACCAGTCACGAACGGTCGGTGCTATCATGATGCGTATGTGGCATCATGCGGCCGCCAATGGTCGAACCCGTGATGATACAACATATGCATCACTGGTCACGAAAGTATTAAAGTGTGTGGTCGTTTTAGCGATAGCAGATGCAATATGATTTAAACAATCCAAAATTATGTTTTTTTTTATAAATTTTCTATTTTATCCATAATATCTCGATACGTGCTCTTAATGAAATTATAAAAAGTGCTTAAAAAACCGCATAAAATTGAATTCGCGAAATAAAAGGTTTGAGTGTATACGTTTTATGCAAATGCTCTAAAGAATGAAAAACTCTTGAGTACCTCAAATCGATATCCTCAGGCTTTCAGTATCGTAAGTTATTTCACAATATGAGAAATTAGGGCAATGTTTACCGGTATAGATATATTTTTTTCTTTGACCATCGAAGAGTAAAATTCGCATCTAATGCTAAATTATGGACATTTGAGGGTCCGACCCTCGCAATGCTTTCAATAAAATAATATTTCAGCTCCATTGTCTTAAATTGCTGGGGTGTAGATGCCCCGCAGAGAGGTCCTTTAGCGAGCCGATAAATATTGAGTGGATTTCTATCCAATTTTGTATGTCATCATTGTAGAGTACACGATCAATCATTATGATCACAGAAAAAACGTTTTTTAAGACGGCTCATATAATTTTATAAAATGATACAAATATATGACATTTGAAATACAATAGAGCTTGTAACCAAATACAGATAATTAAAATATACATTTTCAGTGCTTGAGTCTGAAGCCTGAGTTTCTAAACGTGGGTTTATTTATTTATAGCATCATAAAAGATATAATGCTGGTAGAATTTAGATTATTTTCCATATCCCAGAAAGGTTTGAATCGATTAAAATTATTTTTCAAAAATTCACATTAAAATTCATGCCAACTCCTTTTTAATGTTGTCTAATATAAGATTTTATCATGCGTAATGTTTTACGTGGATATAACGTTTTGTTGAATATACCAAATCGACATTGATGTCAAAGTTAAACTCGGACAGTCTGTTGTGTCATATATTTATATTTGTTAGAATGTTAAGCCTCAAACATAAAATTTATGGATTTAATTCTCTATTTATTTAAAATAGGGGTTTAAGTATTTAAAATTATCCCCTAAAATATAAATACACAATTAAATTAATTTAAGTGATATTTGGTATGCCAATATTTTGTACAAAATAACATACAAAAATGTGTCTTTCTATTCTTTTATATACAACTTTGTGATGCTCAGTGAATCGTTAAATCACAAATAAATTTCAAGGAGATGCTTGAAGAAAGGTTGCGTTAAATTAATAGTGCTCCAAGAAGTCTTTTTATTTTAATATTACTGTAGTTGTAATTCAAAGGTAGTATTTTTTACTATTCTGATTGATTGCTATGCTAAGATCATCCATATTTGATTTGACAGATAATCGATCACTATAATGCATTGTCTCTCAAGAAAAGCAATGCATTTATCTAAATATGTGCACACAATGCCGTAATATTCAAATGTGGTAAAAATAGTGCGATGGAAGCTATATCACAAAAAAAATTTCTTTGCTGAAGTCAGCAAAGACTTTCCAAACTACTTTTAATTTATTCCAAAGTTAAATTTACCGCTATTCGAATGTGTATATATTGGGAAAAGGATGCGGAGTTTTGGCCTTGTTTGGACCATCTCGACGATTAATTGCAAGATGAAGTTGGTCATGAGCTGCTGAAGAAGTTTGCTTAATGTTGAAGTACGCCTGTGGCTCTTAAACTCTTACGTGCCGAATAAAGTTCGCACCGTTGTTTGAACCACGGGCAAATAGTCGGTTGACTTATTTGCTTAGCCCCAAAATTAGACTATCATACTCGAAGCATGCAAACATCAACTTGTGGGCGAAGAACAATCGAGTCATGAATGTTATGAAATTTCACTTTGGTCTAGTAATAATGTTTAATTTTTGATGAGACGGGGTCATTGAATGAGGAAAATGATGGACAAATTTTACGACGTAGTCTGGTCTGAATAGAGGACCTGCCCCGAAGATGAGGATCGTTTTCTCGGGGTATGTTTTACGTTTCGAGTGGAACTCTCGAGAAAGTCTGATCAGAGTCGCTTCAATGATTTTTTTATAGCCGGTTCCGATGGGATATCGGCGACCCCTTCAAGTTTAATAAAGTTTATTGCAAAAAAGGTCTTAACCCCGAGGTTCATATAAAGACCTAGGGTTGTAATAACGTATTGGGAAAACGTTACACGAGGAATTTGATTGGAACAAACACTGTAATTTCCTCTCGTTATGATAAAATATAAACAGAAGCCTAAATAATATGAGCATAGAAAATTGTGCGAAGAAAAATCTGATTATTGAGAAGTGAGTTTTTAATTGTATTAAATATATAATATTGCAATATCAGTCTCATTTATTGTTTATATTCATACACAAGCCTAGAGGAATACATTTTTCATCGAAAGCTACAATATTGAAAGTTTATAGGCTTTTTTAAAAAAACCAATGTACGTAAACAATGGTCCCTCGATGGATTCAATAACATTTTCCATTATTCTATTACAATGCATTGCGTCTATTGTTAGCTCGTGATACGCACAAGGGTCCAATTACTATTGAAAAAGCTGCGGCTGCATGTCGAGTGCAATTGAATGCACTTCTGTCGAAATACTTGATTTTATTTCCAGCAGGAAGTCAATATTTACACGAGCACCCGGATACATCCCGAATGTCATCAAATAAACCGAGAAGGAAATTTCCTGTGAATTTTTGCCAATGGAGGTTTTATTTTTACCTCCGCTGAAATTTCAATCTGCTAGAGGAAGTAGAAAATTAATATTTCTCTTAGATAAGTTGAAACACGAGTGTATTAGAAAAATCATATTTTTGAAAATGAGCAATACAAAACTAAATGTATTTTTGGGTCTAGGATTGCTTAAAATGCACGCCATGGCTTAAATTTGGGTCATGGAAAAAAACATGAAACATGGTGAAAAATACAGAGCGACTGACAAAATGAGCAAACAACCGAGCATATATAATCTTATAGAATTCTGCTGTCGTGCAGTTTATAAGCATTTAAAAATATATAAAATTGATGCGAAATTTTCAAAATTACCCAGCATCAAAACGCACCGAAATTCCTCATCGATTAGGTAATTTTAGAGCTCTTCGATACATTCATCAGAGTGGCTCGCTAGGTGAATATTCACTTGAAGCTATTGATCCTTAGTCCTGTATTTTTAACAGGTAACATTCAATTACCGCGTTGTTACTTTTAAAATGTACTATGAATGTACGATTTTTTAATTGATTTATAATGCGAAAATGATCAAATTTTAAGGTGAAATTCGATTAAATTACACTACGAAAGAACACATTTTCAATCAAAAAGTATTGTTGGTATAGTACGATAATTGTGTCCCAAAACAATAAGTACAGTCTCCCATTTCCTGTATGGCGACTAGTAGGCTGGTGTTTTAATGAATTTTGTTGATGTATAAAATACTCTTGTAAGTCCTTTAGTTAAGTGGGTATATAAATAGTATTATGGAATATATGAGGAGCGTTCAATAATTTATCAACCTAAATAGGAATGAAAATAAGTTTTATGCTTCCATATCGTTGATTACATAATAGACATAAGATCTCTTTGCTAGCATTAAAAATGCCTTGAATTTACATTAAACAGCTCTAAGCATTCTCGAAATTATTTTAACAATGTCAAAACGTCATATTTTATATAATATAAATTTAATAGTAGATATTTTAGCAGTAAAAATTATTGTAATGTATGGAAATAAGGTCATATTATTAAAATTTTCCTTTTTTGTTACAGGTAGGTGTCTTCATATCTATAATACAGTTTTTCGTAAGTATATTATGTATCTTAAATTTGACATGATTAATATAAGAATATTCAAATTAAATTTTAATATTAATCAAGGAATATTATACTCTAAAGATCTATTTTAATATTGATAGTTTTTAATAAATAAATCCATCTTAAGTCATCTCACTTTGACGGCCCAAAAAATAGCCAATTTTTAACAATTTATTATACTGCAAATACACCGTGTAATAAAATTAATATTTTGTGATTTATTATGGCACTCTTATTAAATACTAAAAAAATAAATTCGTAATTTAAAAAATATATATTATATATTTTTTAAAACATGAAAACGGCCTATCAAAAAAGATGCACGTTCGCAAAGTTCATCAGTTTTTTTATTTAGGCTTACCTGAAACAAAAAGTAAGAAAGATTCTTAATCTGTACGAGTACTGCTTTTATATAGCACTCAATTAATACTTTTTGTTTAAAAGTAACAAAATGGCGCTGTTTGAAACAAAGTTTGGAAAAATACATCTTTTTTTGGGGGTATTTTTTAATGCAGAACGTAAGATAAAATAAATATTTAGACCTGATTTTGCGAATTACTATAGCCATTGACGTTCAGATGAATTGACGACTTGGTTTTGGTCTTCAGCTATGAACAGTTTTTCAACTATTTCAGCCTTGTTTTTTTGCTGATCTGACGTGTCTGTGAGCTGTTCTAGCTTTTTTAAAAGATTCGGAGCCTTGGCGGTTGGCAAAGTGTATAAGGCATCTAAACCGATTATGAGTGTATTCGAACCAAGACATCTTTTCAGTAAATCATCAGACGATAATTTTTTATAAACTGGTCTTAAGAATTGCTAAACATCCTCGTTCAGAGCGGGAGGATGCTTGTACAGATAAAAAGATCTTGTAGTTGTTTCTGCTTTTCGCACCGAGAGACGGTGTGAATGCTGAGAGGCTTCATCAGGCGAAATTCTATGAAAGTATGTGACCCAAATAGCGTTTCTCATATTTTCTATTGAGTCAGAATGTCGGCGGATAGCTAAGCCATAATTAGATAAATCTTTTATCAATTCATTAGTTAGCTCTTCGGTTTTCGAAGCACTTGGTAAAGTGCTCTTTCTTTTTGTGCCCTTACTATCCACTTGCTTATTCGCCTTTTTTAAATACATATTAATTTTTTTCACTTAATTTGCTCCCTTACTAGAATAAAGATAAGAAAGATCTCCAATAGGAATCTCTAACCTGCTAATAAAAGCAGGATTAGGCGCAAATCTGCGACCTCAGCGATCTGGATGGAATGATTGCTTCCGAATTTTTTCACCAAAGTTATAAACGACATTTTAAGAGATAAGTGTTTTCGAATCTATGGTTTATATATTTGCTATAATACAATCATTTATCCAGTAATAACTATTGAAAATTATACGTTTATTATATATAAAGGTTTGGGTTTAAATCCAGACAGTGGAAAACATTTTCACCTTACCAAAAAAATTGTAGATCTATTATAGGTTAACCTAAATAATTCAATTCTAAATACATTATTATTATATAAACGTATATTTATACGTGGTGATTTTGTTCCATAATAATGATTATGATACCTCAAAAGGAATTATCATTTAAAGATATTTGATTAGAATAACATATTTCAGTTTAGGTAATATACTTATATATAATTAGATAAATCTGCATTTTTGAAGTAATATTGAATTAAGAAAATGTATTTTAAATATCGATGCCGATGGAACGGAAAATATACATATTGAGATGATTAATAAAGTCGATCAGGGTCGACAATGAGCTGCTAGTTTATATAGTTAATAGTCAATTATAATAGAGATCTTATTTGAAAAATCATGTTCAAATAATCTTTTTTCAACTTAAATATATGTGAAAAGCAATCGGAATAAATAGTCTTTAAATCCGTTATTCTTAACAAGAGATCGCCTACGTTTGAAAATGAATAAGAAGCAATGATGAATCTAAACAAAGATATTTCATTGAGAATGATCCTTTTATTAGTTGTTTATCATTTATTAAGGCTTTGACGGTCGTCAATGAAAATAATTCTTGTTTGATATCTATTCATTCTGTTTCGTATTTAACAGAATCTCTTTTGTCACGTAAATTGCTTGAAATTCTCGTTTAATTAACGGA
Source organism: Stenopsyche tienmushanensis (assembly GCA_008973525.1). NCBI lineage: Eukaryota > Metazoa > Arthropoda > Insecta > Trichoptera > Stenopsychidae > Stenopsyche > Stenopsyche tienmushanensis. The sequence goes on along the minus strand of WACJ01000163.1, from coordinate 559,322 downwards.
AGATAGCCCAAGTTAAACTGTTAACTCGAAGCACAGCATGAAGAAGGACTCCCAATTAAATTTTAAAGTATCGTACGTATGATAAATATGTTTACACGGCAAACAATTTCCGTAGCTTTTTTAATTATCCCCAGGACCGAGTTCACGTGAACGTATATTATTATATTTACAGCATGAAAACGGTATAATGAAGAAGGCCCTCAGGTCTGGCGTGTTATGACTCTTCTTTCTTTGAATTACAAAAGTTTCAACTATTCAAGTCGCCGGCGAAAAAAAACCTCCATTTTTGGGGTCGGCGTTTCCAGCAGACAAAAAAGTCGCCTTCGCCATGAAAATTGGATAACAACCGGTCTTTCTTCTGAAGTGAAAATTATTCCGGCACAAAATTAAAATACAAAGTCACAATGGAGCCGGAAAATAACAAGATTCCACTTGTCAAAGGGAATTTTCACTAACATCGCGTGCCTACTTATCGCGTTCGGAAAAATTAAATTTTGTGCCAGCTCGAGAGAATAATTTCAAATGGTTATTTCTTTGTATAAACATTTGATGTATTTTTACTAACATAAAGTGTATCCTCTAGAAGGGTTAGAGCGAATCCCCAATTTAAATCTGGCTCGGAGATCAAAAGATTATCGTGATTTATTTTATTCTGCTTCAGACGACGGCTTAAAATGAATTTATAAAAGGAACATTAGATAGAGCGATCTATGTCATTATCTTAATTTTAAATATAATTAAAAATAATGGATTTTTTCATATTTAGATAAAAGAAAAATTCCATTTTAAGCTATAATTCGCTATCTGAATAGTCAAATATTGATATGGTGGGCTTGTTTTTGAAATTATTACTATTAAAATCTGGATTCTAATACAAATATTGCAATAAAATTGGGAGATTTAGTCTGATTTCTTGATATGTTAACCTCGGATAGGTCCGCCTATGAGTAACTGATTTGCGATAATAATTAAAATATGACTATGTAAATGCTCTGTAATATTAGTGTCTCGGAATAGAATGCATATTTTACACAATTTTCGTGTAGCTTTGTTTAAATTCTATTAGTTTATTTAGTAACAAAATTTATCTAACGTTGAATGAAACGTAACCCTTATTTTTCGTTAAATATTACCATTTTTGTGCGATCTACTGATAAAATTAAAGTTGTATTAATCTTTAAATAATTTTAACTAGTAATCTACATAATTAATCCAAGTCTAATATTACGCCAACATAGTTTTTTTAAAGGCTAATAAGAATTGTTTTCTTTTTATCACAAATTAGTATGCTGAGAGGTAGTTTTAGGTCATTTACATCCACTCTTAAGTGCTATTTAATCTTCTCTAAAGATCTGTAAAATATACATACAAGATGTAAATCGTGAAATAAATGCTTCTTTAAATACATATTATCGTTATGATACGATCATTTATCCTGTGTTTTTAATATTTTAAAAGAGTTTTATTTCTCAATAAAACAAATCCCAAAAGGGGCTACATCAACTATCGAGCGTCAGCTTGGAGAGCTTTCATTTAACAATTTACAGCCCTAATTGACAAAAATACGCCATTAATTTATTTTACGACAGTGTTCAACAAACAGCTTTATTTTCATTATAATAAATAATATGATTTTTCGAACGTTGGGAATAGTTAACGATCTCCACAGACGCACCTTAAAAGTAATGAGCTCCATGAAAGCTCGCCGTGATTTTTAATGCGCCCAATGGATTTTTTCAAAAATAAAGCAACCCAACGTTTTCACATCGCCACTTTCCTGTTAAAATTAACGAGAAGCAAAATTTTGGCTTTTAATGGAGTATTGTGTTAATGGATTAAGCCAATTCTCGTGTTTTGTGCGGCCTGTTTTACTTAAGTGCGAATTTCATGAATTTTAATGGCACCGTTGGGGTTAAAATAATTTTGTTGAACAAAGATGAAATTGTTTGTTGTAGTGCATGTGCGTCCGTAGAGGATCCTTCTTAACACGCTCAAAAATATTAAATTAAAATTTATCATTCCAGAATATATGCTCAATCTTTGAGGGTTAGATTTTATGGGACCATTTAGAGAGGATGCTGTTCATTGATGATGGTAAGCCATTAATTGCAGGAATTTTGAGACGCCTTTGCTTAGTTACATGAACAATGTTCCAGCATTATTATCACACTTCTATTCTTAGCGAAAAATTTGCTGAAAATATAACGCTAATAACGCTGAACTATGAATGTATTCATCATATTTAACTATTATTAACTATACAATACACATTTTCAACAGTCCTCTATTATACATTTTGGAAAAATAGATTTTGAATGGAATGGAATTTGAAAAGGATTGAAAAGCATCAAACTAAAAAAATATATATATTTCCGCTTTATAACAGTTCTTCTTTGATCATGGAAAATTCATGTGGTGCCCATACACCTGTTTTAATAACCTGGAAATGAAATTTGGTAATCCTATACTATACTCAATCAAAAACTAAAGGTTTGGTAATTATTTTGCGATGGTTTTTCATGGATCTAATTGAACTAATAATGTAAGCAATTTTTTTTTCTGGAATTTAAGGTTCTTACAGATCTATATGCATCCTTAAAGTTTTTATTTCTTGATTTAAATTTTCAAAACCAACTTTTATTGTTGGGTGTTATTTGTTTAGTCTCCTTTTTACCAAGATCAATAAAAATAGCCCAGAATGCCGAATATGATCAATTTTGGGGTTGGATATTTTACCCTTAACAAAAAAATATATTACAATCCTAAAACAACCTTTAAAGCGTGCAAAAATTGACATGATAAATTCTAAATTTATTCTTAGTCAAACACCAGGAGCTATTTACATTGGAGTTCTTCCCCTAATTAAGCTTATATTTTGAACCGAAATTTGCATAGAATATGTGAGGCGTTATTTTAAGGTGAGTAAACGTAGGAGAGAACTGACATCTTGGAATAAATATTACATTTGTCAGAATTACAACTTAAAACCACAATGAAATTGATCGCAGCGTTAAAATATAATACATTATCGTGTATAATATTGAAGAATTTTTCGCGGGTTAAAAAATGATTGATTGAGATTTAATACAATTATATGGTAATGGTAAAAAATTGGAGTATCGCATTCGGACGACTTGAACATTTTTCGATTGCTGAAATTTGATTAAATCTGAATGCAAAATGGGATCCTAAAAGGCATGAATACAATTAATACGCAAATTATACAAATTGCCGTTTCCGAACGAACACGCCTCCGAAAATTGCTTTATTTTCGTGATAGACGACTTTTTTTCCTACATTTTTAATAACAGGGTGGCACAAAAGAAATTAAAAAGCACCGAGATCTTTCATTGAGATAGCTTTACGAGCCGAACGACAAATGATTCTTTGTATTAATGAAAAATGTCTTACAATTGAGGTTCGAATATATCAAGATAAAAGGCTGGCGTTCAATGGTTTTTGAAGCCGACATCAAACGATATTTTGCAATTCAAACTATGAAGAAAATCACGACAGATGGCTTTTATAGCCTTAGACATTTTCAATCATCGACATTCGTCTGGAAAAAAAGATTATCGTACACAAAGGATAAAATTTACCACTTGTTTACTAAAACCTATTTCTTATATTGTTTTCATACCCTTGAGATTAGATAAAAGGCGAATTTTTTTCATGGAATTCCTCAACCCTTATCAGAAGCCCCTGTAAAAAAGGTATCGTATTATCCGCTGAATCCTCGAAATATACGCCGAGGGATTTCATTCAAATTTTTAAAACCCCATAAATCAACGCGTTTTTCTTATACAAAATAAAATACGAATATATTATAATTGTATTGTATTTATTGCATGGAAAAATACTATAACGTGTTACTTAATGGTTGATTTTAAAAATCATAAAAATGCTTAATTAAACGTCCACCGTGAAGATTCTTGACGGCCCGTTGTCTTCAATTTTTGACAGTTTGACAAATTAAATCTGTTTTGATTTTTAACATTTTTGGGACTGAAATACATCTCATTAGGCAGCGAGTCAAAAACAAATATCATACCTTTTAAAAATAATAATGAGATCATTCACAAAAGAAACATTTTTTTTGGGCAAATTTATCCGCAAGAACAAAGCATTTAGTACTCAGAAAGAATACACAGCAAAATCCTCTAAGTTTCTCAAAAAGTTTTTTGCTAATTAAAGTGAGCAATTAACGATAGTTTTCAACTTTTCCAATCTTTTGGAACCAAACCAAATTTTACAGGTTTTCAAACTCAATGATAAGAACTCCAAATTAACCGCATAAACTTTGTATGCTTGAAGCTATTTTTAATGGATAATCTTAAATTTACATCGATCATCATCACCGATAGAATGATGTGGCTTTGTAATATCCACTTGGGTGGAAAAGTGTGCTGAATAATACATTATTTTGAAAGTTTTGATCGAGTAGCTGGACTTAGAGAAAAAAGCTCCATCAAAGCTTTTAACTTTAGAAACGTGTATTTTTTGCCTAGTTTATTCTGTCAAATTATATTTTGACAATTTAAGCTTTCATAAATAATCAATATTTTTCCACAGACGAAACTTTAGTTTACTTTTAGTCTCGATTAATATAATGACAACCTTATACTGTATACATAATATATTTTTAATGCTATCATTTTACCATTTAATTTCTTTTAATCTCATTTTATAAAACTTAAGCGTTAGAAATTCGCTGAATAAATTAAATGGCATAGAAATTCTACAAGTTCAAAAAAAAAAATCAAAATGAATAACTTCGGTAATATCCCTGTTATCTTTGTACAATACAGATTTCTTCTATATAATATATTATGAAATTGTTTGAAATAATATTCAATTACTCTAAAAAATATTCTTGATAGCGCACGCAATCTAAGCGTTATAATACATTCATTTTGAAGGATGTACATTGTTAGCATGAATGAGGAAGATGAATAGATCCTCAATTTCTATTATGTATTTTTCTGCGGGGGAAAAAAAATAAATGGCATCGTTATTACTCTGGGACGTGTGTATTCAATGCCTTCGTTCATTTTCAACGACCATTTTTTTGGTAACCCTTTGCAATTGTTATTCAACGCGAGCTTGTCTCAAAAAGTCATGTTTTATTAAAGGGAATTTTTCCTTTGATTCACGCATCGGAGATTTGAAATTGGGATTCGTGGGTCGTAATTTTGACCACTAACCACAATTGAATATAAATTATAGAGCATAATGATTCGATCATTAAAGGGCGTACAGTTCTAAAAAGCGTTGAAAAATTTTGCGCACATTTTTGCTGAAGGTTCAGACGCATTCGTCTGCGGCGAGCTTTACATCAGTCTGCAAAGCTTTAGTACAAACCTGAAGCTTTTCGGCGTGCTTGCTGGCAGCCTATCAATCTTGCCGAAATATACTTTCGGATGTAAAAACAACATTTCTTGTGGGGCTTTCAATTTTTAGGAGCAACATTTTTTTAACCGACCCCATACAAAGATATATTCCCTATAAACAAGCAGGTACACAATGGCACGCCTACATGTTTGCCGTATTATACTAGAGTTAAACACATATTTTATGACCTGTTTGGATGGGGAGCAGTAATGAAAAACACACACACCTACATAGGAAGAGCTTTTAATTGATGGGACTGGAGCTGGAATACCTAACGAGGAACGTAATTGCATAGAAAATTTATCTTTTCCGCAGCAAATTCTTTTCAATATTCTGAAAATGTAAAAGTACTCAAATACATCACAAAATTCCTTGTAAAACAAGAAACATTCATCTAAATAGAAACACCAAAAATAATTCAGCACGGTTGGATATAAAGCAGCATCCATACGTTGTTGTATGTAATAATTATTTGCATATAAATAATGATATTTGTTAATAATCAGGCAGATTAATTTAAAAGTAATTTCAGCAATTTTCATTCATGCTTATGTTCGTCCAAAGACCTAATAACTGATGCAATTTAACTTAATATACCCTGGGCTTGTAAACGCTCAAACTTTGGACAAACTCTGGATCGAATATATTAATATTAAAACTATAACTCCATACAAGTTATGAATTGTACGTCGCTTTAATATTTAAATTTGAAGCCTCAAAAATAATATCAGAATTATTTGAAACCATTCCAGAGACGAAATATACGCTCGTCACCATATAATTGATATGGTAATGGATATGGTATTTGCAAATTACTTGCTTGAAAAATGTTATTTTCAAGGATAATGTTGTTGAGGTCCTATTTTTCCCAAGGCTCATATTCACATTGGACGTCCTTAACTTTGTATATCCATCGTGTTCAATGATATTTCCTGATTTTATCCAGGCAACGTTTCATCGGACGCTTTTCGTCTCTTGGGTGCCATTTCGTGACAGCCTTCGCCCATTTTCTTTTATTTGCTTTAACTCTTGTGGTTATTTTATAATAATGTGTCTTTACTCCTCTAGATAGTTTTGAACTTCTGGCTTACTTTAACATTTATTTTGCTCTGTGTCTGTAGCAAAATATTGTTGGAATATATTTATCAAAAGCTTCCATCTTTGAGATAAAATAAAATATTCAATTCAGGAATATGGTTGAAGTTTTTCTTGCCAATATTGTTAGTGTTAATTCCGATATTGTCCCGATTTGCAATAAAATTTGTGAAAATCCATCAAACCAATTAGAAAACATTAATAATTACTTCATTGCAGAATTATAACAAAATACGAATATAGACTAGAACCAAAAGCTTGCTATTGAATTACATACCAATTATAAAGTTCTATCAAGTGTTTTCACCAAAGTACAATTGGATTTGACTGTTAGAATATTTATTTGATCTATAAAATATATTAATCTTTTCTCAATTAACAGCACATAATGAAATTTTCCAATTTTATTTATATTAACACCAATGATAAATATAATTATATACAATGATTTAAATATTAATCATCCCAAGTTAATGTATTTTTAATTAGGCTAGTATAATCTAAAATTAAGATCTTGATCTTATCTGTGACTGTTAAAAAACATGAATTTAATCAGAATATAATTAGGACCACTATGAGCATAGATTTTCTAATAATACCTAATATTGTCAAAAAGAGTCTATGATGTATTCTTATAGATAATGATTCAAGTTCCATATCTACTTTAAAGTATTCTCTATACCCAGAAATCATCCATTGCATAGCCTATGTTAATAAGCTCACAAAATAACAATTATTAAGATTCAGTTGAATTTTCGGCAGAGCCACTATTTTTATATTTAAAGTTGCTGAAGAAATTTACGGAAATTCTATCTGGTTAAAAATATAGCACTACTTTAGAATGATATTTTTTTTAACAAATTCAACCCTTTCTTGATGAACATAAGCAATTAAAAACTCATTAATTACGATCAGCAATAGAGCATAAATGATTGTAATATAGTGAAAAATCATTATAATTAAATTCGAGGGGCATTTCATTAACTCTAACGCATATTGAAATTCCTAGTCAACGCTGAAGGTTTTTATTGTGATTGATTTTATTTAAATCACGAGCAATCAACTGGGGTCGGAGAAACTTTTCTCATTTAGAATATTGCTTTCATAAACTATTCAAGGGAATTTCAAAGCCATCCTGTCAAAGTATAACCAATTTATATAGCTAATTGATGTTCGTAACAATTAAATATAAAAAAATGTGTTTGTTTTTAATAATATTACTAATTGATGGCAACATTTTACTACATATATCTTTCACTTTATAATGAGTTTGCTTATAAAAATTCTCACATCCAAAAACACTATATTTCTATATATATCATCAATGTAAGAAATATATTTATTTTTATTATCACACAAAGATCAATCGTTTCAATATACTATGCTTTATATAAATAATTGTATTTAATTGTAAAATTACTTTTTTTATAGTGCGATGATTAGGCATCCGCAGAGTTGAAGATTTCTCTCGAATTGTCTGAAAAATTGTTGGCTTAATTTTAATTACAACCTCTCAAGAATAATGAATACTTGAAGCAAACCGTTGAGTGAGATGTAAAAATTATGCGAAGAAATTAAGGCTTAATCTCAAGCGAACGTGGCTCCTTGATAAAAAATGATTGTATTTAGACTTAAATATCAAGATAATAGTTTAACTAAACAATGAATAAATTATTAACTATCGATTTTAAAAAATACAAGAACTAAGTATACAATAGAGATGTAAAATTTAAATTATAATATCACAATTGTTTTCATGTATACATTAGTTCTTATCAAACATATTTTTCGCGAGTTTCTCTTTTGATTGTGAATAGAAAACCTTATTTTTAAAATTACGACAAATTGTTTGATATTCAAAGTTAAAATAACTGAGTGGAATGATAAATTCGCAACGACATTTACTGTTACTATATGGTATTTTTTTAAATTATTTAGCTTTTGATAAGAAAAGCTCTAAATATATATCTCTCCTACGTTTTTAATCAAGAAAGTAAGGATCTATTTTAATATTTTTTTCACGTAAACGACACGAAACAACAACAAAGAAAGTTTACACACGCTAGCTCTCAAACTTTTCAAACAATCTTATCAATATGAGAGATTTAATGCAAGTTTTTCGCCGATATAAGGACACAGCTATGCAAAGACTTTTCTTATGCAGTACTTATAAAAGTTTCATCTTGTCATAAAGCGATATTGTATTAAAAATGCGATCTTGAGAGCGTTCCATGTTTTAACGAAGCACTAAGTTCTTGCGTTAAGTTTTAAGTATTAACTTCTTTGGGTTTTATTCTGTATTAAATTTTATAGTGATGAGAACAGGAATAAAACAGACGTATAAGGGAGCATTCAAGTCGTTTTAAAGGTTAAATTTCATTTAAATTTATTTTATAAGTAATTCGTCGAAGTTTTGAATGATTTAAATTGATGATCGAAGAGAACTTCAATTATTATCAGGCAATTAATGACATTTTGTTGCGACAGTGTTTAACACTCAAATAATTGCTACAATTTGTATGATATCTGGGTTTTTACATTTTGTATTAATTTTTTTAGCCAGATGTTGTGAAATAATTATAATAAAAAATCATTGATTATACATGAAAATTAACTCATCACTTAATAAGTTCGTAGGATTTTTTTTTAGAAGAATTTACATAAAAACGATGCCAAATAAAAAGGCGACCAACATCGATGTATTGCTTGGCGTAAGCAAGAAAAGAAAGTAACTGAAAATCAAAATGAGGATGCTGTATTGGTTAATTGGGCGAAAATCGGAACTGTTCCTAATAAACAAAACACTTTTATACAAAGTATATTAAAACCAATCTGGACATATGGAATACAGCTCTGGGGTACCGCATCGAACTCCAATATTGACATTTTCCAATATTGACAGAAGGTATATTTGTGGAAATTCAGGTTGTTATTTACCAATAAAAATTCAGTAACATAACTATTTACCATTTATTCAAGATCAAGCTTGTCAGACTATTTTCTATTTCAATAGTAAAAAAAGCTACTAACGAAGCGGTCATTTTTAAATATTTTAGTCCAAAAATCTCATCACAGACGATTAATTGGTGTTTGAAATGAACTAAAAATAAAATATAATTTACCAAGCAATTAAAAAACACAGTAAAGTTCGATCAAATCTAATATCTTGTTGACATATCAGCTTTATGTTAATTTTGTAATCCGAAGTCGTAAATAATTGACATAAAATATGTTGACCTAACATACTTTATGGCAGACTTGTTTATATTGTAGGCGCAGAGTTATCGAACGAATAATTGAGAGATTGGAATTAATGGAATTAAATATTTGCTGTGACTCAGCTATAATACTAAATTTCAATTAGGACTCAAGGACAATTACAGTAAACATAATATAATACACAAAGCTCGGGGTATTTGTGGTTTCGTGCTTAAATTCGCAAATATTTGACCAAAATATTTATCGGTTACAATCAACAAAAAATAGTCAAACACACTCAAATTTGCTTCATATGTTGAATTGATGGGACCATACGAAACCACAAGGTAAGGTCGCCATAAATTCAGCCGTCGAAGTTCAACCGTAAAAAGCTGATCTTATTTTTTTTGTCTTTTTTCGCGCATATTAAGCAGGCGGAATGTTTATTTAAAGCGGGATGCGTTAAAAATAAAACGTAAGGAACAAAGTGGGTGCTTTTTTTAGAATTTCGTCCAGGGGCGGATCGCTCGTTTGAATTATTTAAGAGGTCGTGAAATTTTCCCAGTTCTGCAGGATCACAGAGTGACTTTAGGGGCATACATATTAGATGTCCTACCATTCCAGGTCATGTGTTTTCAAGCTTTCAAGGCGCCAAAAAGCGAGATAGACACACATCCAGAACGAATGGATAGAACTCGGGCTTGTCGTTAAGAAATTACATCAATTTTGCAAAAGCACCCTGATGAATAAACACTCTGCATAATGGACATGTAAGTCCCAATATTAATTATGATGTAGCATAAATTCGCCAGAGCTGAATTTCTTTGATCTAAAAATGTTTTAAAATGTAATTGGAATAATAATTGATAAAAAATATTAATATTATACATTGAAATTATTTTATATTATTTATAGAAAGGGATTCAAATATAACTCGAAATTTTGCTATACAAAGAAGGCTAGAAGTAGCATCTTCTGTTGCGCTACTTTATGGTATGGTATCAAATTTATGGCAAAATAAACTTATATAGACTAAAATGTCTTTGTAACAACTATAATATACCTCGTAATAACATCATAATAATATATGATCCATAAACTTTAATGGTGTTAAAAAAGATCTACAAAACCTCTGCATATAATTGAAATTTAAAGTATTTGCGAATATTGCTATCAAGGTGTGCTTTTAAATTTCCAAAGTGGCATAAAACCAGCCATCTTTTAATATTATTTATGAAAAAAATGAATTTTTTTTCTTGTGTTGGAAAATTATCAGTATTTGAAGAAAATGGCAGTAATAAAGAGGCACTAACGCTTTGATTAAATATAAAGTTTATAATAATGTCGATCCCTCGCTCGCACTGAAAATCTTTTCTTTATAAAGTTCCTAAAAAGGTACAATTGCATTAAAATATACGGACCATACAACCCCTATTCAATAAAGAAGTCGCCCTTTGTTAATTATGCGATCCCGAGTTTTCCGTTTACTTATCCTATCAACGAGAATTTGGGAAAGTCAAATAGAGAGCGCAATTTTTAAAATGAACATAATCCAATAAAAAAACTTTTCGAATGTCCCACCGATAAGCAGAGTATTCTGAGAAAATGACTATTTTTGTGAATTTATTTTACTTATCCATATTCCGGGCGCTGGAGTGTATTAGGCCTTATTTTATAAAGGCGTAATGAAATTAAAGTCAGACGATGATTTATCGACTCATTTTGCATGTAAAATTGGATCTGTCCGTGGAGGCGAATTTCTGGATTTATTATAGTGCGCACCATTGCCGCTGGATGGCGCCAACAATAAAACGCTCAAAATGGCGTCGATCGACGATATATCTTATGGATATAACCGATAAATAACGCGCGGGATTCGGGCTTGTGGCTGGCTGATATTTCTTTTATATTAACCGTGAATTATTTCAAAAAGGGTGCTCTTTCAAATATGGATATTGCGGTAATGGGTTATATTTCCTATTTGCCATCAGCCATTCCTTTTGTGCTTCATATCCTCGGTATAAATCATCCCTGCTTGAGTAAGCTTTTGATTCTAAGTTCGTTTAAAAATAAATTTATTAAATAGACATTTTGTTCCATAACACTCAAATATGTCTTTTGTAAAATTTTAATACTTATTTTAATACTTTTTAATTACTACTACTTTAATACTTAATATAAAAGTATATGGTATTGTTTTGCATGAAATCAAGCTATTTTAATTTAGAAAGCAAAAGTAAAGCAGAAAATATAACAAATTTCAAAATCGACTCCGCTGTTAAATTTATACATATATTTAAATTACCAATATGTTCTGTCGATCAGTTTATGCTATGCAAGGGTTGTATTTTAGAATTGAGTTTTCAAATGGCGAAAATCACGAGATCGTATAAATTACGCTATTTCGCACAGCAATATTTGTACCCGATACAAATATTGATATTATCATTCCTGATATTATACAGGATTCGACGCTACCGGAATTCCAATTACCATTACACGGATGGGGTTTCTGATAATCCATAGTGATTATCTTATGATGCCAAGCTTGGCTAATGTTCCATTTATTCGCATAAATGTCTTTTGTTAAATTTATTCAAGATGAATATTTATGTGACGTCGATTAGAAAATGTGCAGACGCAAGAGCAAAATATGAGGAAATTAACATCTCCTTTTAATAATAGCATTATTGGGCATGAGTATAATGAGCTGCGAAGAATATTTTTTTTAATAAGGGATGACTATTCATATTTTAGAGTGAATGGGCAGGGTGTGCGTAAGACAATTTTAATTTTTGGCAAACTGAATGAAATTCTTTCACTTTTTTGCTCGCAGCATAACTCCAGATTGTGAATATTCCAAAAAATAATTTATAAGGAAACATTTTAATCAAATTCCATGGATAATTTAAAGTCTTTTCGAACAAGAAGTGTGGGCTATTGGTTTTCCAGAATGCGAAATTAAAATGTAAAATTTATATCATATCTTTGGATATTTTACTGTTGAACAAATTCGATATTTTTCTTCGAGATACTACAAATCTAAGTTTTGCATGTTGAGTTGAGGTCACTTGTTTGAGACTTGCAGTCACTCGCATCAACAGTCTTTCTTTGTTTGTGGAATTGTGGAAATAATGGCGACCACTTATTCATAAAAATGATGCGGGTACAAAGAGATTAAAATTAAAACGGTCGGAATCGTAGTCCCTTTCGACAGGTGAAAAAACCTCGTAGGAAGGAGGGTGGAATGAAAACTGACGCCTTTGAAAAGAGTATTTGACCAAGAACTTTAGATAATCTTAGACTTAAGACAAAAAGGAATATTCTCTCCATCTGGAACTAGCTGAGGAAGAGGCGCATCGATCTTGACTATATGCTTCCACATTTTTGACTTTTTTCATAATCTGATGTGTCTGTAAGGTGGATTGCAACCCGAGTGGATCGATCATTTCCATGACCCCATTCTATTTAATATGTTCATATACAATATATATTTAATGTTTGTAAATTAGTGTATATTTGACGTACTTACATGAAAATGATACACAAGTCAGCTTTTGATTTAAAAAATATATGTTATTCTAAATCAAATATTCAAAATATGTAATTAATAATTTGGGTTAAGACAAATGTACAACTAATGAGAGATACGATAAATGAACTACAATATAGAAAAAGTAAGATTAGTCTTTACCAAATAACGTATGGAAATTGTATTTTATCAAACATCTGCCATCGCCCGCATCAAGGATCTGTATGCATAATTACTCACTGCAGCTAGTTGATATGTCGATTGGTCATCGTCATAAAAATGAACGAAATATATCTTTAATGATCTTCAGCTTGCAAAACATCATAAAAATCGTCCAAGTTGGTTGTCGTTGTCATTATTGTTTCAAAAGCTCATCAGTAATTATTTTTAAAATATCATATAAAACAGAATTTATTATCAAAGAATAAAGAATAATAGAAATGTAGTCATTGTCAGAAATTATAGCGGATTCAGATGTCATTCAGATGGCATCTCTTGAAAAATTCAGAACAATGCGAGGAAAAAATATTTTATAAATTTGTAAATGTCTAAAGAACCATCCAAGCAGTTCATCGAGAACGTTAAAACTTATCCTTGTAATACGCCTGTCTCAGTAAAATATTTTCTCACTTGAAATTATACATAATAAAGAAAAAGCTGACAGTCGGAAAAAAGGTTGAATGTCTTCATACTGCCCCGAAGCGGAAAAAACTCAAGATATTAAACTTGGGAAACAACAAAATTGCCGTCATAATTGTACGGGTGACAAAAGTCTTCATTCATTATGTATGAGGCAAAAGGGCTAAAATCGAGGGCGCTTCAGAGCTCGACCCCCATAACAGGGTACGTCTCGAAATATCATAGGAAACACCCACAAAATTACGAGATAATGTTATCATCCCTTAACATGGCTGCTCGCCTTCCTTTTTTTAATTTATTTTCTTCCTTTTTTGCGTCTCGCGCAACAAATCTTTGTCGGACTCATCCTATCATCCCTCACCTCGGCAATTTCAACCCGTCGGTAGGGGCACGTGGAGTAATGGGGTTAATTTAAATATTACATCCCATTATGATTGTAGTGTTGCCTAAAAAGGGATTTTCGGATGAATATTAATTCGAGAATTCCATCTGATTTATTCGTGTTTTAATAGCGGCGATAACAATATGGTAATACAAACAAACCACCATCCACACTGTATACGAATGAGAGTCGTTGACCAAATTTTCACACGGATTATTCAAATAAATCATTGAAGATGCCAGTGCCAATATCCTTCAATTTTATATCATGATAAATTTGTCTATATATCGTTTATTGAAGATTTATAAGTGAATATAAATTGCCTTTATATCAGCCTACACGATTTACAGCCATTCACCAGAATTATATCTGAAGGAAGCGAAATGTATGAATATTGTAAAGACTTAATAATATATACATGGACATAAAGTTCCGGCTAGGGTGATACCAATTAGTTCTTGTATTATTCATGGACTTAGTTTCGGTGACAAACTTTAATTGGTGACTTTTCAGCTACTTACTTTATCGTGAGGCCGAATGAAATATCGACGGGGCAATAGCAATATGTATAATAATTAATGATATCTATTATTCTATTGGCTTTAATGTTAGGTGTGTTAATTTTTTATTATATTTCGGCAATAGAGTCAATTGTAAATAAACACTCTTGATAGCATACTAGACCACGTAATTTCTTTACATAAACAATACACAAAAATCGATTCATTTGCTCGACAAGTCCATCACTTTACTTAAGTCCATCATCCAGGTCAAAGAATTTATAAATTTCATTTTATCACATAATTTATGTGATACAAAATGGAATTTGTTAATATTACCTAGTATTTTAGAATAAAAATTGATATATTTATCCGCAGGGCTTTTCAATTCGAAACAAATTAAAATGAGCCTTCATGAAAAATATATAGACATACATATTTTATCAATTTGTTTGGCACTTCCAAGTATTATATGTATATATTTAATATCATAATATATACACAGTATAGTGAAAAACTGTAAATATGAAATGTTTTCTCGGTACCTTTCATGTATAATTCATAAGCGAATTTTCTTTGTTTGCTCTCAATTCGCTTTAAAAAAACATTTTGAATATAAATTATGTTCGATTTTTTACACATTTAAAAGTGTAGGAGTTCATTTTAATAAAATTTAAGATACAACTGGAAATAAACGAGCTTTCTAATTTCAACGATTTATCTGTAAGATGGTGCGTGGCTTATTCCGTCAGCGTTGGATCCTCCAGCTTCATCAAGATGAATAAAGAGTATCTTTCAGGATGCTTCGTATTTATATATCGAGGCTTCTGAGAAATAAATTATAAACGCAACATCAGACAAACAGTTTCAGACAATAAAACCGACAATTTCTTGTGTATTGTGACGTTGAATATTGTGCGGTCTCGAGCAAAGCCTTTGTGATTAACTACCCTATTTAATTGAACGCCACACCGCCTATAAAGTAAATTGAATTAATGTTTTAAATTCGAATATTTATTTAAATTTATTCGATATATCGCGCTAAATTGTGGCTGCGAGATCCATCGCCCCGGTTGTTTTCGGACTAATTTACTCGATATTGAAATGCGAATCTTTGTGTAAAATAGAGTAATGATACTATATAGGTAATTCGATTGACGTCAGATGCCAATCTAGCAACAGTAAATCAATTACGGACACTCAGAGCTGCCTGCAAGCGACCTAACCAAAGGACACTTACTGTCAATATCGATTTCTTCCCATAGTTCCCTTTGTGATAAAGCGAACCTAGCGTTATTAGATAACCCTCCTACAAAACAAAGATTAAACAGTATACGTATACAATACATCTTAGAGTCGTAGGCCAAGAAGTACCACAGTCGATCAAAGTTGTATTTCATCGTGGCTAACTGAATGTTGATTTAATAAAATGGTTCAAGTAATTTGATTTATTTATTTCATTCCCGTTTGGTATTCTCTCGAGCATAATTGATCTTTTTTATTATCGAATAACGTAAGAAAGTGATTAATAAAATGGTCTTGTATCAATATAATTTTGGTAAATATGAAGATTAAACTTCTCATTGTGTCTGGTGTAAAAATATCAACTGATTCCATCAGTCAATCATAATACGCAACAAACAATGCAATCCATCAATACTCCAATGAGTTCCCATCTATTCCCAGAGATCGTCATTATTTACGATTCAAATATAACCCGGAATTTTACTTTACAAATGTATTAATGATATATACAAATAAAAATGGAGTACCTTATTTTTCTACACAGTTCGTTTCATTAGAAAAAAATCATCGGATAGAAAGCTTCTTTATCCCGTTAATGAAGAAAGAAGGCGGGTGTTCTGAAAACCAGTTGCGCATATGTATTGTTTGACCACAGCGTTGTCTTAAAATCGTTGCCCTCCTAATGCCTTTTTATGTACCAAATATATGGTAGTCACATAAGTAGTCGTAAAATTCTTCTTCGTACCATTTTATAACTTTTTTTAATGATTGATTTTTCAACATTTTTTTTATCCAAAAATATTAAATATAGAATGTTGATATTTAGTATTTTAACTAAGCCATCTTTATTGAACATAAAATACTTTTTAAAGTTTGACAAAATATGGTAGTGGGAGTGGGGGAGCCACGTATATCGGTGCCCGAGCGATGACATTCTTCACCACGGAAGTCCTAAGTCCTGGACAAATGATTTGCAGCAAAAAAGTAAACATATTTTTACTTTGTACAATATTGTGTATAGTTTGACCTATAATTAAGAAGAAATATTGAAAAATAAAAAAATAGTAAGCGACTGAAGAAAAATGTGTGTTTTTACCAACATTTTTTGTTCATTAAATAGAAACTTTTCTATATTTATAAATAATTAAAAGTCAAATGATGAATACGTTTATTGTACATGTGTCTGCCAAATTTCATAAAGAATACTTATCTAGGACGTATGGGAGCACTTCCGTGAGCTTGGAAAAAGTGGTTTCGAGAAAAAGGCGTTTAAAGTTTCTCTTCTCCTCAGCTTCGTGCAGCGCAGCTTTTCTTCATCGGTCTATAACTTTGGGAATTTCATTTATATCCACTTGAAATTTACTGATAGGGTTTTTAGACATTGGTTTCTTCCGATACACGAAGAAAAAAAAATTGAGCCAACAAGGAATATACGTCCCTTAATATCCACGAAATTTTCTTGTTCTTTGCTGTTAACGTTACTAGTATATAATAGTGTTTTTCCATTTGAGGCACGATTATAGGGTTGATAACTTATACATGAATAATATGAATAGATGGATTACGTACGTGGACGTAATTTTGTCAGTTAAGTGTTAAAGAATAAAATTCATAGAGGTGCTTTGACACTAGCTGATTGAAAACATTTTGATAAAATCCTTAATCTATTGATTTTAATGCGTAAATTATTTTTTAAATGAAATTGAATTAAAAAAAAACTTAACGAGTACAATATCAAATATTTACATACAATGAAATTAACGTGCTTTTCGTCACAAAACGTGACAGGTGTAAAGCTTTGATGTCACGTTTCAGTAGTATGAAACCACTCTGATTGGTAAATATTTACCTCTTCGTGTTGCTGAATTACAAACTGTTCGAGTAAATATTGTTTCCGAGCTTTTGCAGAATTAGAGCCCAACTCAAAGAGATCCTAGAGAAGATTATCATTTTCATATAAACATGTGACAAAAAAAACAATATTGATTAATAAGCATCTAAATTTCTGACCAAATGAATAGCCTTTGAAAGGAAGCCTCGTTCATCCTCGTCGATGTGATATTTATGCGTCATTCCCATAATGAATATTATAAAGCGTTGGTATTCACCAATATTCAACAGCACACGTATTAAGTCTTTTTATATCGAGTTAAGTTCTCGCGTATTGAATTATTCAGCTGCTTTTAATGAAAAAAACTTTTCCGTTTCTCCCCCCCCCCGTATTTTCCGTTGCGGAAAATACGACCAGAAACTTTTCCGAGTTTTACTTGTATGATGTTCCAACTCCGACCACTGAACAACGACCGATAAGAAAGCCACTGCTACGTAATTATCGTTGGCTTGTTAAAAATAAATAGAACTTTATAAAGATTCATCACAAATTAAACCTAAATTCTGGATGATTTATTAACTATCTCCGAGGAAAAAAATTAACCCCTTAAAATATTTTCCTGGAAAATTTTGGCTTCCATTGTAAAGCAGATTTAAGAAGTGATCAAATTATTATAATTAAGATTAAATGGAAATACGATATTCATTCGAGGAAACTTTAATATTTGTGCTTAATAATGTTGAAATATTTTGAAAACTTGGTATAAAAATAAATTACAATATATATATTATATGACTTAATTTTTTTTTTATTTAAAATGTTTTATGTAAAGCACAAACTAGCTGGACAAATGGAAGTCTTAATTTTTAATTATATAAGCACAATCAATCAATCGGCCAATAGACTTATGCCAAATTTTAAGATACACGCTCGAAGCGTGTATTTATATTATAACCAACTTATTTATTCGTAAGCCAAGAAAGTGAACAAATCTTGAATTTTGAGGAGAAAATCAAAATTTGTCAGAAGTGGATTTATCCCCAATAACCTGGATGATTTATTACCATTACTCATTAGCGTCTATCGAAATAAGAAGTCGTCGCTTTAAACATATTTTTCCACAATTTTTCATCGTATGATGGATTTGAGGTAATCATATTATTGTAATCATAATTTAAATGTAACATTTAAAATACACAAAATTACTTCTCTTCGTTTTATATTTTATACAGTATTTGCTATGCTGAAAACGCATTACATAGCACTGATAACGATTGAATTTATATAAAATTTTATTTTATAAAACGCGTTTTTTATTGCATCATACGAGGGATGATATTCATTAATGAAATATATGTCAATTTTTGTGATGCAATGCAAAATATTATACTGGTGTACGCAGCAAGTTTTTGCTGTACAGAACGTTATAAAATGTTTGCTTTGTGCCATTATGCAATGTTATATATGATAATATTATTCAAATTGGTTATCGTGGCGTTTTGGTTTTTTATGTTTTTTAACATGTTTAAAATTATTCGTAATTTCATTGATGTTAGCTTGTAATACCATAATCCCGGTGGGACCCTCGCTTGTAAATTATTACTTTCCAGACGATTGCTCTCCATAGGCTAAAAGAGGTCGATATACAGCTGTAATTACTTTTAAATAACTAAATTTATTATGAGGATAAGACTTTAATATATACATATATTGATTAAATTTCTTTTAAATAAATGGCATACCAATTAAAAAAATATATGTTAAATGGTATGACAAAATAACGTTCTTTGAACATCAAATCATTAGCGAAGCTATCAATTTGATCATTTTATTTTTGCTCACTTTCATTTTAAATTTGCAATCGTGCAATATCTCTTAAATGGGCAAAAATTCCCTAGTGTGTTACAATGAATTATACATAACATAACGTACATTTTCACTAGGCTACCACACGGCCATCATGACCTTTCTAAAATAAAACCCTGTTCTAGAATGCTATTTTGGAGCTATCTCTCTTTACAATTATTACTCAGCTATAATACAATAATAAAAAAATCATTTTTGAAAAATGTGCCATTTATTTTTTATTTGCTGTTAATTAGAATAAAAATGACAAAAATGATTATTTGAAATGTAAAACTCATAGTAATCCCGAAACCCTGTTTAATCTCGATTGAAGATAGCCTTCAGTAAGTAACATATTACTCAAAAAAATCGAAGGATTAGTAGCAAAACAACCAGTTTTTTTAATAAATAAAAAAATAAAACAACAAATTCATCAACTTAGTCTTCTTCAAGCACACAACAGACATAGCAACAGATGCTTGGTTATGAATCTTAAAAATGTGTATGAAGCCATAAAAAACAAAGTTTTATATAGTTTTTTTATGTCATTACACGGACATGTTATGCCTTCATATTTTAATACTAACAAAATTTAGTTAAGAATTAAAGACGTTGCCGCAGGAAGAATATGCTATATGAATTCTAATGAGATTCTGTACCTGTATAATCGGACAGGAGAACCCAATAGTACCTGGAAGGTAATTTTTTAAATTATGTTATCCATGATATGTGACCTCCAAACTTACGTAACTGTAATTTTATTGAGTATTATGTGTAAAGTACGTTTGGAAAGACCACTAACAAGACTGACACAAAGGTAGAACAGAGAAAGATAATCTATCAGGCGTTTCAAGATTTATCTCACGAGGTTGTAAAATGTGCCTGTTTTTGCTACCGATGTTGTTTGGAAACTCATTATTTCTGACAGAGTTTTCATTAAATTTCATCTTTAAAGTATTAGTATTCTAATTTAATCGAGATTTTCAATGAACGTTTAAAATTATAACTCTTCAAGATGCTTTTATATGTATTTTATATAATAACTCTATTTGCGCATCCTGTATATTTAGAATGCAGCTATTATTAATTACACTGAGGCTATCTGGTTCATTCAATATTTTAGCTTAGTAATCAAATTTTCCTTTGATTGTCTAATCCTCTTAGATTTGTGGTATTCTGATTAGATGGCACATTTAAAATATCTCCAAGCTAAATCCATATGGGGAGCTCAATTTTCGATATTTCTCTTCAAACATATCTAAAAGGGATATTTCTTTATATATCATGTTTATCAAGTATAAAACAACGAAATTCAATGAGATTTTCCGGATTTGCTTTGTTGACTTTGTATCTATCATATTATTTTCAGAACGCTTCGAGAACATCCCCACAAAGTATTCGAGAGCACTGCTCCTCAAACTACGATAAAATATTTCACTAACAAAAAAATCTATTCTCCGGTCTGTTTTGACAGTATCTTTCAACGAGCATTAACGATTTCCAATAAAAGGGTAAAATCGAATTCCAGTTCAAATCCCGTAAGTACTCCGTGATCCGGGCGCAATCCCAAGCACTTCTACTCGATTTGAATTCCTGCTGATTTTTTCCAGATCCACCTTTTCAAATGTTCGGCAGTGTACTAAAACGAGGTCCTTTGTTCTGTAACGCAATTTAAGAAACAAGGCTCTATAAAGAAAATTTTCTTTTATTACTTGTAATACCGTTTTTTCGCGTACGCTCTTCGAAAGCGTAACTCCGATGAATGGCACAAGTTTAATAAGGAAAAGCTAAAAGGTTGCCTTTTCCATTTATTTCATTAAAATAATAATTTCATATTTAATGAGCGCTTATGTACAATTAACTACAAAATTGGCCACTTTCATTATATCAAAAAATATTCCTTCTATCAGTTTTTCGGTGAATTCTATTCATCCCCTAGAGATGTCGTTTGTTCTACGCCACGCGAATATTAAGGTTACCTCGATCAATGAACCCTTGCTTTTATACTCAGCAACTTCATGTTCAAAAGAAATTAAATATCATCAAAGAAAAAATATCACTGTTAAAATCAAATAAAGCCTCATAAAAGCTAACAGGCTTAATAATCAAATTATGGAACAATATTGTGAAATTTTAATGAAACGTATCATGTTGCTTCCTTATTAAATTCTCTTTAACGGAGAAAAAAATTAAATCATTATCGTAATTATTTTTGCTATTTTTATGTTTACATCCAAAGATAAACTCATTTATATTTGACTTCAGCCCCCTTGACACTTACATTTAAATTAATATAAGACACATCTGAGACCTAGGCGTGATGACCTACAAAACCACTGATAGTCTCAGTCTAGTGATAGATCTGAGATAAAAATGTGAATATTTGCAACAATAATAAAAAATTCTGTAACTAGATATTAAAATTATAATCCAAATAAAAGTGTTTGATTTTATTATAAGGCAATATGTTTATTTTCATAAAATTTATGGTTTATCGAATTATATGGCTTTTTAAATAAAAATATAAATAATAAACATTGACTAGAGAAAAACTTGTCTTGAAATTATTGGACAATAAAGACTTTATCCTATAAGCCCTTTAAATAAATATTGGGTATTTTTTATTATGTTTGTGAAGAGTTTTCACCATGTGAACTATTGTAATAACTTCATTAATAACGTGGATTCATTAATATGTAAGAAAAAAAATCTTTTTAGAAATACGGTATAAGAAGATGTTATTAGCATTATTTTTGGCAATCCAAGTGTGACAGCGATATGTCATGCCATTGACCCAAAGCTGACATGTATTCTTTGTTATTTTCCATGATGTCGAAGCTCGATATTATAAGATTATTTTTAACGCCATTAACATTTTGACATGATGATGGGCGTAATATAATATTGACAGGGAATTAATTATTCATTTTGGCGAACGAAAAATCATGGACATGAAAAAAAACTTTTTTTGTATGCCTTGAGTTGTTTTCCACAAAGCTATATTTAAATGCATTAATATTCATAGACTTTAAGTCATATTTCTGTATCAAATAAATATGCCGTATTTTATTTCACTGTGATTTTCTTTGTAACTCAAATATACTTCCAAGAATCTTGCGCTAAATATGAACGAGAAGGGGATGGGGCTAAGTTTTGAGACCATTTATTTGTCGTGAAATGAATGCCATTTCGTGACCATTCAAATATTGAATTACAAATTATTTATTTTCATAGAACATTTTCTGTTTGTTTACCTGTACATCAATAATGGAGTCGAAATCAAATCAATTTCCACGCCATCAGGCAGATTCTGAAAGCCAACGCTCCAAAGCACGAAAACGAAGAGTAAACATAATGGGGTTTGCGATAGGCATTTCTAAGGAGCGAAACACTTTCCATGGCCTCCTGTTTGTGTGGCCGAAGAATTTCCCAGGAGTTTTCTGATCGCAAAGAAAAGCCATCGTCCGAGAAGGGTATCCATTAATTCTGGTTTTCATATAGCAAAATTCAACAACTGATTTCTTCGTCTTGGTTAAATCTTTTATTTGGCGATTTTTAGTGCTTTTGAATGCACCAATATATAAAATATTTTTTAATAATTACCATACACATATTACGTATGAATTATCTCTCTAAAGAAATGAATGTTGCATACATAAAATAAGGAGATTTAACAGCGTAAGTATACATTTAAGAGTGCTCCTTGACACTTAATGGATCGTCTTAATTGAAACGAGAGCATGCTAATTTAATGTACGCATGCTATTTTTAATACTGAATGAAGCTTTGCATATTAATTATAAAATACTTAAGCAGAATTTAAAAAAATGCATATATAATTAACAAAATCATTGGAGTGAATCCAAATAAGTTCAACAGATATTGTTCAAAATACAAGGCAATTTCATAAAATACAAGCACACAATGCTCAAATGGACGTCGGACTTTTTACACCAATCTGTTATTCAATTTATGTGACATTCCCATTTTTACAGGAACATGTCCCGTGTTACATTTTTTGTGTTTGCACACTACTGTATGGATGAAAAACTAAATAATTTATTTTTCGGGACGATTATACAACGTATGAACTCCGTAACGTTTTAAAAAGAATATCACAATGAATTTTTTGGGAGCATTTTTATATAGCTTCACAGCTAATAAGTCACATATTGAAACATGGATTTTCCGCATTGTAAAATATTATGAAACGGCGGGGGGTAAAATAATTTCAAAGGTTGTGACATTTAGCGAGGACTGGGGGGTTTTATGGGGTGGAGTAATAGGCAAAAAGGCGTGAAGATGCTAATGGATCTTCCCTGCGGGACCCAAATTATATTACTTTGAAATTTTTGACAGAAAACTCCATGGAGACGTTTATTTTTGTATTTTCGCGAAAATTTCGTTGTTATTTGCGTATTTAAACGGCCGTAAACAAAACCTTTTGTTTCAATTTTGGTGATGTTAACAACGTTTCGTATTATATTTTTAAATGGAATGTGTCACATTTCAATTATGGATCATCTTATTGTAATAATTATACTTAAACATAGTTGAAATATTATTTATATAACAGTTTTAAATTGAAATAATTACAGGGGAGATTTTAAATGTATTCTTCATTTGAAAAAATGAAAAAAATTGATATATTTTCTATCTTCATAACAAATAAATATGAAAATGATTATATTTGCCACATTTTATTCTGTATTGAAGTACATGAAGTATCAAGTTTCTGTAATAATTCTGTGATGGTCAGGGATGGATTTAGTTCAAGTCCAAATTTGAATAAATTCAATACTTCAAGTGTATTTTACCTGCTTCAAGTGAATTTTTAATCCAACTAATGGCTTTTTAGTAAAGACTTGACATCATTTTGGATGATTTAGTTTTGACCCCATTAAGGCCATAAAATGATCATACAATGCCTAATATGGACTTCATTGGTTTCAGAGATGGATATGTTTTAACCTTTTGCTAGGAAATATAAACTTAAAAATGTTAACTAACTGCATTAAAAATATAAATAAGCATATAGAAAAATGTTCTTTGAAAGTAAATTAATGTTACCTGTAACTGCATGATTATTTTGTCGTTAAAAGTTATATTTGTTTTAATATCCTAGTTTTTTCTCTTTCCTTGACTAGATGCTGATGTGTTATTTTCCTTTTAAGCGAGCTAAACTCAAAATAAACGCTTCCTATTATGATTCAAAAATAGTTCATTATTGATCCATATAATCTTATATATTATTTAAAAGTATATACCAGAAACAATCATTTAGTAATCAATGTAATTATAGAGTGGCCAAACTAACTTGAAAAATAACTTTATTTAAACGATGAAAAGAAATAACTAGACTAACTAGTTGTGAATGAATTCAGAATATCTTATGAAGTACAATGAAAGATATTAGCTCAATAGAGATTGTGTTGAATGGAGGCTAATTGCAGAAGATCTTACAGATGTATTTCAAAATTGGCAAATTATTGGTGGATAGTATAAATTTTGTATAAAGTGTTGATTCAGTATGGTTAAATATGAAATATGTATTTCGATATTTGAATATCATAATAATATGTAATGAATTTTAATGGGTTGTGAAATTCTGCTTATAATTTTTGTTAAAGAAATAGTAGAAAACGTTCTCTTTGATGATCATTAAAAAATCGAATACTTCTTACGTATACCACTTCAATATTCTGGAAACTTTTCAAGTCACAGTTACTCAATGCACATTTCTTTATAAGAAAATCCTACAAATACTTTCGGTCCCAATAAACTTGCCAAGCATGGATACTTCTGAAAAATATTTCCAGTCGAGAAAAGCGATAAAGCTTTAACCATTGTTCAATTTATCACGAACCGCAGCCTTGTAGGTGAAAACTGGGTTACTACCCTTACATAAGCAAATAGAAAATATTTCGTAATAAAAATCAGATGCATTTTTACTGATGCACATTGTGAAATAATGGAGGTAGATGTCCATTAACCCATAAAATGACACATACCGACAATTTAATATACGAGCTATAAATCACCCACGATTGTAATAGTTGGCAAATCTTCAATAATCCTTTATGCATTGGTTCCAGATGTTCAATTTAATCTCATTCGAACGTATGTTGAAACGTATTGCAACAGGCAAGATTAATTTGATGACATTTTGCATTTCAGATCAAATGTATAATATCTCAACTTAGGCATATCCTGAACAATACACTATTATTGAGCATAATTATTATTCAAACGTCGTATAAAAACGTGTCATTTTATAACAATACGAATTATAATCATAGATTCGATCTATTGTTGACATATGAATGTGACATAATTCGGATGTGATGCTTATCAAATTTAGGGGCTGCCATTTCATATTAGTGGTGTATAACAAATCTAATTCGTGATATATACAGTCTTTAATCAAATATGGTATTACACAGCAGGTCATCAGAATAATACCGTCAATTTGGTATGATGGGAGGCATAATAGAATATTTGATGAAACGAATGAATATGGTATTTGGTATAAATTAGCAATTTCTATTGAAAATACTTGAACACATTACTTATGATCATAGCATTACAATTATTGTGGCAATTAATGTTTTATAAAATATACCAATATGCGGGTTGATTTCTTATTATCTGTTCAATTTCAATTTATATACGAACTTTGTTTTTAAATTTTAGTCAAATTAAAACAGATTTTGCCTAAAGGCACATTGGATATATATGATTTTAATTTTTAAAATGCTTGAAAAAACCAGGTATTCGATCGCGTTTTTTAAGTTTTTGATTGATTTGAAATCCTCGATAATGAACTTTTACCTTTTCTTATTAAATCATTAAAATATGATTCGTGTAAATCTCAAAAACTCCATAATTTTTTTCACACATTTTACAATTAATACACATTTTTTTCTATTTTTCAACTTTTTAAAAATGTTCTGAGATCATAAATTTTATTCTTATGAATCTTTAAGTCTTTAAGACTAACGTTACAAATATTGTTTTAGATCGGTTCAGATGGCTTTCTTTCTATTCACCTAAAACTTGTAATAATAACGAGCTATTATATTATATAAGATGTAATATTGAGACTTACGTAAGTATTAATCCTAGTCCTTGGTAGGAGGAAAAATAGACTGAACTCTATTTACTTTGAAGTTCTATCGGATAAAATTAGCATTACTGTCTCGAATAGTTTTTAGTGCTAAAAAAAGACAATCTTCAAAAACCACCCAAATTCATTATCATAAAGGTCGCAAATAGGTGATTTTAAAATTCCTGAGACTGCTTAGCAAACACTTCTATAGGAGGGATTTGACGGAAATCCTTACTGGTGAAATACTAGATTAGAAATCTCCTATTCCCAAATTATGAATACAATTCCAGGAAAATAAAATGAATTATTGCTATTGTATCGAATGTAATCATTCAACAATACGGCGGTGTGAAAAATAATGATGGATTGACCATATGGATAAATATATGGTTTTCAAAATGGCAAAAGTCAGGAACATTGAAAATTATATTTAAAAAAATTGGAAAATTTACAATGATATTCACTAAAGCTTTTTAACAGCTGTATATATATATTAGGGTTGTGAGCTGGATTTTCTTATTGTATATTCATTCTAATCATGTTAAAACCCTTTTTTCCAATTAAATCACGAAATTTGTCTTGAAAATTTATCACACACCCATGATATTAATTATAGAAATATGATCCATTGTTGAAGGCAAAGCGTAAAATTAAGTTTTAAAAATTCAAAGGTGATAAGGTTTTATGTGAGGCATGGAAGTCTCGTGTTCCTGCATAATCTGTAGTTGATGATGAAGTGACTTATATGATTATTCTATTACATTGGCCTTGTGTCCTTAATAATCAGTAAATAGCGAATGTACTCTGATATTATATTTTACTTAAATTATTATATTAATATTAAAACCATCATTATCTTAATCTAACATCGTTGTCTACTCTCAGCTACCGTAACATAATTTTATATTCAGGCATGATTAGATGTGGGTACTTTAAAATATATAAATTCCCATGAAAACAGAAAAAAATAAAATCCATCATTGATTAAAATCAATATTTGGGTCATATAATATTAACGAAAAAAACACATTAATCATAATAATGTACGTATCAAATATGTTATAAAATGTTGAAATTTACTATGTAATCAATCACTGGTTCAATTTTTCGCATCATTAATATAGCATCGATCCATTTTCTTTCCACAATATAAATATTTGAAGGTTGAATGACAATTACTCAATACACCTGTCGAGGTGGCTTGATATCTCGATTGAATATATCGACCAAGTAATGTTCGTACATACTCATTATATTAAATAGTTTTATCTTTAATATACATTGTCTAAATCACGGACTATTTCCGGATATTAATGGCTCTTATCCGGAATCTATTCATTCTCGATGGAAATGCTTGGAGGTTTACTATCGGGTGTGGCTATATGTGACATTTCGGTTCACCCAATAAAGTTTTGTTATGGCTTGATAAAGACAAATGTCACGGCACTTATACCAAATACTCTGAAAGTTTTTTTCTGTGGTTTTTATTTCGTTTTTATTTACTATGACAATAAGGCTTAGCCGATGGCTTTAGTGCTTTAACAGCGTGCCAAATGAAAAATAATGGACTTAAGTTAGTAGTATTTTTTTTGGACTTATTTCTTTAATATCTGTTGATTGGACCTATTAAAAAAAACATTTTTATCAATGATGTTTTAGCGAAAATTTAATTGAAATGAATACGTAACATATATGAAATTTATATCGAAACACAGGCAATTTATATCGAAACACGGTTCAAGAAACATAATTTTATTTAGACATGACCAATAAATAGGAGTGCTATATGCAATGGAAGCTCAAAAATGGATACAAAAATTTGCGTCACTGTATGCTGTTTTATTTATTAAAGTATCGAAATAAATACAGATTTATACGGAGAGTTTTAATGCTTAACCATAGGTGAGATAAAAAAAATTAAAGTTATTATAGAAACCTCGGGGACGTTTTAAGAATGCTGAATCAGGTCCTTGCAAGCAATCGGGAAATTTTCTACTAAGCATGGTTATCTTTGATCAATAGTTTAAGAGCGTCCTCCCTCTTACAGATAAATAAATTTAGATTTCTTATGAAAATGAGCTAATTGCACTAGAGCAGAAAAGAGAAATCTGTGAATCTTTTTATTTTTCAAGATAGAATCCGATCAATTTTTGCGGAAAATTGCGACATGCATTCAGATATAGATCCTGTTTTATAAATCTGAGTGAAATTATAATGAGGTACTTTGGATTAAGTGCTTATTGCCGTCCTTAAACCATAATTGATAATGTTAAATATCCTTCTTTGTGAATTGAAGCTTTTGAATTAGATCAAATTAAGGGAGGAAATCTCTTTAGAGGCCCGAAAATGAGTCGTTTTTCATGATTTTTTAAAGATGATAAAATAATCGTATCCTTATAAAGTTTTATAATTATTTTACCAACGTAATGTTTAAATCATTTATAAAAATTTAAAAAAGTATAAACTTAAAATTTTTGTAGGATTTTTAGTCAAACTTTCATATTTATACCCATTTTCTTGATTATTTTAACGTGGCCAATACACTCACTTTTTAAACTATCAAATAGTCATTATAAGGATTTAGTTCTAGAATTGTTATAAAAGTTTTTGAATTCATTTGCATTGTAAAGATATTGCCCCCTTAAATATTAGGGCATAAAATTGAGCAGATAATAGAACTTCCTTATTCATTTGTAGAGACTGGAACAAAAACACAGGTAATCAATACAACGTCTTAATAAAATTATTAATTATACGATCAATTTATTTTTCGCCCTTATAATAAATTAGTATGAAAGTATCTTGTGGCTGAGACTTACCCAAGTTTACCTTATGGAATCCGGAAAATCCTTTATCATTGTTGAGCATCAATCGCGAGCTTAAAACTTCTTATTGTCAATATCGGAAGAAATTCTATTGGAAAACTTCATCAGATAATTGATGACCAAGCTGACCTTGAATATTGGTTATGATAGAATTAAACGTTTCATATTGATCCATTGACTTGAAGGTAGCCTCCTTAGTAACAATTGAATGCACTCAAACAATATGACGGAATTAAAAAAGTTTTCGAATTGAAATTTGGTCAAACAATTTATTATTTTTGTGTTATAAAACACCGTTTGTTTTTGTGCTTGTTTCGTGCCATTTTTTGTAGAAAGTTAGATCGCTTAGGCAGTTAGAGCTAGTCATTTGACCTTAGATTACGACTTCCTCAGTGAACTTCTTTAATGTTGTTTGAAAACAAGAAAAGAACTGAAAAAGAACACGCTTTGTTTATATTATTTCTTCGCAACAGTTAAGTTTGTTTAAAATACACATAATAGCTTTTTATTGTATGTTTATATTGAATTATGCCACAATATTCATTGAATTCAAACCATTAACTACATTATTCATTATTTTATATAACATATAAAAAAAACCACTTATTTGAATAATATTTAACAGTTTTATCTTTCTAAGTATACTCAAAAGTAGGGAATCCAATCCCGGGATCCCGGACAGTTTTAGATACTTAAGAATCCCGGGATTAGAAAACGTAATCCCGAAAATCCCGGGATTGAATTTTTTATCAAACAGAAATCGTACACCTTACCAACACGATAAAGGCTACTAAATCGAGACATTCCCGACGAAATCTGGAGGCTTGGAAACAGTGGCGTAATTACTAATTAGCGATCTTAGGCGACACCTTTTTTCCAAATTGTTATATTAAGCTTTCCCTACCGGTGATGTATTTACTACACCTCGACGAATAATGGGAATATCGATATGAAATAAAATATAATAGATACGGGGTTCAGAATTTTTGTATTCCTCCGTAATATAATCACATCAAAGTATTATAGTATATAAGTATTCATCTGCAGCGTCGGAAATAAATAATTTGTCGGGAAATCGGGAATTTTGCGATTTTTAGTCCGTGTCTCAGCAGAAAAGAATTTTATCAGTCACATTGATGGTGTTATACGAAAATGAGGGGTCACGCGATCATCAATTCGAAATAGCATTTAAATATCTGATGACGATACCTCCAACGAGTGTGGAAGCTGAGCGTGCATTTTCAGCAGCAAGTTGTCTGACTTCCAAAATCAGATCCAGACTAAATGACGAAACACTAATGTTTAATGTTAATATTACTTCGGGCATATTTTCAAAATAATATTTGAATTTTTTAGTGTTTTATTTATCTATTTTTGAATTGTATTTTTATCTTTTCTTAAATAAATAAAATTCTTTGGCCTTCGAGTGATTTTTTTATATTGAACAAATGGACTTATTAGTAATTTTTGATCAAATTCATCAAGGTAATTTCCTAATATATTGAACTATAAAAAGTCCCGGGATTGTCTAATGAAATCCCGAAATCCCGGGATCGAAATTTTGGCTCGGGATTGGATTCCCTAGTTATGGCCTTATCTGAATTTTTGCAATAGCTCATAATATTATAGTTAAAATGTCTCTTGAAGAAAATGTTTTGCTGGGTCGTCAATTTTTCAGATACCTGAGCACTTTTGGTTTATTATCACGCCATTCAAAAGACTTACCTAAAACAACAAATTTAAAAATGTATTAGAACAAATATTTTATGTATACGAATTTTAGTCAGGAAAAACTTATAATTATTACCCGAGTGCTCTTAATGCTTAACATTTGAAGTCCTGGTCACCTTTGGAATTTAAGTTATCAGCAACTCCTCTGAAATAAACTGTACAATTTTGCACAATGTACATCTGAACTTACCACTCTGTATTACATTCTCAAAATATAATTTTAATTCTACTTTTACGTTAAATTAACGTTTTTCATTTATACTTCACCAATAGAACAACAACCAAAGAAAAATATGCAGACGTGATAGATTGTAACCATTAATTAATAAAACCGTTAATAAATAGTTATTTTCAAAAACACTTTTTTCTTGTATTAAACAATGCTTTAAATTTCGTAAAACGCATTAAAATTGACTTAGACCACTTTCATCACAATTAGCATAATGCATTTTGCTAATTTTGAAAACCGTATTTGTTATTTGAACCTAAACAATATGCTTTTCTTATAAGCTGTATGAAAAATTTATATGCCAAAATAAATTTTACACCCAGTAGACTACACAAGTTCTGAAACTCTGTATGGTTTAATGTAGAAATACTTTTTAAAACATTGAAACGCAAACCTTTAAATATCTCAAAACGAAGAAAACATGACTTAGACACTTAATCATGGGCTCATATAAGGTTTATTGAAAAACTAAACGTAAATTTCGATTACGACAAAAAAAGGTGTGATATTTTAGATATTCTTAACGATTCTCCATTATCGATACAACCAAACTCAACGACAACTGAGAGGGTTTTTTCATAAAAAAAAAAAAACGAAATTACGACCAAGTTTAAAAGTAAGAGTGTTGCCTGCAATCGTATTGATGCTGCACAAGATCTGAGTAGTCGATGATGATGCATCAACATGAAATAAAACCGTCACAAGATTGCAGCGAATCTTGTGTATTATTAGCGAATAAAATGGGTTGACTACGAAAAAAATTCTGCACTATTTTAACGGCCCTAAATCTTATATTTTTAAATTGACATTAGTTACATTCAATCCACTAAGAATCGTTACTCTGATATGTGTTCTAGACTATTCATTGTGAATATTCATTATTAAAAGTATTTATAAAATGCCTGATCGACCAGAGTTTGCTTCACATGAACATCACATCGAAAAGTATTTCAACACACTTAAAATCTATAAAGACTCGCCTGATTTTGTTGCTGAATAACGATTAGGAGACATTCTGGAGCTGTCATGTGTTTTGCGTATCACTTGGAGGAAGAAGTATCACTTTATAAACGCACGTGCAATTTTCACCACGCGACAATAAAATGTATCGACCGATTAACCTAAGTATCGAATGACAACTAATCGGTGTTGGTCTAAAACGCGACGCCTTAACGCGACGGAAAAAGTATTCTATCTCTAAAATCAGGTATTCAAACGCAAGCTTGTTCTTTGGGAAAAGTTTTTGAAAATTGAAAATGATACGCACTTGTCGATATGCAACTTAAACTAATAAAATTTATTTTTTAAGAATCTGTATCGTATCAAAAATCGGCCAACGACTTTCCTTGTGGATCGAAAAAATAATGTCCAAAAGTTGCTCCCAACCCTTCTGAGCTCCCCGCCGACGGTGATCCAGGATCATGTGGTTCATCACGCTTGACAAGGCCGTGGAAAAAAATTGAAGAATAATATTTTTATAAAATATTTTGCTAAATTTCTTGACAATGAATAACCATGCCTAAAAACTATAAAAATAACATGAGATTTTTTTTATATGAAAGATTATCATAGCAGCTCAATTTATCATTTGTTAATAAGGCTTAATAATTGATCATAAATGCGCTTAAATTTTTCCGTCTCGTTAAGGCGTCGCGTTTTAGACCAACACCGATCAGTTCCCATTCGATACTTAGGTTAGCCGGTCGATACATTTTATTGTCGCGTGGTGAAAATTGCACGTGCATTTATAAAGTGATACTTCTTCCTCTGAGTGATACGCAAAGTACATAACAGCTCCAGAATGTCTCCTAATCGTCATTCAGCAACAAAATCAGGCGAGTCTTTATAAATTTTAAGTGTGTTGAAATACTTTTCGATGTGATGTTCAGGTGATTCAAACTCATGTCGATCGGGCATTTTATAAATACTTTTAATAATGAATATTAACATTGAATATTCTAGAACACGTATCAGGGTAACGAGTCATAGTGGATTGAAGGTACTTAATGTCAATTTAAAAATATAAGATTTAGGGCCGTTATTGCAGAATTTTTTTCGTAGTCAACCCATTTTATTCGCTAATAATACACAAGATTCGCTGCAATCTTGTGACGGTTTTATTTTATGTTGATGCATCATCATCGACTACTCAGATCTTGTGCAGTATTAATACGATTGCATATTGGTAGATCAAATTCATGTTCATTATGCGATGTAGGATTTAGCGACATCAGGGCGACTTTTGGCCATCCGGGCCCAACTTGCTCATGTTGAAGGTGACAATTATTCACGATATCAATGTAGGTCATATATTTATTATTTTTCAATTTTTTTTCATAGCTTTGTAAAAACGTAATAAGCCACCTGAACCTGAATTACCATCATCAGCAAGGACAACAGGATTAGAAGTCGCTGCAGGACATTAATTTGTCGAACCACAGGTGAAGCTGTGGACCGATTTGTTAAATCATAGCTTATAGTAATTGGTAAGGTTTTAGCGAATCGTGAAAAATTCAAATGGCCAGGTACGTCTTCTTAACCAGTGTAACGTTTGAGGCGGGGGCGCTCTCGGGAGCAGAGCCCCCGGGCGGCTTCCCGCCCCCACGTGCTCGTCGGGATGGCCGCGCTGACGCACGGATCTGTTCTTCTATCGGGCTGTGATATTGCTGCAGGAGGAACAACCTCTCGGAGGACGACTCTCCCGACTCCCGCTTCCTGCGCGTCACTACCTAACCGGCAACAGTGCAGGCGCAAGAAGCGATCGGTCGGTAAGCAGGTGCAATGTCTCCACAGGGCCACAAGAGATGACGCTGTTAAAATAACACACTTAAATATATAAAATTACACTCTTCCTCCCTTAACTTCGACCATCCTCGGTCGAACGTATTCTTTATATAAAACAAATTTCCAAAAAATAGTAAAGGTTTCACAGTTGTCCCTCTCTCTCAAAATAAATTCAAATAGTTTGTAATACAATAACATAATAATAAGCAATAACATAATGTATACCGGAATGTCCAAGTATTATAGTATAATAATAACAACATTGTTTACCTCATTTACTTAATTTAACCATAAAAGTACGATTAAGTTTATATATTATATTTATTTCAAAATAAGTACCGTTAGACAAATGCCATTGTCGCTATATTTTAATTACACGTTCAATCAACAATATTAACAATAAATACAAAAAAAAAAAACTCATACAGATGCCCCTCGGTGCACGAAATTTTCCGGATAATATTCCCTAGATTTCCGTACCTGCGCGAAATTATAAGTTCCGGCCACCGAACCTACATCACCGACTTTCATGGAATTCTCACACTTTGAGAACTCAGCCTGCGCCTCTCCGAGGACAGTGACGGCAGCAATCAGCCCCACCATCATGGTCCAATCCGCTCTGCACGCGATCTACTACCATCCTGGCGACATTTCCAGCTCGCCAGCGTCTGTCGCTCACCAAGAGCATCGCGGCTCACACTGAGTATCTCACGACATACTACCAGCCTGGTGGCATCACCGGCACACCAGCGCCTGGTGCTCACACAAAACATCGTGTCCATAATAATAACATCTAATACACAACAATTTCGTGCACCACGGTTCTCCGATGATCTTAATTTTCACGTACAAAATAGGACAAATTTAAAAATTACGACTTTCACAAAATAATAACGACATGATATACTACGTGGAAGTGACTACTCAAAAAATACAAAACGAAAGCGGCGACAAAAGCATAAATTTTAGATTAAATTATTTATGTTTCTTTTATTTTAAATAAGGACTTTTTCGGGATATGTCATTTACTTGATTGCTCATTTTTTTTCAACTTTATTTTATTTTTCAAATTTATTTCTTATTGTTACACTTTTTTTCGTTTGCGTCCAAAATCTTATATTCGACGCCATCGCCCAGGAATTGGCGCCTCGTATGGCAGCTTAACTTCTCCACGTGGTCGACGGTGCATATGGCCTTTTCGGTTGGAGGCCGGCAGATCTTCGACCCCTCCAAATATTTTCGTATACTGTGTGTCGCGTGCGTTGAGCTCGATGATGCCGACGCACCATCTACATCGTCGCTTTGAGGCTGAATGCTGATGGATTCTCCGCCATCCTAACCTCAACACCTCACGTTGCCGGCGCGCGTCTTTTTCTTCGCCTTCCATTTAAAACCCTCAGCGTTTACAACCTGTCGATTCTGACACCAGTGTAAGTGCGACCATCCCGACGAGCACGCGGAGACGGGGAGCTGCCCGGGGACTCTGCCTTGAGAGCGCCTTTGCCCTAAAGGTTACACTGTTGTAGTGTTTAGGAGGGTTTTGAATGGAACGCGACGAAAACGACGCGCGCCGGCAACGTGAGGCGTTGAGGTTAGGTTAGGTTGCACACCCTTGGCCATTAAAAGGCCATGCGCACCGACGACCACGTGGAGAAGTTGAGCTGTCATAGGAGGCGCCAATTCCTGGTCGATGACGCGTCACAGGAAACTGCTGCGCGGGAGCGCTGGCGTCGGATATAAGTGATTTTGGACGTAAACAAAAAAAAGTTTAACAATAAAAAATAAATTTGAAAAATAAAATACAGTTGAAAAAAAATGAGCAATCAAGTAAATGATATATCCCGAAAAAGTCCTTATTTAAAAAAAAAGAAACATAAATAATTTAATATAAAATTTATGCTTTTGTCGCCGCTTTCGTTTTGTATTTTTTGAGTAGTCACTTCCACGTAGTACATCATGTCGTTATTATTTTGTGGAAGTCGTAATTTTTAAATTTGTCCTATTTTGTACGTGAAAATTACGATCATCGGAGAACCGTGGTGCACGAAATTAGATGTTATTATTATGGACACGATGCTTTGTGTGAGCACCAGGCGCTGGTGTGTGTCACTATCCTCTGAGAGGCGCAGGCTGGGTTCTCAACGCGTGAGAGTTCCATGAAACTCGGTGATGTAGGGTCGGTAGCCGGAACTTATAGTTTCGCGCAAGTACGGAAATCTAGGGAAAGATTGTCCAGAAAATTTCGTGCACGTAGGGGCATCTGTATGAGGTTTTTTTTTTGTATTTATTGTTAATATTGTTGATTTAACTTGTAATTAAAATATAGCGACACGTGACGACAGCGGCAATGGCGTTTGCCTAACGGTACTTATTTTGAAATAAATATATAAACTGAATTTTACTTTTATGGTTGAATTATGTAAATGAGGTAAAAAATGTTGTTATTCCTTTTCTTCTTTCTGTGCCGTGTCAGGTCCCCCGACGTTTGGCGATCACTCTGGCGAAGACCTCCCTGTCCTGCGCTGCTCGGAATAGTTCCTCCACTCTTCTTATTCCGGTCCACTCTCTAATGTTGCGCAGCCAGCTCATTTGCTTTCTACCGACTCCTTGTCTTCCCTCTAACTTGCCCTCCAGTATCAATCGAAGAAAATTATATTTATTTCCACGCAGTACATGACTCGGTCGTTATTATTATACTATAACACTTGGACATCTGGTATACATTATGTTATTGTATTACAAACTATTTGGATTTATTTTGAGAGAGAGGGACAACTGTGAAACATTTACTATTTTTTGGAAATTTGTTTTATATAAAGTATACGTTCGACCGAGGATGGTCGAAGTTAAGGGAGAAAGAGTGTAATTTTATATATTTAAGTGTGTTATTTTAACAGCGTCATCTCTTGTGGCCCTGTGGAGACATTGCACCTGCTTACCGACCGATCGCTTCTTTCGCGTGCACTGTTGCCGGTTAGGTAGTTACGCGCAGGATGCGGGAGTCGGGAGAGTCATTGGTTAGCCTTGGCTGCAGGAGGTTGTTCCTCCTGCAGCCAGATCTCTTTCTTTCTCCATCTCGTGTGGAATCAATAGTTATTTAGCGAAGAGAGTCTTTCCATTCGTCGCCCGTCTATTCCCATACATTCGTCCAGCAACATCACAGCTTCAACATCCAATCTCAATTTTCGGGATTACGTTTTCCAATCCCGGGATCCCGGACAATTTTAGGTACTTAAGAATCCCGGGATTAGAAAACGTAATCCCGAAAATTTCAGGATTGAAATTTTTATCTAACAGAAATCGTACGCCTCACCAACACGATGAAGGCTACTAAATCGAGACATTTCCGACGAAATCTAGACGTTTGGAAACAGTGGCGTAATTAATAATTGGCGAAATTAGGCGACGCCTAGGGGCAGTAACTGTCTAATCTATGTATACATATATAGCGTACATATATGTTTTTCAAATTGTTATAGTAACGTTTCCATCCAGGAACGTTCAGTAACTGATCTGTAATTTTTAGAACAAGGCTGTTTATTAGTCGAATTGATATTATTTTATATGATGAAAAACCTCATACACTATAAAAAAAAGCATATAAAAATACATAAGGATATCGATAAAAAAAGTTTTGATACATGACCTCAAGAAAAACCCGCCGAACAATCATATTACTTCCCTATGTATATATTCAAGTAAAAAACTTTGTCTATTTATAAGTTTTGAAATACCCGGTATTGTACAAATTTATATCCGCCATACAATAATTTCCATACCACGATATCAATACGCCCAAAAACCCTCGGGAAATCGACACACACTGATGTATCGTCATTCTGGCATTACTCAACATAAGAGTTATTGTGCAAGAGCGATACGACACTTATCAAATATTTACTAAATTTGGCTGTAAATACGAGCAGATTTTATCGGCCGAAGTGTCATCTGTGAGTGTTGTAAAGGTGGTAAATATTTTATCGAGGACAACATTGACCTCGGCTTCAACGATGGGGATGGTTGATACACATTAACATCGGGGGTTGTTTTCATAGTCCATCATTGATCGATTGTGTTATCTGGCACGTGCAAAAATGTAATTAAATCGGTCAAACACGGATTTGATTTGCCAAATTAAATCATGTGCTTTTAACAGAACGGCCTGAATTAATACACAAACTTTCCTTTTGAGGGGTCCATAAAGCAACTTTACTCTTAGTATACGCATATTAAATGCTTTAACAGCAGCCAGTGTGATCACTTTAACTATTGATATGATTCCATAATGATATAAGAGGATAATATGTGTGGTTGAAGCAAGTTTTCGGGAGTAATGTTTAGTTATTAAATTGTTAAGGGGGTAGCAAATGCATTAAAAGTTTTCGCATTAAACTAAGCTAGTCTTCTAATGCTTATAATATAGAAGCAGTGATAAGTGCTTCTTGTCTCACAATGTCAACAAAATTAATAATACACGCCTGAGTAACGACACATTTTGTTGAAAGTCTTTATAGATGAAAATCCGTAATATTACATGTTAAAGTATGTTCAAAAAAATGCTATTTACCACAAAAGGCAGTAGAAAAACAGAGTATCATTTATAAACAATGTTCCTTGATTTTCACCAATAATTTATTGATATTTTACTTTGCATCTTGATGTTTATTGAAGTACGCAGATATTGATATGGGATTTTAATGCATTTAAAAGTCACAAAGTCAATTAAAACGGAATATACCTGCAAGTTTATTATACAATAAAAATAATATTGTATTTCGTTTGTGCATAAGTATTAGCTGTTAGCGTATATATATATATAATATTAGAAGAATTTTCTGAAATAAATTGAAGGTGTGGGATAAATCCGAACGTCGCACTTGGGAGATATGCACAATTTATGTAGAGCAGGATCTTTCGATATGTTAATCTTGGATTTGGAGTTTCATTTATTATTTTATTTTGCCATATACTATCTTCGTTTGATCATTTATAGTTATTACTTGTTGTATTGACAGATGCTTTATATTGTATCTTGTAAATAAAAAAAGAAGATGTTCAGTTACTGTTCTTCATTATCTGATGATAATTCGTGCAGTATCCAAACATCCAGTATATTAATATTCACTTTATCAATTATTCTTAATTAGGTAGATCCGTGATTAACCGGTCGGATCAGCAACTCAATCGTTATGAGCTCAAATCTACGGGAGGTTTAGTTGGCGACCACATTTTTTTAAACTAAAAGTGTCAAGGAAAAGTGGTAATTTAACATTCTTTTGGTGAATATATAAGAAGAAAAAAAATCAAATTTCAAATCAAATATTAATAAAACTGCTAAAATGGTCACTGTGCTGATATCGATAGCTTAACATATTTTGGAAAATAAAACATCAAATCTTGCTGTAAAGTTGAATAAATCAAAGAAATACATTAAAAGATTTTCGATTCCTTTCGCAGCTCGACGGCAACTTTTATTAAACAAGTTTAAAAGTTTCCCTTTTTTTGTCTCCTTTCAGACATATTTTTCTAATAATGGGAACGTCGAGTTTAAAAGTGTAATTCGAACGCCTTCATAACTTTCCAGCCACCCAAGACCTTATTGATAAAATAGTTCAACTAGGACAAATAGTTCCTCCAACCTGATCCCCCAAGATGATTCATATAATGTATTTATTATATAATACGGATTTAAAGTCACTCCGAAAGATTAATTTATAATTTGACCGAGAACATCATGGTGGATGTTTGCTGAGTGAAATAAAGGGCAAAATAAATTTTGCTTTTATTATGGATGAAAATTGAATGCATGGTGCGTGCTCAAGAGCATTTTAAACCTAACATACGATTGTCGGTTTCGTATACATCAAAATGTTTTTAATCAAGAACTTTTACCTTATGTAACCTGATTTTTATTGAATTTATCATTTTGAGGGAAAGGGGGGACCATATAAGTGATCTTTGATATAAAATATGAATTAATAAATGAGGTAAATAATATTGAAAAATATGCTTAAAAGTACACAGTTAATTCAATAAATGTGCTGTATTAATATAAAATTTAGCTGGATTAGTATTTTAAATATTAACTACATTGCTGAATTTAATAAAAGCGTATAAATCAAATTAAATTTGCTGATGAAATGTCCACTTAGATGCATATTTAACACAATGTCTTAATAATGTAGTCATTTTAGCGTACAAATTTACTTCATTATATTAAATATGATTAGCTTAAAAATATTTTATACTCATTGTTGTAATTAAAAATTACTTTTGGTGGAATTTAAATGAAGTTTTCATGCAGGCTCAACACTCAATAAATTATACTGTCTGCATATAGATCTAGTTCGATTCAATAACGTTATCCATTTATTACCTTGCCATTTCGAATCCAATTTTATCTCCAACAACCTGGCGAAAGATAAAAATTTATTACGCAATATTTCATACAACAATTGCGTTTTATAAAAGTGTGATGTGAAATCGATTTGCATATAATAATTCTAGCGAGCTTATGGAGCAAATCTTCACATGATATTAAAGTGTGTTTTTAAAATACAAATGTAAGCATGTATTTGAGTATTTACATTATTTTAGGGCGCTAAATGTTTCATTATCGGAAAATTATCATCGATACATCGATCTTCCGTAATTCGTTCTGGAAGAGAGCTTTTAAGCACGTA
The DNA here is from genome assembly GCA_008973525.1 of Stenopsyche tienmushanensis. Classification (NCBI taxonomy): domain Eukaryota; kingdom Metazoa; phylum Arthropoda; class Insecta; order Trichoptera; family Stenopsychidae; genus Stenopsyche; species Stenopsyche tienmushanensis. The sequence continues at coordinate 518,304 of WACJ01000163.1, read as the reverse complement.
ATAGGTTAATTAATCAATCCGAGTACGTGGAGTGAATAATTGTTTCATAGTCTAAGCTTCTAAACATTTTTTTAATGAAACAGTTCAACTGATGAATACTAATATCGTAAACATATTATAACCGTTAATTAAAAAATAAATGATACGTTGTTAGTTTCCTTTGAGAATCATTTTGGTAGGCATCATAGACTACGTATGTTTAATAAATCTTGTAATTAATAGACGTTGTCACCAAAATTAATTATCACCCCGTATTCGGGATAATCCGCAACCAATTAATCTAATCTAATAGCTACCTGAAGCGGAAACAAAGGGAAATCTATTCAACCCGCGCCTCTAATACGCCCCCCTGTCAAAGGCGAAAGTTTAGGATTTTTTCGTAATAATCCTGCAAAATCCCGCCCTTATAAATAAATCTTCAGTCCGTTCGACATGCCGGTCCGAACTAATCTAAAACTGTAACTAGTTTTGTTAAACCCAACCCCGAGGTGTTGTTGAAAAATTAACTCCACCTACGTGGATCGAGCTTTGCGGGATAACCTGAGAGATATTTCGAGCAACAAATAAATGATTTTGGAAGCCAATTACAATATATTATGTATATTATCATTCATACTGTGGAAACGTTACGTGCCATACCTTAAATTTTAGATGACGCAATTCGAAGATAAGATATGATTTATTCACATTGTCTATATGTGCTGCAAAAGTAATGATCTTTAATAAAGTTGAAATATGAATAAAGATCATTGTCATATTCTTTAGATGATATATCTGTCAACTTATGTAGTCAATCTATTTTATGGCCCAATCAACAAAACATACAAAATAATGCCTAACCAAAATAATTTACCGATTTGGCCGCCAATTTAATTGATTAGATCGCTAAATAGGTTGTCTTCATTATCATGCTTTTGACATTGGTTTTAACATTTTTGAGGATTTTTTTGGAATAAATACCTGTGCGTGGTACAGGATAAGATATTTTTTAAGATTATGAAGTTCTGCAAAAATACAATCTATCACTGTCAAAATAAACTTTTGTAGTTGCAGAGTACTCTTTCATACCCGAAAAAACGGGATTATAATATTATCATAGCAGTTTATTAAATTCCATATTTTCGTAATATTATTTTATTAAGGCTTAATAACTGATCATAAATGGTTCAGTTTAGGCGTCGAGTTAAGGTAGGCAAAAATCAGTTTTATTCTCACGAGGTACGAAATGCATGTGCGTGTGTAAAATGATACATAAAGTGCAGTGTAGCTTCTGGCTATAATCCATATTCCAGAATGTATCCTGATTGTCATGCAGCGATAATATTCAGGCAAGTGTTCATAGTTTTTAAGTGTTTCGTGATACGATTCGATGCAATTATCTGCTTCAGCTCGAGCAGGCTTATCATTGACATTTTTAATATTGAACATTTGCACAGAGATTTTATATAGAATATTACTCGTATTATGACATCTTGAAAACGTAACTCTAATAATACTATACATGACTACCAGATTTTGGAAGATGACTTCACAAACAAACTTATGCAGTTAAGTCCCTTGCTATATCCCTTCGAATTGTTATGCTTTCGACTTACAGATATTTGAATTTTCCATCCTGAATATATTTGATGTCAAAGAGAATTCTTAAAATCTTCAAATACTCATACATGGACTATTATTTTATAAAAAGAGTTATTTTTAGTCATCAAACTGATGATTTTGATTTTTTAACATTCGTTCATAATGAAACTTCTCTAAATTGCTTTTATCTGAGGTGATATTTATTCGAAGTTATATTTTTAACTGAGCTCCGCTCTGTAGATTTTCTATTGATATTTCTATCAAATATGATTGTATCTCATTTCAAAAAATCAAATTTCAAATTAACATTTGATTGAAAACAGTACACTAGAAACCATTGCAAAAATCCTGCATTATTTGAATAAAACATTTAATTTAAAATAAATAGATTGAATGCATGCTTTTAAGGCAGAGGGATGGAGTGATATTCAAAAGGGGGTGGTTTAGAGTGACTATTTCCTTGAGTTTCAGAGTGCAACTCGGCAAAATTTAAAAAGGATAGTGTTCATTTTACAAATACCCTTTGAGAAAAGGTTGCATAAAACATATTTTTGCTTAAGAAATGTAAGCATATATTTATTTTAAAATACAAATAAAATCCGATTTTATATTTGTCATATATCTTATTTTGTATCTAGTTATGCCAAAATTTATTATTCGAGCGTTCCCACAGAAACATTAACGGTACATGGCAAATAATAGATGGATTCGTCATTTCAATCAAATTTTAATTGTCAACGCCTGAGAGTATTTTAATTGTTTTTGTTACCATTGAATTTCATCAATTGGCTTTTTATTACATTATTTTATTCGATTAGTTCCTTAGAACTAATAGCAGTGTTCCTTGACATTGTTGATGCTCTAGTATCCATTGTATTTCCTTTAAAACAAGAAAGTCCACGATTCGCTTTGTCCGATTGCAACAATGTCTAACTAATTGAATTCCTTCCTAGAATTCCTAAAACGCAACAAATACATTTATTTTATATCAAGTGAACATGTGATAATATAAGATAATCTATTTTAGTTATTAATAAGTATATATTATTGAAATGCATGGCATTTAATGAGTCTCCAATCAATCTGGGAATATCTTTGATTTGACAACAGGGAGTGGTTAATTTAGCAATAACAAATCCGCACTGCGTCAATGACGTCAACGGTGTCTGTTTCAGATGGATATGTGATTTTGGGATATTTTCACCTCAATAATAGGGATTCTATTATATCGCACTGAAATTGATTTGGGATTGATTTTGGCAAATTTTCTGCAATGTTGATTCTTGGGGAATAATTTTGGATTGATTCCAAGAGGTATTAATATTATTTGGATTTACTGACCAGGCGAATAATTGTGGTTGAACAAAAGCCAATTATTTCGAATCAAGTACAAATGATCAATATTGCGTGTCGCGCGCCACAGTTTGAAGTGTGGGGTTACGACATCGCGTGACAGAAGCCGGTCGGGTCAGTTATGTGACACAAAGGCTGTACGTGATGGGGAGGCATTCCAGCGAGGATGCCTTTATTTTTTTTATATCTGGATGTAAACATTTTGGTTGCAGAAAATCCGTCCAGAAAATCGGCAAACGAGAGGTATTCGATGGGGGCGTAGGTGAATGTTTGGCCGTGAGGGGTGCCATAAAAAGTTATACCGTTCAGGGTCGGTGTGCTAAAAGTACGCAATATTCACGCGGCGTCTGTGGGACTCTAAATTTTAAAATTTTGTCAGAGTAGCTATCTTTAGGGAGGAACAATGGACGCTTTATAAAAATGTAATATCCCGGAAACAACGTTACTACATTGATCCTAAATTTTACACAAAATAATACGAATTTAGATCTATTGGATATGGTCACTGTTTTGGAATAAAAATAAAATAATACAACCATTTGGAATAATAGATAATATAGCTCGGATAGGGTAATACAATGGGGTGGTATTATCATTATTATACAAACATTTTACATTATTTTGTATACGGCAAAAAACACAGTTATCCACCTATTGTAAATAGGGGCGGTAAAATACTAACGCGATGTTTTTTTAAGAAAAAAATACAAGAACGAAGATAGATGTACAAAATACGAACTCTCTATGCTTTTAAATATTTTCCCAATATTTGTTTATGGTAACCACGCTAAATTTGTAAAATGGTAATTGTTTTCAATGATTTCCTTTGTATAATATTTTTTGAGAAAAAAATATTATTGTACGCAATATTCATAAAGGATATGCCCCTGTAGATACTTAATGCATAAGTATATTATCAAATCGTGTCAATTTTTATTTAAATATCTAAAATTATTATGGTGGTCAAGTTGTATTTATCAACATAGCGTGGACCATAAGGATAGATTGAAGGATTTACTTCGAAGGAGGTCATTTATGGTAAAATTTAAATTGAAGTATCGTTTTGAATGTAAACAAATATAATGTTTATAATATAGACATTGCTCAAACTATTTTCTATGAGCTAACTGAGGCTTATTTGACAGTGTATATCAATATTTGTGTTGCGGAAATGGATGAGTATTTGCAATTCAGTCGGCTCTACATTTTTTTAAAAATCGACTGTTCAAACCGTAATTTAAAAGGAAACTAAGCTCGTGTGTCAATAAGAATCCATTTGAGCATCGACTATGTACATGATGGATGGTTAAGTAGGACGTTGGTAAACGGAGCTTTCACAGAGAATTTTGTTCAGCTATTTAAACATTTAAAGGCGTGTTTTTTCCAGGAATTAAGCTCTGACGGCGTTTCTTTCAGCATTTTGTTTAAACAAATTTTTTGACTGTGTATATTTATGTATTTCCTCAGCACGTGAAGTGTTTGTATACATTCATACGGCTTTTCAATATGTATACTTACAACGTAACTATGTTGTCTGTTTATCAATTGTGATGAAATAGACGCGTTATATAAATCGAGCAAAGTGCCATTATTTACTTACTTTTTCAGCAACTTCGCATTTAACTACGGTCGAAGCCCAAGGATGTTTCTGCCATTTTATGAGGTAGTAATAAAAAATAATGACGCAATTTTATAATAAAACTTTCGTGGCCGAGACTTATTGTAATATTTTATGATTTGTACCAATTATTCATGAAGAAAAAGTCGTCCCTTCGTGGAAAAATACTTTTTTTTATCTTTAAAAGTAAGATAAAAAGAAACCACAATGGATGTTTTCAGCAATGAAATTCAACTAAGTGTATTTAAGTGACGTAAAATTTTTACAACAAAGTCTGTCTCGTTATTCATATAAACTGCTCCCGAGCTAGTCTTAATATCCACATGGTTTGTTTCTATCTTTTCCATTATGGCCACAGAAACTGCCTTCAGCTTCGTCTATATTACCCTTAAAACCTGAAAGCTAAAATGCAAATGATCTAGTCGGAGTAGTGAAGCCAGTAGTTTAAGTTTCCGCTGAACCTATTCTTCGCTATATTAACATATTTAGGGTAGACTTTTTGTTTAAATATTAGCATCAGAAAAAATATCCATTGATGTGACATAAACTCGACTACATAATTTGTCATATATCTAATATTTGTGTATGTGAAAACGCTCTAAAAATAGCTAAATAAGTTAATATTTAAACAAGGATTTGATTCTATCTCATTTATCATTTTCTTAAAATCTCTTTGTTATATGATAATTCATACATTTATTCAATATTTCGAATCAATATGCTATAAAATGAATTTCAACATTTTAGAAGATGAATTGAATTTTTAGTTTAGTGGTATTTAATGCAGAAAGCATCATTTTTTTAAAAAAAGATTAACGATTCCATTATTGAATACTAAAAATTTAATTTAAGATGATTCGCTTTTAAATTCGACAGTGCAAAATCGTAAAGATAAGTATTTGAATGAAATAACATTTTACTAGTAATATAGAGCAGCGAGTGATAATGATTAACTAAGAATATGCTTAGGTCAAGATTGTTCCGGATGTTTGAAATGAACGTTAAAATATTATTTAATGCAGTTTGAGTGTATTTCCAAAATACCATTATTAAAGCTGGCTTGACGCCTAGGTTCTTAGATTGTAGTATTCCGTAAAGCTAATTCTGCTTTGATAATTCGATGCAGATGGCACAGTATGAGGCTCGAGAGTCGAAACTATTCACAACTTTTTGTATACTTTGCATTTCATTATGCTAATTTTGCAGAGTTGAATCGTACAATTTTCTCTCTGCGGTTTTCTGCGTCACCTGTTTTCACTTTTATAACAATTTAATGAATATATTTACCCAAAACGAGTACCCAAATGTGATATTGATGCAGAGTTTTTTTTATTTATGAAAATATTCGATGAAGTAAATTTTGCTTGGAGATCAAATTTGAAGATGTACAATTACGAGAAGAGTTCGATTTGGTTATAAATTGCTATAATAATTCATCAAGGGGCTTAAGTTGATGTATTGAAATTGATGTTGCGGATAAAGGACGACTTACATAGATCGATGTAATTTGAAAAATAAATTAATTCATTATAAGGATTCTGATTTTCGAAGGTATTCATAGCTTATTTTTAAATGTTTTTTTTTAAAGAAGAAGCAATTAATCCCCAATTATAGCGTCCTTCAGCTATATTAATTAGGTAACAGAGTCAAGATTATTTACAAAAGACATTTTCTGTTGCTCCATTCCTGGCTTACTTCTATTCAATACTTGAATGGAGAAAGTTACCTCGAGTTCAAATGGTTATTATGTTTCCTTCGAGCGCTTAACGCTGAAATGTTGTAAAGGCAAAGTATACTCACTGCTCACATGCACTTTATATGCATCTTTATTACAACCTAGCTCGAATAAGTCTTGCATTTTAATAGCATGTACGAGTAACAGAGTTAAAGTCATGACAGGGTACTTTTGACAGGCGTTAAATTTGCATGTCAACTATGCAAAGATATGAATAATTCTTTCATTTTATTTCACTGATTTGGGACAGTTGCATTGTAGATTTACATTTCAAGAAAGTTTTTCATAAAAGTATTATTCAATTTATTTTAATTTAAAGTGCTTCTTAATGAGCTCATCATATAAAATGAGCGTGAATGAAGCAGCTTTTTCGAAGTTTGCTTTAAAGGCACGATATTATTTAATACCATAAGCTTGAAATATTTTTTCGAAATAGGTAAATTAAATACAATGATATTATCCAAGGCTTGAATTTTCATGAAAAAAATTAAAACACTATTAAAATGCATTTACGTGTAAAATTAATGTTTAGATTACAAATAAAGATATCTTTTTAATACTAAAATCATAAATATTTAGGATACAGCGTTGATTTTTTGTATCAGGATATTTCTTTCTGTAACCTTTTACTAATAAAAGCAAATATTTATTTTGATCTTCGTCGATTATCATCAATTTGTTATATTCTTTCATTAAGGCGTCTTATCACTTTAGGCGCCTCAAAAATAGGCTATATTCACGATTTTTTTGAACAATTATTATAATAAAACAGTAGCATCGAAAAACCCGTGTAGAAATGTTATGTTCGTGGCTTGTTGATGGTATCTCCGAGATGGGTCATTTGAAACAAAAAAATAAAACAGTTTTAGATTCAGTATATTAGTAGCTATAGCGCATATCATCAGATTTTTGATATTTGTGAAAATAACAAAATGGCGCACGTTTAACGAAAAAGTAAAAAAAAACGCGTTTTTTTTGCAATTTTTTGTAAAAAAAAAATTACTTAAAATCAAAATTTCAAAAATATGATGATATGCGCTATAGCCAAACTATGAAGAATATGTCATTCAAATTTCATGACAATCGGCCGGATAGTTTCCGAATTTCATCAACAAGCCACCAAAAAACCTTGTTTGAGATAAACGCGTTTAAAGTTTTGGTTGCAGAAAAATTTCCCAGACACAGCTGTTGAAACAGCAAAACCCGTAGAGATAACCATTTTCTTTTGCAACTTTAAAATCAGAGTCATCCTTCCATCTAGTATGTGGAAAAATCGTAAAAAGCTGCTAGTCACAACGACTTCTATGCTTTTTTTGGTGATGTGTTCGACATCAATGCTTTTTCTTTTCTGGCAATCTTCAATACCTTTGACTCTTAGTGCATCTACCATATTTTGCTTATGTTTAACTGAAAGTTCGTCGTCAAAAACTCCAAAAGACACCAACTCTTCCGACAAATACCATAAATGGCCTAGTATTATTTTTATGGCAACTTTGGCCATTATTTGGTTTATATTTTCAAAAGATACCAGGTCTTTTAATAATTGTAAGGCGTTTCATGGTGCTGAATATCCGACAAGGACTTGAAATCAGTATTTTATATATATTACGACTGTGAAAAGACAAATATCTTTCACTGTTTTCATTTCCGTTAATGATGAAAAGATTCAGTAACTTTTTATAGTCATCTCGAGGTTAATACACTGGAAGTTGTTTTTGGGCAAAAGAAATCCTGTCTGCAGTAACATTGTCTATAATTTTTGAGGATGTGGTATCATAAATTATTGTTTTATAATCACTTTGATCAATTTTGTCCCAGTTCTTCTTAAACATTTTAAACAATTGGATATCAAGAGCACCAGATGGACAGTGCGATTGACTCACTACAGTTTCTAATATAATTACCATTATATGATGACGATAAGCTGGGCAGAGCATCTGCTCCAGAAGAATACAAGTTCCATTTTTTGAATGTCTTGAATGATATAAACTGTGAGTTTCTTTGGGTCATGTGTCTGTTCTTAAGCTTAAACTATGATTAACGATAAATAAAAGTTGCTTAGATGTGTATGGTGGCATATCACCTGAACAGTTCAAGCAGGTTTAAAATTACAAATTCATTACCATTTTTTTAAAATTAATAAACAAGTCATTATTATACAAAAAAAATAATTAAAATACTCTTGGGATTAACAATTAGATGGACAAATTTTTCAAATAAAACTTTGAAAGGATTGAAAAACTGCTCGATTAGAATGAATAAATACTTTGTAGCAGTCCCCTTGATGTTATTAAAATTACAAATTTATCAATTTTAGGATATACGAATAAATTTAATCATTTACTATGAATGTGAATCAAAAAATGATATTTTCCCACAAAATTATTGCAATATAACGAACGTTCCTGATTTTCCGTTCCTCTGGTGATTGTAGTTCGCGAGTTTTCAAAAGCACTTCCTGTCCGCTCCGGATGCGAAACCACCTTAATTAATGTTTGAAAATTTACAACATCGCCAACCAGAACTACCAAGGAAGAGCTCGCCGTATATAAATAATTAAAAATAAAAATATAAAACCGCATTCGAGGTAAATGTAGCAATTTGTCGGCATGTAAGCCGATTTACGTCCCGAGAAGATGAGGCTGATATATTGTTCGAACGTGGTACAAAACGAAAATCGAAACGTGTTCAAAGCTGGTACTTTCATTTATTTTTTATTTTGCGAATGCGAGATTTTAACGGAATACAACTTTTCAATTTATTGCTCGACCCTTCATCCTTTGGGGGATACTAAAAAATACATTTAAAGCCGAAATCGTTGAAGATTTTCAGCCAGTATTTATTTCCTTTGACAAATTCCGAATAAGATTCATTCACATAGGAATGCTTCTCGTAAATTTAGAAAAGGTCGATGAATGGACATTTTTCCGCGAGATTTAAAGAAAATATACCTTTTTAAATGAACCAAATAGAGATGAGAGATTTTGTCCTTCCAGAATAACAAAAACCCAGAGGAGACAATTTCATAAGAATGCTTTGTAAAAATTACCAAGCTTTTATGAATTCCTTTTAAAGCCCAAAATAGTTCATAACCAATCAATCGACAATCATGCCAATAATTCCATACTTAACAGAACACATAAATAATAATTTGCATCGATATTTGTACAATATATCGATGGTTCTCTATTTGCAAAAAGATGATATATTTTTTCCTACTATATAGCATCATAAATCATACAATTATATTTTTAAGCAAAAAAAAAAATCCGATCTGATATGTGAAAGAGGGTAGACTTTTCTCGGAAGTGGAGGAGATGATCTTGAATTCGGTCGAAAAAATATACACAGCCACTGTATTATCGCGTCCTATCAACGCACACAAGGTCGATCCCTATTTTTTTTACGTTTATGAATGAAAAAAAGAAAGAAAACCCAATAATGGAAGCCCTATGAATACAAAATACTCGTTGAGATAAGCGTTTCTCGTTCTGTGCGGACAATGAAAAGATTCCTCCCATTGTTCCAGATAATAAACTCCGCGGAATGATTGTGTTAAATTAGATTATGAGTTCATAATTTTTGCTTTGGACGTTAATAAGAAAGTATTTGTTCAATTTATGATATTGAAATGATACACAAAATATTTCAAATTCCAAGAACGCAAAGCAAGCAAATCAATATGTAAAACGATTCCACCCCTTTGAATTTAAGCCCACATTTCTAAGCTCTCAGTTTGGATAGTTTAACTATTGAATTATTAAAACGATGACCATATATTTTTGCGGAGTATACTGAAGCATTTAATTTTATCGGGTGCTATAACATAAAGCCATATAAGCAATCTTAGATTTAATGTCATATTTTTCAAAAAAAAATGCTGTATAAACCTCATGTAAGTATGCTATATGAGCATGTGATGAAAACAGGACATGAAACTAAAGAAAATGAAAATATTTTAAGTCTTTATCAGTTTTTATTACTAACAAATGGATGAATTTGTTTAATTCAATATTATATTCATAAAAATGTTATAATGCAATTCAAGAGTAGCATGGAATAGCGTCACCGTATGGTCACGTAAACTTATGGGTTTGAAATGTATCTATATAGAAAATAGTATCATATTATCATATAATTTTAGGTCTCCATTTTATGTCAAATTATTTAGTATACATGAAAATTAATAGGTGGATTAATACATTTTTTTGTGAAATATTGATTCAAAAATGCGTATTTACTTTTACTAATCATGATTTTTAATCCAAATAAGTGTGTATATTATTACGCGAAAACAGTATGTAGGTATGTAAATAATGTAGCCCACATTTACGAGATTAATGACGACCTGATTTGGTTCAGGAACAGGAAGAACTCCAAGTAAGAGTCATAATTGATGGAATATGTATTGTATTCGCCATTCTCGAGTTTGATCTTAGTTATTTTTGAAGAAGAGCCATTCACCCTTCGATGCCTTTTTTCCGATCCGATTGTTGAAAGACACACGTAAGCTATTACGTAAGATATTCACGTAAGATAAGTATAGATATATTTTCTTATAGATATATTTGTCTTACAGATCTTATAGATATATTTGTATTCCAATAATAATGTTCTTGTTTAGTTGTATGTGGAAAATCTCCTATGGAGATTATTTTCGTCGATCAGGTTTTCTAGATCCTTAATAAGCGAATCTATTATTAAAGGCGGAAAATTGAATATGAACTGATATCTTTTTGCATACATTTATTTGGAATTTCAGCTGTCATAACATTGTTTTATAAACAAGACTTTAATTTATTTTTTAAGTAAGAATGTCTCATTCAATGTAATATTTCCAAATAATTAACATTTCATGTATATAATTTAAAAGCCTTCCAAGCTATCAGTCATTTAGAGGTCGTTTAAAGCTCCTAAATATGTTCCTATAAAATATTTACATTTTTTGCGTTTCCTTCTAAGAACACGTAAAACATATACTTGCTTACCTTGAACGCAAAGAAGGTTAACATTAAATAACATTAAATATTCACGAGCAAAAAATGAAAAATACAATGTTTCTACAATCAAATGTCATGTGTAGTTGTGTGTATGAAATTGTCGGGTTTATAGAAGGACTTATATAATAGATGAGCTTTCATAAAGTCCTTCTTGAATCATCCGGATTTGACGTTCTCTTGGCTTTAAGGATAACAATTTTCAACTGCAGTTTTCGACGTTTCAAACTCTATATTTCTGATTGCTTTGGAGTATTGAAAATCCGAGCTTTACTAAAGTGATTTAAAACTCTTATTTAAAAATAAATATCGCAGTGTCGTTTAAAATTGATCAAATCAAATATAGTTTTATTTTTTGCAATTTTGTGTCAGGATTATTATACCCCACTTTAATGTAGCAACAGTATGGGATAGATTTGATGAGTTTGGCATAAATTTTGAGATGGTATCTGTTATAAAAAATAATTTGGTGACATCTTCAACTATTTGAAGTATAATAAATTTATTAAAAGAGGTAAAAAGTAGCAAAAAGAAAAGTGCTTAGGGAAGAGAGCAATTATAAATAATTTAGGAAAATTGAGCGCTTTCTAGTTATCAGAATATTGCAACTTTTAAGTATTTTTGTGATTATTAAATTGAAATAAAATACAAACATGAATCATTGTTCACAGTTAGATTTATTTATATCCAAATGAAAATATGACAAAATAAGCTTTTGGATCGAAATAGGCTTTCATTAAATCAAAGCCAAAATAGTATTAAAAAACATAATTAAAATATTTTAAAATATAAACTAAATGCGAACCAAGCTTTTAAAAAATACTATATCAACGGATTAAATGCTTTAAGCTTTCAAAATAAACATCATTTACTATTAAAAGCTCGGGCATGAACGCTCATGGAGGGCCTTAGTGTACACAATCCGTTAGTTCTTTAGAATTCCTATACAAAAGCCATAAAAAACTCACTCAACTCTGTAGTTCCCGAGACGTATTCATTTTTATATCCTCAACAAAAAATGATGTGGATTTTAAGCGTTGATGGCAACACACTCCCATCGATTCGTAGCTCCTTAAAGTGATGAAGGGTTGTAAATATTTTTACAATTTTCCTCTTCATAAAATCCACATTAATAATTCATGGATCTATTTATATAGAAGCCTTCGAGAAGTTATTCATTGCCTTCTTGAAAGCGCTTTGTATGCCCTATTAAATATATGCAAATTAATTCTGCGCGGCTGAGATTTGATAAAAAGTAATGATGATACGACACGAAAAAATGTTCTCAAAACACGTTTTCAAAGCTTTATGGATCTTAAAATAAATTCCAGCTTTTAAATGTGCTATTTCCGATGGAGCCTGAAAATATATGTTTTTGTTTGGTTATAGCATTATAGAGGCTTGAACATTTTTCACACTAATAGTCGACGTTTTATTGCATGCCTAGGTGCACTTAAAAATGCAATTATTTGCCTGCATCGAGGCACTGCATAAGTTCCAAAAGCGTAACAACCTGAATTTTATTTTTGTTAATGGTGAAATACAAATTATATCGAGTACACGAAAAAGATTAGAGACATTATGTAAGCAAGAAAATGCTTGTCGTCTAAAAGTCTTGTCAATGGCACAATGGAGACTTGTCGATCTGTAAAATTTGTTGAGACTTAAACTACAGGTTGTATAAACAAGTCACGAGCAGACTTTTAAATTACTTCGAGCTAGTAAATAGCAAGGAAATTTCAACGGCATTTTTCGTGCCAATATTTAATATTTACATTGACCAAAAATATAGAAAAGGTGTTCTTTCATGTGGAAATCATTATTGCATTGTAAGTCTAATTTAAACATGATTTTTTAATAAAAATAATTAAAAAAAAAACTTTTTATATGGTGAACAATTATTAACATTCAATCTTAATTAGGGTTAATTTTGGACTTTTATTGTAAATTTTTTTAAATTGTTTTTTTAATGTGAAAATAATAAGGTATTCTTAAATTAATTTCTTATATTAAAATAGTCGACTGAAATTTTGATGATAAAAATGAGTCATTTAGATAAGTTTAAATACATTATTCAATAGAGAGAAGGTTGCAAGAGTAGATGATATCCTAACATTATTCTTGAATTAAGAGCATTATCGGAAAGCTCGGGAGATTGTACTCAGCACAAACGATGTCCGTTGTTTTCTGATCTCATAAAAAAGTATTTCTAAGCTTCATGATTAACAAAGTGGGTTCAAACAAATCTATTATAGATTGGATTCGGGATGGATTAAATTAGATTCGGGAAAGATCTAAGAATACAGGATTGGTTCTCAGCACGTTTTAATCGATTTATTGGAAGTTGTAAGATATATCAAAAGTGGCATTACAAGTGAAGTGTTGAAACTGTTGAAGATTCGCATGTTTGAGTCCAAAGCCATAATGTATGGTATGAAGCGCCCGTGGCAAGTATCTAACTTGCACCCTCCTCCCCCTGGAGCTTAAAAGTTAAACAATACTATTATTAATGCAATATATTATCTATCTAACGTACAGATGATGGTTGTTGTTTTAAAAAAATATATAAATAAAAATTACTCGAGCGCTACTATGATATGTATTTGGTACACTACATGAAATTTTGAAAAATATTGAACTCCGCATCTATTATAGTTCATATCAATATTCTTATTATTAGAGTCGAGTTGTAGTAAATACTTCATATTAAAGGAAATGTAAGACGAAGCCGTAGGAGCTGCTAAGATGGACAGCACAGGGTTCGACCAAATGAGGTAACCACCTAATAAATGGCGAAGAAAATCCACAAAATGTTATTGGATGACCATTGACTGTAAGTGCGCAAGCTAGTAGATGTATTAAGTCTTTACAAAAATTCTGTACACCGAATTTTGACCGAAAATTTGAAACAAAGGTGAACAGCAAGGTGCAAAACCAGAATTTAACATCCATGTCTGCACGGACAGGACACGCTCATTCTCAACTTCAAATGGCCACTTGCGCTTTGATTTTAGATTTTGTAAGATAAAACTAAAGAAATCTTACTAAATTACAAAGATATATATAGTTTTTATGAGCGGGGAGAAGTCTGGACTCGTTTGCGACCTCATTTACAGTGAGTCACCTATATAAGTTAGCCTCTAAGAAGACTTTTATGATCATGTAGATCATAGAAGGCCCTGGGTATGCATTTATCACCGAAAATGTCGCAAAAAGGTCTAAAAAACGACGGAGTGACCACAAGATCTGTGTGTTCAACCAGTCCGCTTTTCTGGTCGCTGACATGACGAAAGAACGCCTCGCGATTGGACGCCATACCCGAAAATATCTACAAAATAATTACGAACCCTCATTACAAAAGTTTTGCACGAATGATCTTTAGTACGCAAAACTTCATGATGATATAATTATTCGAATTTATTCAGGATTAAAATTTTGGCATTCAATTTATCATTAACATAGTCATAGAAATATTACAAGATTGTCCACACGGCAGAGCGTGAAATTATTTATTGCCTATTCTACGATTAGTATTGATACTGATAGTGGTTGCTTATACGCGAGCTCGAGCGGTAGTGTTGTTGCAAGCTAATACAATATGCTCCGAAGAAAGAAGAAAAATATATTTCGTGATAACACAACTAGGTCGAACATAGTGAGGGATAGAAGCAGTGTTTAGTTAGTCAGGATATAGGATGTTCTCGGGTGCTGGAGAAGATATTTCAAAAATCTTCTCAGCGGCATGTCAGTGGACCTAGAAGGATGACGAAAGGTAAACATAAATGATATTGTAACCACCCCTCTGACTTTGAACTGGTTTAAGATCTGTTTACGGAGATGGACGTTATCCTGGCGGAATTCTTGGGAAGACGACCTCGGTTCATAAGATTGATGCCTTTCGAGTAGAGGACAGCCGTAATACATTAAAAAAACGGGAATATGCCACTGTGCTCCTACTACGGGAGCATATATCTTTTAAATATATAATAGCATATGCGTTGTTTGCAAGAACGCATAACGGACGATTGTCATCCATCGTAAAGGAATTTCTCGGGGAGTATCAATTCAGTTTCAGATCAAGTTGACCTACCGTGGTCCAAAACAAATGTACGAGTAAAAATATTTTCACAAATCGATTTTCGCCATATTTATACATCTACAACAGCATCATCCGGGAGCCTTTCGAGGTGACGACGGAAGTCAAACAGGGAAGTGCTCTCTCCTCGCTACTTTTTAATTTTGCAAGCAATTATGAGGGACGTTGTCAGATCAGGACGCGTAGATATATAGAAAGACAATATATCTAGCCTTTGTGGATTGCTGGAAAATTTGGTGGCGATCACGTCTATTGACGGAGTTGCTGCTCTTTTTACAATTAGGTTATTATCAAGTGGAGCATCCTATAACAAAGCAAGTATTCTACTATAAAAATCATAGCCGTGCCATCAAATTCATAAGATGCTTTTCTATCGATTGTACTATCAAAAGGAAAATTATCCTATTCAATAAAATCTTTTTTGTAATACTGACCAACATTCATATTTATATGAAGCTCGAAGGAAAAAAAATGGATATTATTTTTTTATTTTAATATGACGATATCAACAGATGATTCCAGACATTTTAGACATAATATATCTCAGAATCAATTAGATATGATAAATCGCCTTAATTTTATGAAAACAATGGGCAGATGTCAAAGACGAACGGGAATTCCAAGTATCTTTTGGACGTCGGCCAAAGCGTTCCATAATATGAATATTACATCAAAAGCGCCATTATTTGCACCATAAATATTCCTTTATATCACTGCTATAATAATTATTTGTTTGTTTCAGATTTTGGGATATCGGGATAGAAGAACATTGGAAATACTTAAATTTGGTAAGTCCGCCTGATTACTCGATCGCTGATATCTTATTCATAGTGGCGAAAAAATATTTATTTAATGGGTGCTTAGCGTCTGATGATATTCAGGCCGTAGAGTGGAAAAATATTATTTATTAGAACATATAAACCCTTCCGATAAATATTTGAGTAAGGGTTGGATATAAGCGTTCACTTATTTACTTCGTTATATGAGTGTATCGTAGCATTCATTTTATTTTTTTCAACACAGATATAAATCTCTTTAATATGACGGGTTGGTTGTAAATCTCGCTTTCTAGTTTTTTTTTCGGCGGTATTTATTCGGGGATTAGGGGAGCAAGAACTTTTTTTTTCGGGAAAAACGTATACAGCCTAATATGAAAATTAAGGTCACGCGCGAAAAATATGGACCGTTTTCAGATATGCAAAAATAAAAGATGTTGTGTTTTGGATGGCTGAGAATAAGCAAATTTGTTCGTGTACATTTTTCGGTGAACATTTTTATTTCTATGCTTTTGAATGGCTTTGGTCGAGCTCGAAAGTCAATTTTAGTAAAAGCCTCAAACTGTATATTAGTCTGAAAGTTTCCATTCAAATTCTGATATTCAGCAAAGCGCCAATAAAAAATGAAAAAATTATGAGCCATCATCTTTGATTGAAGTCTGGCGAAGTAGTGATTTTTTTATGTATAATCATATGATATTGTGTGACCTCTAAATTGCCTATGAATTCTTGGGCTTTTAATATTTTTATTTAATAAAATGAATAATTTGTCAGACTTCAAGTCTCGATCATCTTTATCGTCAATTTTATGCAATCAACGTCACAATGTTGTATAACAGGGATCAATATTTGCACAGGGTTAAAATTGTATGTCGAACAGACAGACAAACATTCATCAGTAAAAATACACTCGGGCCTCGTATAACATAGTTATATGACCCCGAAAAAATGTCGTGTAATACAAATTCGTGTTATACAAGGTATTGAAAAAAAACTTTAATTACATATTATATATCCATTCATCATCGCTATCACTAATAATTCTATATGTTTTATTATTTTTCGAGATCTGTTGTGTTTCCATCAACAGAGAACTCTGGCTTTAGCATTCAAAAATTCAGTAATAAGCGATTGTCTGCTTTTAGCGTATAAATCTTTAAGTATTTCATTATAAGTTTCCAAAATCTGTTGTAATTCTGTCTTGAATTTTAAACCAACAAGTATTTTTGGTAAAATTTTAAGGATGTCTGACATTTGGCATCTCAAATTCCAGACATCCACTAGAGAAATACTAACTATTTTATTTACAAATTGTCATCGCTGTATGATAATTTTCGTATACCTAATTAAAAAATATAAACACAAAATGGCGACTGTTTAAAAAAAAAATCAGTCGTCATTTTTTGGCCTTATTTTGTCAGTTTTAATGTTTTTTTGAATAGTTAAAAATAAATTTTGACATAAATCTGGTAGGAATAATAGAGGGTTATATAGAAAAGATTCGTTCCCAGTTTGAAATAAATTGATTAATTAAAATTTGAGATATGATGTCAACCGTGTTGAAAAAAGTAGTTTGGAGAAAAACGCGTTAAAAGATTTCATTATGGTAGGACTGTCCTAGTTGCCGCATCACTAAAATAGCTATAATCCGTAAGTAGTTGGAATTTTGGAGATTCCTTTGGAGAATGTATTTTTAAACGTCGAAACTATGGAAAAATGCAAAAAAAACCCAAATATTTTTTTTCAAAAATCTAAGCCAGAATAAAGGGGGTGGTCGTAATTTAGCAATAGCAGATGCAATATGATTCAAACAGTCCTAAATTATAATTTTTCACCAAATTTTGGTTAATGTTGATGATTTGCATCCTATTTTATCCAAAATATCTCGATACGTACTTTTTATGAAATTAAAAAAAGAAAAAAAATTGCTTTAAAAAAAACCGCATAACTTCGAAATCGTACAAAAAAAATCGCACAAAAAAAGGTTTTAGTGTATAAAACTAACATTGATATTTTTTTAACCACTTGTTAATCAAAGCATTTATTTATCTTGCTTAATTTTGCGGAATACTTATTTAAACTTTACGCTTCGTCAAGCATGTTCATGCTTGGCAAAGAGAAAAGAAGACGATTTTTCTTAGTCCACACCTTACTTAACGTCGGATTCAGAATTTCACTCCCTCCTCGCATTGTTTTTACATCTGCTGAGAAGAAAGGCAATAACTCAGACCGTAAAAAAAATCAATTAACCATTAACCATTTACCAATTGGTGATTCTAAGCTCATAAAAGTCTTTCTTGGGTGAATTTGAAATTCCTTCAACCCCTGCTTCCTACTGTAGTTGTCGATGAAATGTCGATAGCATTTTATTGGATTTTTCACAAATAAATCGAATGTATTTTATCATCCGCATTTTAATGGAAGTTTTGATAATATTGGAGATGTAGGGTCGCGATAGGCCCATGAGAAGAATAGCAGAAATTTCTCTCGGCCGTAAAGGTATACAATGAATCGTGAAGATTTCGCTGGATTCCATTAAGTTTTCACAATGAAAGCCTTAAGGTTGATGTGGAGCTTTTGTGATTGTCGGTCAACCGACTGGAACGGAGCCGGCCGGCAAAGAAAGGGTTTCCTGAATGTAAATAAATCAAAGGTTCACGTACTGGCACAATGTCCATTGTACGGCTGTCTTATTTGTCGAGTTGGGCGGTGAAAATTTGTTTTGAATATTAAGTCGTTATTTCGCAATCTGTCATATTGTGTCGGACGTGTGAGTCTATGTACGACGTTGACGGTGGCGCCAGCGGCGCGAATCGCGCACTAGCTGGATTGTTTTATTTGAAAATGGTTTCATACATATTTATTTATGCGGGGAATATATTTCCCCATGGAAGTAAATGCTTGCTGTGATAGGCATCTATTTAACTCAGTTATGACATGCTACACTATGAATAGCATCTAGCTATGAATTGTTTGTATTTTGAGCGTTCTCACGGAAGCACATATGACAGATGATTGATTGAGGCTTTTATATGAATAAATATTGTATAATAAATGTAACATTTGTAGATGATTAAATAATGTCGAAGCTCCAATTTTATTTATAGTATGAATAAAAGAAAAATATATTTTTATTTCTTTAAGTAAAAGAAAAAAGAATCTAAAATGCTGATAGCAATACTTATAATTTCCAATAGTTCCCGAAAAAATACATATGCGTTTCTAATGAGAAAATTGATAAGGACTCTCTATGTCTTCTGTCATATTGATATATCGTCTGTGTGTCCGTAAGAACGCTGTAAAAACACAATTATTCCTATATACAACAGTATATGGGAATTTTCATAGGGAAATTTATTTAAGCATACACAAAGGTTGGCAAATAAATGGATGGGAGAATGAATAGGTTTGAAAATCACAAAATAAATTGCTATTATAAAAAAAATATTTATTGATGATGATGATCGTGTGAAAAATCACTCTAACAAAAAAATGTTAAAAACGTAAAAACTGACACAGCAATGCAAAAAAAGGTTTCGCAGAAAAGTTTATCTTGGGGTAGGCGTGGCGTTTCACGACAAGTACACCATCCATTTTCCGAGCCCGAGTGCTATTCCGCCAAATGGCTTTATTATCTGCGATCTTTGGACTATAGCGCAGTTTTAAAAAGATAAATTCCCGAAAAAACAGAGCTTCGTTATAGAAATCGAGAACACCTTATAAATTATGTTCCCCAGCTGCATATGAAAAATCTCTCATATGCGAATATGAGAACGAATATAGCCGCATTCCCAGATCGCAAATCTGTGTCTTTATGGTCCCTAGGGCGCAGTAGATTCGTTACATCAGTCTATCGTTTATCGCTTATTCCCGTTACGCGACCTCCTCATATTCATTCCATGGCTTTTATTACAGTGTTGACAGCGAATGCGATAATCCGATAATTTGTATTCCAGGTTTTGATCTCTATGGTTATTTGCCTAATTTTCTGATCAGAGATGAGTTAATTAAGGTTAAACGTTCGTAAAGGATCCGCGTCCAATTTTATAAATGTATGGTTAAATCGATTAGAATTCCATATTGACCTTATCATTTGCAGGCTTACGGGGGAAAACCCTTATTATATATGTTAGAATATTTTTTAAGACTATGAGGCCACTTAAACAAGTATTCCAAAACCATAAAGCAACCTTTTTACTTCTTCATACGCATAATTTTGAGCTTGCATCTCCTCTTTTCGAGCTTTCCGAGCTTTCTTGGTCTCTGCTGTGCTGCGTCGATTCTGTCGGTTGACGCGTTGCTTATCCATTTGCCAGTACACAATTAAAGCTTTGCGAGCCAATAACCGTTTTTCTGCTCGTTCATAATCATTATAAGTGCTGAATTCCCTTCATTGAATAAGGAAAAAGCCAAAAATGCTGTAAACTCAATTATTTTTAGGCCAAAATGTAGGTGCATTGGTGACCAATCGCCAAATGTCGAGTTGAAACTTTCGTTTGCATTATGTGTGTGACCACATAAAACATCTCTTCAGTAATTCATCTTTCAACAAATCTTTATATAAACTGGAAGAAATTTCTTTTCTGAAGGTCAGAGTGCAATGGAGAAAAGTGCCCTTTGGGTTCCGTTCCAAGCGTTTTAGCTTTTTTGCTGGCACTTGCATCCTTTACTATAACTTGATTGACTCTTGGTGTGTCGATTTCCGAGAAAGGATCTGTTTCGTGGTTTACTATGTGGGTCTGTGGTATCCCGTTTTTCCTTTCGGATTAGATTACATTTTGACTTCTAACTTTTAACACATACTAGGAAAGGCAAAGTTAAACTGATGCTAACGATGTTCTGTCGAAACAATACCAACGCTTCTAGTACCTTCTACCTAAGACCTCTATTCTGAGAATTTACAAATAAGAACGACAGTAGCTAAATAGTGAATAAGGTTCTACTGAGCGATCGCACTGTCGCGTGTTCCACCACCGTTTTGCGTACACTATTATGTGTGATTTTTACTATAATAAGTGATAATGCTTCTTTATTTATTTGAAATGCATACAAATTTTGAAATTCATACTTAGAATGATTTGCACGATTATGCATGATTACAAGACGTTTTCGTGGAATTTCACGAAAATAAATACAAGAAGATATTTTTCAAATCAATTTGTTTTTGTATGAATGAATAAAAGCGGAAAGTAACTGAATTTAAATGTTAAAAGTTTTAGAGCCATTAGCGTTCGAAAAGTGTTGGAAGCATTAGCATTTGAAAGTTTATATTGCAAAATGGAAGCAGTTTGCAAAAATAAAGTTTATAATTGATGAACACATCGGGGAAAAATGCTGGATTGGTAAGAGTTACAATTTATATTCAAGTCGTTTATTTTTTGACGACGATGTTATTAACTAATTGCTAATCTGAAGTAAATTTTGTATTTGTTGCTATAATTTAATTTTTTTATGTATACATTTTTGCAAAAATGATTGAGTCATCAAAATGTCAAGTTGTGTAGAGTTTGCGATTAATGTTGCTATTTAAATACACAATGATGATCTATCAAAGTCATATATGACATGAATTGATGGATCAAGATGACATGTGATCAGATAGTGCATTATTTCAAAGAATCAGATGAGGCTGTGATTGGTGATCATCATATTTGGCTCCATCCATAGTCCTCCCAAATTCATCTCTATTTATTCCCATATTTAAATGTAATTCAAATATATCTTCTTCTTTAACGCTGTATGTTGTTACATAACGAAAAATGATAGATTAAAATTTAGTACTCGGAATTGAGCGGTTTTCAGAGAAAATGAGATCGATGTTCGGCTGGAAAATGTGTTTAATATTTTCTCACGGGACCTGTTATATTTGATATATGTATAAGATTGTTGACTTCCAATCTCTCGGCTGAATTATAATTCTTTGAGGGCACGATTCAAATGGAATAAAATAAAATAAGCAAAATTTCGCATCGAGAAAATTTCTCAAATTTGCATAATTTCGGTATGTTACGCCGCGTCGGATTTGGAGGGTGAAATAAAACCGCTTGGGGTTAAAACTTCCATGGGAATGAAAGCAGATTTTCTTCATCAGAAAATGAATCGCACTATTTGGTTTTGACGCAATTTTTCGGATTTACAACGCAAATATTATTCGAATCGGTCGCTTATCCCTTAAAAACCAAGCGAGCTTTATTATGCAGGGGGATGAACGTATAAGCAGATCCAAATGTGGTTAGGCAAATATAGGCACGTTTTGTGGCAAACTTGGTTCTCCTCTGTGTATAATAAAAAGAGTTTTGCCGTAAACGTCTCGCAGTGTTCGCGTGTTGATATCCATTGTTACCGCAATGGGTTTCCAACACGTTTCTAAAAGGATTTCTCTGAGCCTGTAAGATTGTGAACGTCATTATGGAGCATGCTCCAGTGATTAAGCTCTTATGGAGCTTATGATGTCTCCAAGCATGGAACAAACTCAAAACAACTAAAGGACAAAGAGCTGACTTTGCTTCGCCTCTTGTATTAAATTGTATCGAGAATCTTTTAAGGAAACTGTCCCACTTTAACATATATATGTTTTCTATGGACTAAATGTTTCAAATTGTTTTTTAAATCACATAGAAAGAATATCTTAGAAGTTTCTTTTATATAAATGAAGAAACATAAATTCCTTCATTTTTAATTTTAATCTTCAATCTTTTCTACAAAATTTCAATCAACACGTGCCAATTTATGTTATGCTGGACACCAGTGGCCGGCATGGCACGAAACGTATTAAATGTGGTTTTGAATTTATATTCACGTTTATAGCACAAATATTTTGCCCTCGATAGAATATTCTCAAACCGTGAACATATGTTAATTCCAAAAGTACCATATCTACTATATGGGAAGAAAATTTAGCTTATCCCAATTAAATTCTTGAGGGTTCAGTTTAAAAGCATTACTATATGGTGAAATATGGCTCTTTTTATAGTGATCAAACATGTGCGAATTTAATTTAGATAGGAGCAAACCGGGCTTAGGAATTGAAATGAAAGCAACCTCTTTTTTTTTAATCTGATGACTTGTTTTTAGTGATAATAAGAAATAGCATGTTTTTCAATTAACAAACTTGAGTATTTTACTTTAAATTATTTAATAATTAGTAAAACCTTTCTAAAAAATTAAAATATACTTCAGCTTTGACTATTTTATTAAGTTAATTGAAGTGGATGATTTCTTGAAGTTCTCACTAAGCTTACAAAATAATATTTCTCGAGGACAAACAGGATTTTGGGATTGGAATTGGTTATATCTTTCAAGACAGCTACTGTTTTTTAAATTAAAAAATATCAAAAGTTCTCAATACTTTTTAACTTTTTACAAAGTTTTTTATCATTCTATTAACCTTGTTAATACATTTTTATATAGCTTTATACTATGATCCATAGATTTCCAAGCTTTTGTGATAATTATGTAGGTTCTTTGGAGTTAATACCAGCTCTAAATTGGCTTTAACCACAAAAATGTTATATAAAAATGGCATACTTTTTGATACTCCTAATATAATATTAATTATACGACTATCTCAAATATTCTAAAAATGATCGATTTCGTTTTTGATATAGATCATTATTTTTTTTTAATTAGATTGCAAATAAAATTGAAACAAATTTATTCAGAATAGCTTTCAAAGGCTTTCAAAATTTAACAAGCAGATCTGAATATAATCCTATAAAATTGTACCCTATATTTATGTACATAGCTTAATTTATTACCTAGTTTCATTGTTTCAAGTATGATTGTTCCCAATGTTATCATATCAAAAGATCTTTTATACATCCTTATCGATAATTATGTAGAAGCAAATATTAATAACGAATTCTTAATTATTTTTACACTGTTTGCAAAATGTCAAAATCTTAAATTTATTAACGTTCAACAGATTTATTGCAATTCTTCAATCTCCAATAGATTTTTCCAATTTCATTGGCGCGCATTCCGAATTCTTCATGACCCATTCAACACATTTTATTGACTCTGAACGTGTCTTCTAAGAATTTTTATTAAATGAAGTTAAAAGGAAATTAAAAATATTTTTCACTTGGAGAGAGGGCAAAATTAAATCCGCTTGAAAATATATTTTGCCGTAAACAAAGTCATAATTTTCAGCAGTTTTTAATAGGGTTTGTAGAAATTTGCGAAAATCTCGGATTAAAATAAGTATTAAAGGAAGTCACTTGCGTCTATGAAGATTTATTCTTTCGACTTTAATGACATTCAAACGAGAATGCTCCCAATTAAATTACGGAAAGATGTACCTTTATCGACTGGAATTTCAGTACAGTTCTCCAACTTTTCTTGTTTTGGTGCCCTTTATGTTATGAAATCAAATATAATAGTTATCTAAACAAGTAAATGTAAATGTTATAATCATGGGTTGATTCCTGAAATATTACAATAAAAGTTCAAGTTCAAATAGATATTATGGGTATATAGATATGTTGATAGTATCAAAAAAAAATTAGTTGATTGGATGTATTAATATTTTCGATCGGAGATCTGATTTTCTGCTTGTAAAAATTTAAATTATGGATTTATTATGTTGTTTATGGCAGTCTATGAATAACTGATTTACAATAGTGATTAAAATATCATTTGGAAATACTGATGATTTTACCACTATTCATGTAATCTAATTTCTATGGAACTTTAAGAAGTCTTAAACACAAAAAATGACTATCGAAAGCTTTCATCAAACAATATAGAGCATATTTTAAATTAAATGGGGTCGCATTAACCAGGTTATGGATTAACTTGGGCTAGTAAAAATGATATATGTACTAAGCATACACGTAAAAATAGTTTTTTCATATAACTACGTGATATTGTGTTAGTACTAAATATAAACTGATGAAATCATGCACATGCAAATTCAGATATTATGCACACGCAGTTCATACTGAAATCACTGAAGCAAATATTAATGAAATGCAACAAATTTTTGCGTTTTGTATTACATGTTTCTGTTCATTGCAAATGTGTATCGATAATAGAGTAATTGGTTTTACAAATTGAGTTTTGATAATCAAAAAATCAGATAGCTTTTATGTAGTATATCCTGAAAGTAAGTGTACTGATTTTTTATATTTTTTTAGAAAAAGTATATTTGTATAAAAAAACAGGATATTGTTGATACACTTGCTAACTATTTTTCAACATAATTGCCATCCCGTATAATGGATCTGGTGAGCCGTGGCAAAAACTTCTTTATGCCCTCCTCGAAGAACTCTCCCGTTAGATCTTTCCTCCACTTCGGAACCTCTTTCTGCGCCTGCTCGTTGGCTGAAAATTTAATTCCACCTGCGTGTTCTTTCAGGGAAGGGGAAAATATGATAATCTGAAGACACCGAGTTAGGGGAATGCGGGGGAGAGTGCTTCAAAACATCCCAACCAAATAAGTCCACGAACGCTTTGGTGGCCAAGGCTGTGTGAGAACGGTCGTTGTCGTGCAAGAGCACACTCTTCTCATCAGCATAACCTTCCTTTTGTTTTGAAAACTTCTTTTGAGTATTTTTAATGTCTCACAATACCGTTGTGCATTGATGGTCTCTCTTTGACGCAGAAATTCTACAAAATAATGCCTTTTCTTCTCGATTTCTTACCGACATCCTTCATGCAATTGGACACTACAATGTGAATCTACGTACTACTGTATTCCTGCTATGCTAGCTGTGTCAAGAGATCCTCCTCTACCATTCAGTATGGCTAACCCTTAAAAATAATAAAAACCACAGCCCGTTATTGTCATAGTACACTTACTTTCGGGATATGCCTCGTATATGATGAACTTAAATCAAGTAAAAACATATTAGGCACTGCTATTAAACAATGAGATTTGGCATATGTAGATTAATGTGGTGAATGGTGAGCAGTGATTTTTATTAACATAAACAAGCACTGCAAACTTTTCAGATGGATTTTCTCATTGGATTAAGGGAGTAATTTAAAAGAGTGTGTTCTAGAAAGTGAAATAGTTAATTAATACTATTAGAAAACAAGTTGTGCATAGAAATATTGTATTAACCTTCTTAAAAATATAGTACTATCTTATTTAAATCTTTTAATGAAGCGCTTTTTGACCAAGAAATATACAAGTTTATCATATTTTTCTCATTTATGTGAAGTCTATCTCACACTAAAAGAACTTATTTTGAGTCTGTTACTATTTTAATCTGTAGAAAGCTAGAATGTAGTTCAAAGATACAAGTGAAGAGTATATTGATAAACCTTTAGCTGACATGTATAAAAACACCAATGATCACCACAGGCCATTATTGAATATGATTTAAAAAAGTAATTTTAGATCAACAGTTTAATGAAGATATGCGTACCTTGAGTGACAGCTTTGGCACTTGCACATAAATGCACATTCGATTTTTTTACATATAAACCCGAATAAATACCAAATCAAGCTATCATATCCATATATCTTGAGATGTCACTAATGAATAAAATTTAAAAATATAGCAATCAAAATTATAATATGAGATTTGCGGCTATAGACGCGTATGGCTTGTAGGAGAGGGTTCACAGCTTCAATAGCCGTGATGAAATGTTTAAAAAGGGTATTGTGTAATTGATCTACCTTTGTATAATATTAATTTATTATCGCAAAGAATTGAACCATTTAATAATCAAATATTAATTATTAAATAGGAATTAAAACATCGTTTTAAAATTAGGTAATATGCATTAGTAAAAGTATAAGTTGTTGATATTAAATTCAGAGATAAATTAATTTTATATCAGCAAAGCGAGAATGGCAACGCCATCTAGTATTCTCTCACTGAACTAATAATTTTAAGGTTCGCCTTGTTGGTTCCTGGATAATATATTCATTGGGTATAATACATATACAAAGGGACTTAATTAAATTTTTCAGTGCCGATATTAACATTCCAGGAAGTAATGAGTCACGTTTTGTAGCGTTGTTGAAACATCTTATTACGAAAGGTCACAAAATGTGGGGCTGTTGCTTGATATTCTCGACGGGAACATTTCTCATCCCATTTATCCCTAATCGGGGACACAAAGCATCGTTTCAACGAAATACGAAAATTTCGTTAACCTCTCATACGAAATTACGCCATTAAAAGCGGAAAAATTGCATTGAGAATGTATTAAGAATTTTGTATACTGCCTCGTACGAATTGGGGCTCGTTTGAGAGGCTCCATGAAAAGGGTCCATACATTGCGATGAGGAAATAGAGATTTTTATGGAGAGGTTTATTTGATGAAACGTGTGTGGCGAAAATGGGAAAATACTAATTCATTTGGCAGAATAACCCTAGGAGATTACACATTTAGAGCACTTTATGTTTGTGGCAGATTAATGTCTTCAATGGAGGCTTTTGTAATTTTCATCCGCTTAACTAATGAACGATGAATTAAATATGTAATATTCACGCATTTTCAAAATTATATGTATTTTATGATTCAAGAAAATCGTTGCTAAAACAAAATATTCAACTATTGATATTATTCATAAGAGATGATGACTTTGTCGAATTGCAAATTCATCATAAATTTATAACCCACATGTTTGCCCTGAAAATATGCGGCTTTTTATAGGCTCAACAGTTGTAATCTTGTGAACAATGGTGGCTATCCTGTATTAAAATGACATTGTTTCAAGATTAACAGGAAATTTGAAGAGTCTATAGTATAGAGTATATCTTTCTTAAATTTAATTTTATTATAATATACGACTGTTTCTAGGATGCATTTGTAAGTGATATTCAGATTTACAGATATATGCTTAATACTTAGTAATAATATTTTCATAGGCTTTCTTATAAAATCATATGACGGGGTGACCGCCCAATTTTTTAAAAGTATACTATAAAAAGTATATATAAACCGATACTTTATGTCTGGGGTGTTCCGCATTAAGCTTCGCCTGGAACTTTGATTATGCTTATCTGATTAGGTTTATTATACAATATTAAATGCTTAATTATTCACAACAACATTAACTTTAATTTTACGATGCTTTAGGAGATTTGTTTAAGAAATCGATTATGATTTTAATGTATAGATGCTAGTTGATAATCTTTAGTTACCTGGTGATAAACAAAGCTTAATCAAAGAATAATATTTCCAGTCTGACGTTATTTGTCAAAGGCAAAATCAAGGCCGTGGTATACATTGACTTTGATCGAAAATTAATTACAATTTCGTCCAAATTAGAAATTTCCCACCGAGGTCAAGCATTTTCACTACAACAATCATATTAATTTACTTAGGCGTACTATAGCCGTCGATTGGCGTATATATTAATCTAATATAACACGCAGCTGTCAAAGAGGCATTTGTCCGTGTAATGTATTGGTGATTCTCATTGTTGTCTGCAAAAACTGCGTTAAATGCTGGAAATGACACTGTCATGTCATGACAAGGCGCGGTTTGTCCAACACGCAATGTCAAAGCACAACACGTTGATAAGATTGTGGAGAAATCGATTTAGCAATTTTAATTCATTTTATCATGAAATTCACTCATGAGAATGCTTTCTCATTTGAGGTTTAATTCTTTTATGCCATGGGATGCATTGAAACTTGCAGGCGACGCTATTTAAATTGCTATTTGTCGAAGAAAATCAATAGGGAGTAGCATCGTCCATCATGATATCGATTTTCGGCTCGAATATTCGTTGTAGGAGTTCTGCTTGAAATTTAAATATTTCTTAGGTCAGTAGGTCACTACGTAAGGAATAGTTTTGGTCGATTTTAGTTTTTGAACCGTCCTGAAAAAGATTTTGGATGTAAAAGCATTCCCTGGAATTACATACCGTAGCGTTGATGTACATTTTTGAAACAGATTAAAAAGAGTTGAATGCGGCCATCTTAACGTATCATTCTATTAGGGCGTATCACATGAACGTTCGTAATTCGTAGACGAGAACTTAAACGCAATAATTTTTACAAAACATAATTTATTCAATCAATCATCATTGGTTTCAATAGTATTTTATTAACAAGAAACTATATTATTCCATTTTTATAAAATTCTTAGAATTGTTTAGTTCTGAACATTGTCTTGTAGCAGTATGAGCTCATGCTTGTTTATTACAATTGGTTGCATCATTTTTAGGTTTTGGTGCATATTTAATTTCGCTGTATTTTACTTCCAATTTGAACTTAAATAAAGTAAGTCGATTATTGCATAGAACGTTTTTAATCATGCTCGATCTTTGACTATTTGAAATTTCGAAGCTTCATGTGAACATATGATACAAAAATATTAATTTTATCAAACTTATCTGATCTTTTGAAATATATTGAAGAAGATATCAAAAAATAATTTACAAGCAAATACAAATTATTTGTATTTGTTTTTTCAAAGGTGGCACATTACTTATATAATATGATATCGTCTTAAAATAATTTGGCAACAGTTCGTGGGGTGGTTTTTAAGGAACGTTTAAAGATCATAGATACCTATTAAATATTATGAATACAGTATTTTATATTACTTTTGAAAATATCCTCAATTGAAACAACAATCATACTCGTTCATATTCTTAAGATCCAATATAAATATTTTTACTGCTTCATTGTATTAAGTTAGTTAAATATTGACGAATGGTTATGTAATAACGGGAAAATATACTGTCTGTCGATTGGTTAAAACCAAACCATTTTTTCATTGAAAAGCAATTATTCACGATTATTTCTATATGTTGAAAATCCAACAGGATTACAATTTTCTTATTGTTTCATTGAAAATCGATCAATTTTATCCGGGAGTTTATCACAAAAAAATTCAATGGAGGTCTTGAAGCTTATATTAATCCATCGTCTGTATATTTTCGTATATCGTATATTTTGCAAATACATATTTTTTTAAATTCATTCGGTTCATTTTATGGTACTATCAAACAGTTTCGGTTATATAGCTGGAAAATATTTTGTATTAATTGTTCCATGTACAGATACGAATTTATGCATTTTGAACAATGTCTTCACGTCTGACAGATCACATTTGCAACTGTTGTAAAGCAGAATTTGACAACTTGCTGCAACTAGCCCAATTTGCAACATAACTTCCTATGTTGGAGCGGTTTAATGCTTTGCGCATATTAAGCATTATACAAAGGCATCAGTGACAAGATTGCATGTACACTCGTATGACTTAATCTTGAATGCAGATTTGATTATAAATTCAATTCGTAAAATGGTTATTCTCGAAAGCATTTTAATATTTGGTCATCTTTATTGGTTGTATAATATATGAAATTCTTCCGTAGCTATGTCGTGTCAGCCGTACGTGCAGACAAAATAGGTGTTCGTGCGGACGATATAAAAGCCAACGATTTCAAATCCGCTGTAGTAATTTTCTCAAATATGAAAGAATATATTGCAGAAGATTCATTTGGGGGTTTGAGGGTGGTGGAAGCCGAATGAGGTAATGGGATAAAGGGGAAGAATGTGGCTTATTTATGTCTGCAAGACATCTGGCAAAGAGCGAACATCTGTTGGCAAATGCGTATCCTCGGGCGAAGTTAGCCGTGTGAATGTAATTAGTATGGAAGTTTGCCTCAGCTTTACTATGTGTTATTGCAGACATATAAATCTGCTTGCTTTTTATTATGCGAAGTATTAAAAATTGCGCTCGAGAAACTCCACAGCTGTGTGGATACTGAAACATCACGAATTTCCTAAAGTAAACTTTCAAAAAGTAGGCACAAATATTTTTATTAGATGTATTAAGCCGAGTTAACAATCATCAAAACGTTAATTTGTAAAAAAATAATACTGTTCTTCAGACAACAATAATAGAAATCAATTTAAAAACAACCGAGTTACATTGATTATTTCAATTTGTCAATCAAGTGGATTTTAATTTTTATTATTTTATTTATACATTTTTTAAGAGAAATTTACAATTTAAAAATAATAGAAATTAACATTTAAATTAATGTTAGATGGTTGGAAGAACTGATAATGCAAATTAATTATTAATAGTAGATAATCTATCATTAAATAGATCCACATTCACATCTAAGCCATTGTAGAAGCTGCACACTCTGATGTTATATGAATTTTGACGATAGTTAGTGGAAAAATCTCGATAAACTATCTATTTCCGTCGCTTGCAGATGAATACTTATATACTATAATACTTTGATGTGATTCGTAATTATATTACGGAGCAATACAAAAATTCTGAAGCCCGTATCTATTATATTTCATATCGATATTCCCATTTTTAGAGTCGAGGTGTAGTAAATACATCACCGGTAGGGAAAGGTTATGTACTCTATATATGTATAACTAGATTAGACAGTTACTGCCCTTAGGCGTCGCTTAAGCTCGCCAATTAGTAGTTACGCCACTATTTCTAAGCGTCCAGATTTTGGCGAAAATATCTCGATTTAGTAGCCTTCAACGTGCTGGTGAGGTGTACGATTTCTGTTAGATATAAATTTCAATGAACACCAGCTTTGAAAAGTTTCTGAAGCAGGATAACATGATCTAATCTATCGAAAGCCTTGCTGAAATCCGTGAGCACTACGTCAACAACACCTCCATTATCCATGGATAAGCAGCAGATGCAGAACTTAAAAATTGGCCTATAGTTCACAATAAGGTTCTTAGATCCCTTTTTATGAATAGGAATTACATATGCCGATTTCCATATTAATTAATTAGTTAATATTATTATGTTAATGTTGTAGTATTGAGGTAAATTGTTTTCGTGTAGCAACGACATTAATGGTGACCCACTTTGCGCCACTCAAGGCTTATAATTGGAAGTTCTGTCCCTTCTTTCAGTGTCGGTCATCGAAAAGTCTCGCAGTTGAGATCTATCCGTTATTAAATGGGCCAGCGTAGGCCTAGCTGATTTTAATATAGCCACTGAAAGGAAGATGGGGGATTTGTAATTTTGCTTAAAGTTATGGAAACTAGGAAGAGGAATATGTACTTTGATAATCATTTGTAATTGCGATGTATTCGATCACAATAAGCAACTGTTATTGAATTATCTTCAAAGATGACTTTTCTAGGATAAGGGCTTCATGAGGTGATCTATTTTCTTTCACATACTATAAAGTTAAGGAAATATTCTTTTAAATAATGACATTTTATTGGTTGTTCTAAACTAATCACTCATAATTTGGTCCTGCCCAATTTCAACAATCATCTCAATATTTAATTTTTAAGAAGTAATAAAATCTGTATCTAAATGTTCGATAGGAAATATCAATTATTTTGATCCCTACTAGTCTAACCACTTAATCTATAAAATCCTAATCAATGATATATTTTAATTACAATATATGAATATCATTTCTATGATATATATGAATATGGTTTACAATTTTGAGTAGTTTAAGTGCTTTATCAAATATATAAAGATATATCAACCATGCTGACTACAATTGGATTATCCGAACAGAGCAACGATTTCCTCTGTTTTATTTATGTAAATCAAGATTTCCTGCTGTATTATACATGCAAATCTGAAGATGTTTACATTTAAATATATATACAATTTAAGGGTTAATAATGAGGGTATTAAAACGATCTTCCTTGTATTTATGAGCAGTTTGTGAGGTAGTGGTTCACATTAATGTGCATCCGGTCTATTATCGACTTAGTCTGTCCTCGGAATATGAAATGACTATCCTTACGAACTTTGACATCCGCAGAAATCGTAAAATATTCAGATCGATACATTTGTAACGTGAAAGTTTTGATGACGCCCTTAATTTTTCCACGGTGGGCATACTAAAATCACATCGAATGTCATACGTATTGGCGAACGCATGAAAATTATATTACGTTATGGGCGGGGGAATGTTCGCAACATGTTCCAGGGCTAAAATTCGTGTTTATGTTGACGAAAATAAATTTGAACAACCTGATTATTTTCGGGGTTTATTTATGTCCCGAAATAGCCTACGGGAAATACACGCTGAAGTTAACAGAAAATCAACGCACCTGTGTACACGTTCTGCCATAACCAAATTAGTGAAAACGGAAAACTTTATATGCCATGATGAAATTTGTACAAAATTACATCTTGTCTATCAAAAAAAAATTGCAAATCAGCACAGAGAATATCTACAAAGGACTTTGTACAAATTACGCAAGGTTGCTTTCAGCGTTAAAAATACGCTCGTGGAGTATTCAAATGAAACAAAGATAAGATCTGAGACTAAATTCGAGTTTAATTTTGACAAATTTCGGACTGTAAGATGTTGAAAGTGTATAAAAAACACATTAGAGGAGAAAAGTTTGAATCGTTGCGAAATAGATAAGAGCCATACAAATTTAAAGTAGTATTTTTTTTCTCCGATGATAAATAAGAAAAAAGTTCTTTGTATCCATTATAAAGTTTCAACAATAATTAAAACTTTGATATTTTGTTATGAAATATTATACAAAAATCAAGATATTTCCAAACGCTCAAAAAATTATATAATCACTACAAATAAATTGTCAAAGGAAAAAAAGATAAGAAGGCCTAATTTGCAAATTATAAGGTAGTTATGACTTTATAAGTATTATTTGCATTTATAATAAATATTCTTTAAGTGTTAAATTGGTAAAAAAAATATATCCATAAGTAAAATAAATCCAAGAGCAAAAATTTGTGCAAGATTTCATTTAAGAATTGAAATACTTTAATATAAGCTAAACCTTTAAAATTTGTTGATATGATTTGTCATAACTATTATTATGTAATTCAAGCGTTATAGGGTTCTAAATTTGTGAAGTGTTCGTATTCTGTGTGCAATTTTTGAGCATTCTCACGAAAGTACAAACGATAAACGATTTGGCAGTTCTCTAAGACTTTTAACAATCCAATGATAATAAGCAACGATGGTCCATATGGACAGCCAGTTACTGTTGGTTAGATGATATTATAACAAAAATTGTATAACAAAAAAAAAATAATGTCAGATTAACGGCTTAATATGATTAACAAAATGAAGATATTATATGATATTAATGATATTATATAACTGAAATCAATTTTAAACGCTATAAGGATTTAAATTTTAGCTAAACAGAGTTCTGAAAAGGGTTTATTGAGGATAAGATATAAATTAATCCGTGTTTGATTTGGGATGTGGGGGAGTATCAATTTATAATTTATGGCAATGAATGTTCATAAGAAGGCTAATACCTGTTCAAATTATCATTTAAACTGTATTAACCATGTAAAAAGTGCTCATACCACGGACATTTGAACAATTTAATACATCTTCTTACTCGAAATATAGGAAAGAGGTTCAATTTAAATTTATCTCTAAAATAATAATTGACGCAAACGGATGCCCTTTCGATCCTCGGATAATAAATATATTAACATGACTTGCGTAAATCTTCAAAGCTCTAAAATATATTTGTGTAATAATATAATATATTTTGGAGCGACACATTTATTACTAGGCTTTAAAGAGGTTTAAACCAGAGTTTTAAATCGGTAACAATTCATTTGGCGCAAGCAGTGTTACTGAGTGACGATATATCGATCGATTGCAAAATAAATCTTTATCAGTCATCGAGTTAAACAGAATAAAGAGAATCCTTGGAAAATTTTGATTGATGTTGCGGGTCTATAAATGGCATTCTTCGGACAAGTTCATAGATTCGTGTTGCTCTTATTAATTCATTGTGGATGAGGAGCCGGACGATTTATTATTCACACTAAGAACAGATCCTCCTTTGACCTACATCGACTCTCCATGCCTTCTCCGAGTCATATCCTACGACTTCAACGGTTATATCATTAGAAAATAGGGTCTATCGCTGTTGTTTCGTGCTAAATGCGACAAACAACCCTGAAAGTTAAATGTAATGCACTGAAAGCGTCAAAGAAGCGGTCGTCTTAATGGTCTAAATTTATTCTCCTTAATTACTACTCTTGTTTCAAAGAACACTTAAAAGGGGGATGTATTGTCAACGGAGAGCACTTAAAAAAAGATACATTTCCTGCGCTTTGATAAAAGAGAAGATAAGAGCATTTTAGTCTGGATCTTCACAACTATCTTATTACTCACTTGAGTGCGTAAGCTTTACGCCCAGACCTGAGAAAATATGAGCCATCTCGAAAACAACGAATCTTTTTTTATACACGCGTTAAATTTTCCAAAGAAGAGAGATTCAGGCAGATAAAAGTTTATGTCGGTCGAGGGGTGGTTCGAAATTTTGACCGCAATTTAATGGAAGCGATGGGGGGATGGAAAACGTGACCTTCGCAGGTAATCGTAAACGGAAAATAAAGCGAAGAATATCTGATTCGATGGAGTATTTAATGGACTGCTTTTTTATGATGATTTTGCAGAAATGCTTTAAGCTTTAATAAAAGTGCAGATTTATGGTATATTTCATGAATATTTGACCGGAATATTATGTTTAAATCGTTCTCTGTGCTTAAAAACTATATGCTCGTTTTAATCAGAGTACAAGTTGTTGGTTAGATTAATGAATTACTTCCGAGTGGCTGATACCTTTTTTGCGTACGTACCTGTTTTATAAGGGTTGATTTATCGCTAATCAAAAAAGGGCCTAAAACGCTCCTATCGATTTTGCTTCCACCCCGTTTAGACCTTTGTTATCTGAGGCCTTCGCGCAGGAAATAAATTAATATTAGATTAATGATTTTTGTTCAAAACTTTTGGACGTACACGTGTATGTCTGTTGTACTTATATTTGATTGTACTGAAAAACGAACATGTTTCGTTTTAGATAGAGATAATTCACATGAGCTAACTTTGTCCTGAGGGAAAACGATGGAAAGCGAAGGGTAGTCCAGACCGCAAATTCCATTCATTGTTCACTCCCAGCCTGTTAGTGTTGACTTAACAGAGTGAGTGGATATAGTCTGTTCCTATCTATATCGTAGCCCTGTGGCGATCCCTATACCTGAAATAATGGGGTGTCGGTTAAATTTTGTCCCAACGAATAACGTCTCCAAATCAATCACCGAGTAATTTGAACCAAAAAAATAATGTTTCAGGCATGATTAAATGAGAATTGATAAATGCCATCCAGGTTATTAAGTGGATAATGTTCTATTTTGTATTGCTTTAAAAATAAAATTGAAGATTTGATGAATATATCACACAATGGAAGTAGAAATATTTAGACGTTTTAGATTTATTTTTCACATTACTTTAATAATCTATTTTCAGCGAGATCATAAATCATAAAATAATATAATGAACTACGAATTACGTGGATGCATCAATCTGCTCGAATCTTTCCAGCAGGTCAAGTGGGATTTCAGCGAAAACTTTAAGCTCAATTTGCTCCAGAGACTTGAAGTTTAAATCTCTGATTTAATAGTCCTCATAAGCTATAAAGAAACCCGCAGATCTAAAGTTTTGAACAAGTTTGATTTAATTTACTTCAACTTTGACTTGAACTAAATCATTATGTGGACAGTGAACTTGAAAAAAATAAATTAGATTAATGGATTTTAAGAAT
The DNA here is from genome assembly GCA_008973525.1 of Stenopsyche tienmushanensis. Taxonomy (NCBI): domain Eukaryota; kingdom Metazoa; phylum Arthropoda; class Insecta; order Trichoptera; family Stenopsychidae; genus Stenopsyche; species Stenopsyche tienmushanensis. The sequence continues at coordinate 481,662 of WACJ01000163.1, read as the reverse complement.
GATATTAATGTTCACATTTCGCCATGATAAGTTTGGGTGTTTGGATACTCAAAAAGGTAATTTCCGTTAGTGAAGGATGATATCACGTTCGACATTTATCTTTAGGGCTACTAAATCTGAAAGGTCGGATTTGATAGATGGTTGAGACCCGGGATTTTGGCGTTTGAATTTATTTGAAAATAATATTTTATTTTTTTAAATTTTATAAATGGAAAATTTGCAAATGTATGAGGAAAATTATGAATTTTCAATTCAACTAATAATTAAATATTTGATTTAAAAATGAAAATATAGTGTATGGTATTATTTTACTTTTAGGGCGACATCTAAATATTTCCGGTTGAAACTATGTAGGAAATAACAATAAATTTATTCGATATTCAAACCATTTCAAGAATTCATTCGGTTTTTGTAATAAATTCAAAAAATCTATTTTCTGATTTATTTTAAATTTGAAAATATAATTTAGGTGAAAATTTTGAAAAAAATATAAAAATACTTGTATTTAAATTTTAAATAAATATAAAAATAATATATGTTTTGATATTGCTACTCACTAAGAGATGGCTCTCCTAAATATAAGTTCAAACAGAACTATTATTTGACCGTGACCTTCCGACCTTTTAGAGACTTCAGTCAAAATATGAAACACATATGTTTGCCAATCTAAATCAAAATTCTCTTTATATTAAAATTTTAGAGTGTAGTTAAATTTCAGTTATATCAATTTAATTTTAAAAAATTGTTATAAATAAAATGTTTCTATATGAAAATAATTTCATTAAGTATTGGATTATTTTCGTGATTTCTTGAGGCATTCGTTAGAACAGTAAATATCTTTTATGGTCTTCCGAAAAGCGGTTTCATCTCGAGCATAGACTTATTCAATTACTTCAAAACTGAACCACAAGCTTCAAGCAATGCTTCCCAAACAGACTTAAATTACAGTCTGCCTTAAATATATAAGCAATTCAATTATAAATCATATTAGTTTTTCACAGGAGGTGAAATAACTCACGTTTTTATTGCTTAAATTAATTGTTTGAAGCGAGCGCCATATGCAGAGTGGACCGGTGCTATGGGAAATCCAGGAGACCACATAGGGATACAAAAAAAAGGGTAAATTACTAAACAGCAAAAACACAAAGCCATAAATTAGACACTCGCTGTATTTATGTACGCTACTTTTGTTGCCTAAAAAAGAAAAACGGTTAATAAATTCATTTATGGACCAAATTAAAACTTTATGCCCCTGGAATTTCTTAAATTTTAAAGGAATGAAATACGTTTAGTGCTTATATTTGCACAAATATTCTAATTTATATTAGATAGAAAAGTATACACCATCATGTTACTTTTATGACTTGTAATCATAATGAAAATGCTGTAGCTTACATAGGAGTATTAAATATGAATAAGTTTATTTAATTTTACCCTTAAATATTATATTTCAAGCCTTACCCCAATAATTCAAAACTAACTCTATAATGTGATAGCTTAAAAACTTAAAGCTTATTAATATTTATGTTATAAAATTATTATGCAAAAACCATCATGTCTTATTCGTTATCATGTCTCCATTCTGCTAAATATATATATGCTATAGTTGTTGGCGATTTGGCGGTTTTCATTGGAATTAACAGTAAAATAAGTCCATAAAAAGATAGATGTGTGAGCTTTTGGCAGTCTATTGCTAAAAACAATTATAATTGATAAACAAATAACTTAGGCAATCAAACGGAAAATTAGTGTTATGTGGTAAATTACTTAAAGAACTTTAGGCGCTATTGTTGAAACACATCATTTTAATGGCTATCCAGCATGAAAACGCTGTAGTTGCTAAAATTATTTAGGGAAGATTAACAGTTTCTTAGAAAAACTATATTTTTTCATTTAGTTATAAATTTAAATTAAAAAATAAGCTATAGTTATTAGCGATCTATTTGTTCATCTTCCATATTCCATAGTCTTCTCGGTCGATTTCATAAAATAATTCTGCCTGAATCGAATTCCAATCTACGTTTTGAAATGATAGCATAAAAAATTCAATTTCAATTTAAAAAATCAATTTGTCAATGAATGAAATAACCAAATTTTAATTAGAGGATCGGGTCACAATGTTGATCATTCATTAAGGCGAGTCTTCTATGACTGATGTTCGTTTGCATACAACACATTGATCACCATACTCAACGCCATTATTAGGTTCAAAGGTCCAAATCATAAGTATTTTTTGATTTTAAGTTTGGAAAATGAATTAATATTAACGATAATTGAATATCAATCTGCGCTGTAATCAGTGCAAAAAATATTTGAGCATCTCTGGAAGAGAAAGTGATAAATTATCGAAGCAATATAGTCTCTCTAAAACTGATATATGGAGGGAAAAAACGAGTAAAAGTCGACCCTTATTAAATGCGATATTAAATCAAGCAGCCCTAAAAAGGCCTCCTTCAAGGAAGCGATGCTAAGACTATTAAGATAGTACTGATTGCGAAACGCAGCACTCAAACCACCGGTTCGTTAGCACTGACGCATTTCTCAAGTAGACGCTACGGTAGGAAAATGGAAATGGCATGTTTTCAATTTAAATGGCAACTGCTGAGCTCGTGCCTCCAAACAATTTGTATGAATTGTTTTGAGTCCGATTATTCTCAATCAAATTTAATGTTTTCACTAGTACGTATACATATTCGGTTACTGTAATGGCATACTTGGAAGCATCCATCATGAGAATCCATTAATTTTGTATGCTTCGTGTTTGATGTCTCAGAAGCAATCGCATTTTTTCTTATGGAAATATTCGAGCTTTTATTCGTTCAGACGAAGCTAAGGAGTAAATGATGAGAGAAATGAGTCATAGGCTCCCCAGACTAATTAATTATTCAGATGAAATCGAGGGCAAGTGTTACCAGAAGACGTAGACGCGAAAATACGACATAAGTCTTCAAAACAACCACGGAGAAAGCTGAAATCATTTGGATTATCGCCAAATTTTCATATGAAACTCCACATTGAAAATAATACATATATAGCAGCTTATGTGAACAAAATTTCCAGTTGTGGATGTTAATTCATTTAAAAAATATATTTAAATTATTCCAATGGTTAATTGATGGAAAATGGACTAATGAAAGAACAATGCTTTATTGTTGGAGGTGCAATTTTAAATGTTTCTGGAACAAAGCAAACGGGTGATATCTCGGGAATTGATCGGAGGGTATCCACACGGCGCTTTAAGGATGCTCACATCCACCTTCATTGTATTTCACGTCGGTGCTTAAAAAAACAAGGGTGGTGATCTTCACTCGAGCACCACTTAGAAAGTGACAAATCTTCAGCACACTCGGAAAATTTACTTTTTATTTTGATATCATAAAAACTCTTAGTGAAAATGTTGTTCAAAATAAACTAAGCGGAAAGGCTTCATTTAAGATTTAAATTTACAAAAATAATGTATATGTATCCTTTTTAAAAACATCGCAGCTTTATGGGAAAAATCATGCTCTTATGATCCTTAACATAAACGTCCTTAAAGCTTTTCGTCGTCGAGCGAAGTTTATCGTTAAAAATATACGCCTCAACGCACTAATTTATCAAATATACACATTTATACATTTACGATCAAAAACAAATCTAAATCAGCATTTTTGCTTGCAAAAAATTGCATTAAATCAAATGTTTAAAGAAAAATTATACTATCAGTATTTAAATATTGAATTTTTAACCAACACTTGAACAATTGAACATAAACTGTGTCGAATTCTATTAATTGTATATAAATGTAACAACATAACTGTCCTTATCTATTGGTATATTGATCAGCACGATCAAGATCAAGACGAGAAAACGGATAAAAAGTTATCATCTTTTAATTATTTGAGCAATGTTTAACTCTTACTGAGTTTATAACAAACTAAACCCTTTTGAAAAAAATATTTTAATATGTTTTTATCACATCTAGTCAGAGAATAATTTTTATACAAGAGCTCGAAATTAGTACTTCACGTTAATATTAACCTGAATTATTGTTTTAAATATATCATTTTCGAAAATGCCTTTTCTCATTGATAAATATTCTCAAATACAGATTTAAGTCCCTCTTTGTATGTTTTTAACTAACCGTATTTATGTTCCTAAAGAATTGCGTTAGACCCATTTCTATAAACATAATAAGTACTATTTATTCATATAATTTTAAGTAAAATTCATTAGGATTTTAGAGGTCGCTATCATATATTGACTAGAGTAGTCCTTATTTTTCGACTTTTCAAAAATTGGGCGGTCACCCCGTCATATGATCTTCTGCCTTAAAAAATTAATACGTGTTTTTTATTAAAAAAAATATTTTAGGGGTCGCTACCATAAGTAAAAGTTTAAAAAAAAAACTTTGTATGGCCACTCAAATATGAATCCGACTTATTAATTCTGTTATGTTTCTTAGTCTATTTTGAAGTGGAATAGCATGCAGAAAGACTCACTACTTTACTTCAGTTAACCCTCCTCCCTTACCAAATTCTTTCCTGCGGGTACGTATTGAGATTGAGCCCTGCCCTGTTCCTCACTTCAAATTCAGTCATTAGTGAAAACACGCGCTTTCTGTTTCTTCAATTATACATACTAATTTCAACTTATTATGGCGTCCATAAGCAGTGACGCGAGTTAATTAATTAAAATTAAAACCAATATTTGGCTTATCGACCAATCAACACCAAATCTGCATCGGTCAAGATTCCTTCTATTGGTGAAGTATTACGTTTATGTTTTAAAACTACAGTTGTAAACATCGGCTTAAGAAATGGAACTTGTGTTCTTCTAGAGTAGAAAATGGAAAAATATATGTTTTGCCTAATTTGTCGCCATCATACAACGATAATTATGTTATAAGCTGAGTCAATCGCTCGGTTCATCAAGTGCTCCTGATATCCAATTGTTTAAAGGTTTTAAAAGAACTGGTATAAAATTGATCAAAGTGATGAAGCAGTAATTTATGATAGAAAATTTTATTGTGGATAGGATTTCTTTTGCTCAAAAACAACTTCAAGTGTATAAACCTCGAGATGACTATAAAGAGTTACTGAATATTTCCATCATTTACTTGGGAGCAATTCCTGAAAAAGGAGTTTCATTTGGGAGGTCTGCTGGTCTTCATCGTGATAAATAGATGGCTGAAGCTATTAAATACTGGTTTCAAGCCCCTGTTGGATATTCAGCACTAACAAACGATTTACTATTATTAAAAGTTCTAGTATCCTTTGAAAATATAAACCAAACAATGGGCGAATGTTGCCATGTAAAAAATACCCTGACTATTTATGGTACTTGTCGGAAGAGTTGGTGTCTTTTGCAATTTTAATGAAAAAAGCATAGAAGACTTTATGACTAGCAACTCTTTACGATTTTTCCAGATACTAGGTATCTCATCACAGTTTTTGTAATTAAGATGTTGAAACTTGGACGGAAGACTCTGATTTTAAGGCTGCAAAGAAAATGGTCCATTCTATGCGGGTAGTGAATGATATTGCTGAGCGTGATGTTGTCTTAATGAAGGAATATAATAAATTGATGACAATCGACGAAGAGTAAAAGCAATTCCTTTCGTTAGTAGCTTACAGAAAAAAATATTTTAGTACAAAAAAATAATCGCTTGTATCTTGAATATTTATGATTTTAGTATTAAAAGTATATCCTTATTTGTAATCTAAACATTAATTTTACATGTAAATGTTTTATATTAATAAGTACAAGTTAGTGATTAAAACAGTGCTTATTTTTTTAAATGAAAATTCAAACCTTCTTAGCGAATTTTAATTATTATTTTAACAAGTTGAAAATAAAAGTAAAATAGATGAGATGAGAGTAAGATAGAACAAATGAGATGTTGAGTGGTCAAATATTATTTGTGTAGTATTTTAAAATTTCGTTATGAATTCACAACAACGATTCTAGTATTAAGATTTGATATAAGATTTCCAGGTAGTGAAATAGTAATGAAGGGAGTTTCAATGTATTTTTTGAGACAAATAAATGTTTGTTCACTAGTAGATTTGTGAAAAATTTTCATTTATTGCAATTCTAAGGTTGTGCTGGCAAAAATACATGCGTTAAGAAAAAAAAAATCATTAGTAATTCGATAGTAGGACCTAGCAATAGCCTTGTCCATATCAAAGAAATTAAGGAAAGTAACATGTATACATAATTTAATTGAATCATTATTAATGTAATATTGATGTGGAGACACAGTTTAATATATGAATTTAATATTAAAATTCCCTTTAAAATAAATTTGTAAAGCTATACAAGTAAATTTATTTATTTTTTGAAGATAAAATGGCAATTGCATTTTGATGCCAGCCTTTTCTATGTAAAGCAGCTTACAAAATTGAATTTATTTTAACGTTCTTATGAGAGACATTTTGAAGCTTTAGTTGGCAGAAAAAACGTTACTTCGAGCTCTTATAATACAATTCTTTCGCACATCCTGAATCATCGCGTACATTTTCTTCGGAAAAATAATACAGTTCTATACTATGTGATTCAATGAGGTTGTATAAAAGAGGGGAAAAGGTTAATGGTATGTGAATTGTATTTTTTGTGGCAAAAGATAAGACATCGGCATTTTCGGACCCGAAGAAATGAAGGCCGGGATGGGAGGAAATTTCCGCAGAAAATTAGAGCATTTATGGTGATTGCGTTTAATGTTAAGGTTGGCTTGTGAAAAAACTAAGCTCTGAGTACCCAAGCATTCCATGGATTTCATTTATGAAGCAATTTTTGAATTGAGGTTAATCAAAAAGAAAAAAAATGTATACACTATTTAGGAACATTTTGTTTTTGAGCGTGGCTTTAAATTTTAGTCGACGTGAAAGAACGACCGGATTTGGATATTTCCAATCGAAAAAGTAGATGCACGATGTGCGGATATTTCGCAGACTTTCACAAAACAAGCCACAATTTTCCCATTGTGATTAAATTATTTTGTTTTGAAAATTGTGGAGTTAAAAACGCAATTTAAGAATTTAATACCTGCGGAGAGTTTCGCAATGATTAAAATTTTCTTGGATATCTCTGCCGTATTAAGTCTGACAGAAAAGCGTCTCTTTTGGGAGATAAAATAATTACTATTCCAATTTTCCAGCTGACGCCCTGTAACATTAATTCATTAAAAACTGGAATTAAAAACTGAAAAGGAGTGAATAATATCGTGCCCATTTTGGCCGCTGGAAATGAAATCAAGTCTTTCAGCGCGGGTTGCGGTTTATTTTGTATTCGTCAAAAGCACTCTTTACACTCATATATATTCAATGACGCAATTAAATTTTCCGGAGGCATTAATAATGTATTATAGCTTAAAATAGCGTATTTGCAAGTCGCAAAATTAGCATAATAAAGTCATCCATCAGATGATGTAGAATGTCGATAGCTGGCATCGTGCGATAAATCAACTTCATTCTGGTCGCTAAATACCAATGGGGATAATCAAATTTCAGCACGGGATGTCATAGTGGCCTCTGGGGGACAGAATCGATCCATTTAAATCAAGCCAAATAGAGTGATACCATTTGGAATCGCTCAGATAAAAAATATCGCATCATCTCCACAAATCACACGGCCATTAAGGTTGGGATCGAAGGTCCGATTTCTATCAGCAGTCTTTCTCTGCCCAAATACTCATTTGTTACGGCCGAAAAATAAACACAAAAGTACATCCATATAATCGCATTCATTTTGAACTTCAATTAATAAGAAAGCGCTTTGAGAAATATGAAAACGATGTTGTTGCATAATACATCCTTATATTCAGCCATCTAAATATGTCCTCTCTCAATTCAAAAGAGAGAATAAGACGAAAATGTGGGATTAAGAGACGGTTCTGCTTGAGAAATCTGAGGAATTGGTCTGTGATGTGATCTATATAGAAGGTTTTTATATTTTTTGTACGATGGAAGACTTAAAGCGGTAGTCGTCAACCTTTATTGAATATAAACAATATGATGAAAACAGTGACTGTTGTTCGTGTATTTCAGAACGCCCTTTCCAGCAAAATTAAAATAGTCGTCTCAAATAGTTTTCTGCTGACTTTTGATGAAAACTGCTCAGTATTTAAAACAACCACCCACACTCCACAATGATATCTTTTGATGCATTGCACCCACTGAATGAGCATTCATAGATGAAACTCATACTGGCTTCAATATCGAGCACATGAGGAGGTGAATGTATGATATAGATGACATTAGGGATTCTGATTTCACGATGATTTTCATTTCTCAAGAAATGAAAATTCTTAATTCTTAATTCCTATCCAAAAAATTCTATCCTTATTTTGCCATGTGTGGAAGGCAAATAGGAAACCACCACATAAAAAGTCCTTTCCCTAGTGAAGATTTACTTCATTCGAGATATGTGATGTGGCATATTCAATTGAAAAACATATGCCATCTAAAGTAAAATTGAGCATTTTAGATCTCTTTTGGGTTAAAAAATCGAATGAAATCCGAAATATTTCCATCTTCGAAATAAATTATTAAGACACATCTGTATTAGCTTTAAACTACAAACAACCTATTCGTCACATATTATTATTTGAAGTATTAATTGGCTGCTTTCTAATACTTTTTACGAATATTTATTATCTCAAATATTTCAATTCAAAAGTTTCGTGCATCGCATACTATCCCAAGTAAGATCACATTTTAAATCACATTCTTGGAATTGTATGACCAGACACAAACATATAAGGTAAATTTGTCCGATAAATTGTTGGGAGTGAATTCGCGAGGCACCCATACATTATATATAAACGTAGCACAACTATTTCAACTTGGTCGTTCTTCAATGCCATTATTCTTCTCGCATATATCTACCTCCGACTTTAATCGAGATTTTGTATTTATTGAACGTTCTCACTAATTCAATAATAACACCGATTTCGTTAAAATTTATCTTCGTTTAAGGTCAAAATTACTCTTCGTGTTTATAGAATAAATAGGATCAAGGACGAGTACATTTCCACAGAAGAAGGTTATATAAATACTCAGAATTTCTTAATCAACAATGTCCTTCAATTATGGAGATACTATATAAAAATCCAGTTTTTGACCATATGTAACAGACACTTGACATGGTCTAATGTTTATTGGCGGAATCCAATTTTGTTTCGCATTATAGCTGTAGCAATGTTAAGTTTAAGTAATTAATATGTTCGCATCCTTGACACATTCTTGGATGTAACTCCATCTCATCCTAACGAATTTGTTGACTTAGTATTAATGGAAACGTATTTGAAAGCTTCTCAAAGCGTCTCTGCAACTTAATGCAAGTTCAGTCTTTATTGAGTTAGTTAGATTGCTACATGTATGTTGTAACGACCAAGTTCGTCATTTAAATAGACATTTGATTATCACAAATTTATCCTGATTAAATATAGTGACTCAGTTTGGTCCTGTGGTGTAAAATGTGGAAGGACATTTCACAAATAATAATAGCCTTCAGGAGTAAAATCTTCGTAGCGTCTTGACAGGCCTCGTAAAATCTACGATGACATTGAGTTTTACAACGTCGTATATTCTTATCACAGTAACTGCTGAATATTTGCCAGCCTATAATTTAAGGGATGAAAATGATATCTTGTTTATTAAAAAAAAATCCGCTGTGCAGATCGACCGATGGCTATTTATATTGACCTCGATTCATATATGGAGTTGAATTGTTTGTTTGTATTATTCTTTGGGTAAATGTCAAAGTTCTTTGAAAATAAATAAATGCTGAAAACAAGGGTATTATTATGCCTAAAATTTGCAAAGCAAATTTTGCTCAAATGTTCGTTATAGAAAATTACGTCATTAGATATTGTAAAGTATTCATTCCATTGCTAATTTTTTGGCTGTCCCTACATCGAATATAGTCTCGGTCTTTTTATTCCGCCGTCAGATTTAGGGATTGTTTATTTAAATTCATTATTTTTAAAGGATTTAATATGAAAATACATTCGGTAAACGTGCCATGTTTGAAATTTTTGTTGTAAGCATTGAGTAAACTTGGGGGTAAAATAAAGATAAGCATGGTTCGAAGGTCTGGAATTTAAGGATTAGTTTCGGGTTGTAGGATAGAGCGTTTATGGTACTAGAAGTCCTTTTAATACAAGGGTAACTTTATCCTCGGACATTTATCCCGGTAAATGGATTTCTATAAAAAAATACGGTTATGGATGAAAAAAATTCGAAACTGCAAAGATTTGGTTAACAATTTTTTACGTGCGCAAAACGAATGTAACGAATAGAATACATCGTCTTAAATATTTATATCAACGATATCACACACGATAAGCCTAGGTGTTCGTATGTAAATCTATTATTACAGATTTTAAGGTCGAATTTTTAGTAGATATGGATGAAGAAAGATACCTGTAAAATAAAATGTCCATAATTGCTGTTCGTATTTCAGAATTAGATAAAAACTACTTAATTTAATATGGAATTTAATATCGATTCAACCATATGAGAATGTCATTATTTGTTGTATATAAATTTTATCAGGAAGAAGATAAAAAATTATGACGCAAAACATATTGGTATCCTTTTTTTGAAGAAAACTTCTTGAACGCGTAGTACAATGTTTTTAAAGGAAAAAATCTTTCGATTTTCGACGTATTTATTTAAAAAAAAGAGATCCAGAATTTAGTTTGCCATATAAGTAGAATCCAATTATGTTTTTCGTTGGCTCGTTTTACTTGATAGATTTTTACAAGCCCATTTCTATCTAACCGGATGAGACTTGTTACATAGAGCCAAGGATCTGAATTTGTAGGACTTTCAATTTTAATACGGCCGCAAACAAGCCGAAACTCCATGGGAATACCACTTTTGTTTTACTTCTTCATTGTTACGAGCATAATTAAAAGTTCTGCGTGAATATTCTTAAAATTAATTAAGACTCAAATATTGGCTCTCTCCTTTCAAGTATAATAAAAATTCGCGCAAATATTTTCAACACAAATGAAACCCTCCTTATCGAATTTGTCTGAAACGTTATGAAAGAACGTAAACTACAATTTTCGACGATTCCAGAAACATTATACGTTGGATGAAAATGACATTTTCCTATATATAAAAGATCAGCGCCCTTTGATTCATTGTTCACACCTGCTTTTTTTTTTGGACGAAGAAGACCTTTTTGATTCATCTTTTCACGTATTTTCTCTCATTTTTTTCTATCTTCGACGTGATTCGAGCAAAAAGGTCAAATCGTTATTTGACCCCGATTTAAGTGTTATTCGCGCATTTTCTCAGGTTTAAAATTCGGGAAAAATATTTTCGAGACATGTTCGTTTACATTTATTTCACTCTCCAAAGTAAGGAATCGTGTAGGTAGTGGAAATCCTATTAAACGACCTTCATTACCCGGCATGTTTCTGAGTATTTAAACGCTTTGGCACATGTTTTGAAATTAAATACTACTAAATCTGTTTTTAAATGTAAAAAGGCATCATATTTTATTTTTAAAAAGTTTATATAATTTAAAAAGACTGAAAATATTTCAACCCCATTTGATTTAATCTATGAAACCAGTTAAAAAAATAGTACTATAACAAATTCTCCTTCAAAATAAAACTAAATTAATCGATATGCAAATTGATGCACAGCAGAATAAATATAGTTTAAAATATATGGATTCTTTCAAATAAATCATGTTTCATGTTCAACCTAAAATTTAGTTATATATCATACGTGAAAACATCAGCAAACCACCACATGTAAAACCTCCCTATTCCCACGAGAATCCTTTGTTGAGATCACAATCTTCAGCAATGAAGGGTATGTTTGTAGTAATAAATAAAACATGTAAAATCACAAAACCGTTTCTCTCAATTTAAACAGTTTTAAAAAAAACATATTATATTATTATTTATAAACCTTTATTCAGAAAAATAACATATAACAAGGTAAATGGTGTATCAATATACACAATTACATAAAAATGGTTTAACAATTTAAGTCTTAGATTACTATTCTTATCTTAATTACAAATATAAATTTTAGTTATTAATAACTTATATATAATAAGAGTTGATTTAATTTTGTATATAGGGGGAAAATAGGAAACTTAAAATCCCTTTGCAACATTCCTTAAAAACCATCTTACAAACTAAAGAAATAAATAATTTAATCAATCAATCATATATCTTTCATACATCGAGCTCTCAAGTAAAACAATTTTTGGCATTTTGTGTACGTATCTGAAATTACTGTTTTGTTTGTTGTATGCAATTTTTATGGCTTTTTTTGTACGATTTGGAGTTTATAGTAGTTGATGTTGCATATGTTAATCCAGACGGGAGCGGCATATGTGAGTGTAGTTCAAATCGGTGTTTTGTATAATAAAAAATTGTTAGAGGCCGAAAGAGCACTGCGTCGACGAAAAATAGAGTGCAGTGCCCCCATAGCTGCTGATCCGCGGGCTCGAGCCACCGACACCTGTGCTCCCCACCTCAGTTTTCTGTCCAAAGTCACCAAGTATTTCACTTGAGGTATCCATTCGATGGAGCTGGACCCAACAAATATTGGATCAATTTGAAGATTTTTTCGTTTCATGGAGAGCAAGATAGCTTCGGTTTCCTCTTTGTTTAGTTTGAGTTTCCAACGATCGAAATATTTAAATTCAGCTTTTAGCAACCGTTGGAGATTTCCAACCATTAACTTGTTACTTTAAGAGCTTAAGGCGTAGAGTGCCACGTTTGATGTGTCGGTAGATCATGTAAGTAAATGTTGAACAGATGAGGCCCTAAAATACTGCCCTGAAGAACTCCCGCTGAAACAGACTAGGGAGTTGACGTTGCTCTGTTTAAGATTACCGAAAATGATCTTTTGCACAGATAGGATTGGATCATTTTAATTAGATAAACAGGAAAATTAAGGGATATCATTTTATGAATCAGACCGAGGTACCACATAGTGTCGAATGCCTTTTCGATGTCGAATAGTACCATACCGGTTCTTCTCTTCGTGTTAAAGTTTCTAGTAATGTGTTCAGTTTGGTTAACTGATGAGCCGTAGAGTGATTCCTATGAAAATCGAATTGCTCATTATAAATAACATTTATACTAAGTTAATCCAGTCTATATAGAAAAAGTTTTTCAAATATTCGGGCGATAATTAATTGATAGAGTTGCTGGCATTTTTACCGAGTTTGGGCAATGGAATGACTTTTGTCGACTTCCAAGTGGATGGAAAGTACCCCATGCTCAAACATGCACTAAATATTTTTGTCAACTGAATAATTATTTTAAATGGGAGATTAATAAATGTTAAAAGGAATTAATTTGTGAATATATCCAGTAAACGGCCCAAATGATCTTGGTAAGATTTTTTGACAGGATCTTTTTTTATTTAATTAATCATTTTGGTAGAAAGCTTTCAATAATATAGAGCTTTGTTTTTGCTAAAATCAAATTTGCACGTATGCATGCATGAACGACGAAATTATTTATGATTTTCCGACATACAAACATAGATCATTTTTGGATTTATTTTGATTATAGTTAGTTCGATATTAATATATTTTGCCATTTAGGAAGCAACGTGAATTTAAAAAAATATCTGTTAGAAAAAAAAATCGTTTTAGGCAAATGATATTAAGGGGGAAACCACATTAGGAGGCTGATTTTTAGCGTTTTTCGTAAAAAAAAATTAACAGAGAAGGAATAATTGTAATTTGTTGAAACTTAGGTAATGTTTTTTTAATATTTTGAAATTTTCCTGAAATTTTTTTTTGTGGTATTTTCTTTGGAAATAGTCGAGTTATAAGATGTTTCCCATGGAATGTCGCAATCAGAGTTTACTGCTTTGATGCCATCATATGCAAATCACAATTTTTAATTGAAATCAATATAAAGTTTTGATTTTATTAGCAATATAATTTATTAATAATTGAACCAAGTGTTGATTGAAAAAAAAACATGTTTGAGAAGTTTTTTAACTATTTTTTGCAATAAAAAAATATTTTATATATCATGGATTTTTTTAAATGGAAAAACATCGTTTTCAAGATAATTGGCTTTCATCCTATATCTGTTTAAATTAGCGCAATTCTCAAATGGGATATTTTTCTCAAACACAATATTTTCAGTTGCTAAATTTGAACGCTGATAATGAGCATTCCTTGCCAAGTTTTGCTGTAATATATTTTATAAAATATCTTCGTCATGTCTAGTCATATTGTATTTCATGTTGAATTTCATTTGTAATGGTGTACAACACAATGAAAGCTAAAATGTTAGTAAAGCTTGAATGATTACAAGTAATTAAATTATATCGTATACTTAATAAGGTTTAAACGTTGTACATTATTACAGAATACTTTTGTTTAATGAGGAATTCATATTTTAAGAGAGAATTTCATAAAGTAATGTTAAAATTACCATAGACATTATATGGTATTTTGTATTAAATATAGCGGAAATTCATTAAAATTGTTAAAATGTACAGTGTTTAAATTGTATAGTTTAGCTCATATTTTGAAGAAATTTTACGGTCACATATGCTTCTTGCAAATACGTCGAAGGTTTTATGGCGAAATTTATTTGCATAAAGCAATTTAAGGGAGAAACGACCCTTTCCGCGAAGCTTTATTAAACTGCTACACCGTTCTTCGGTCCTTGTAATATGAAGAAGTTATAACGTTCGCAGTGCGAAAGTATATCTAAATTAGTCGCGATTCACTGAGTCGAAAAACTAATCCAGGGTCATGGTTGGGATTCGTGGCCCACGTTATAACAAAAGTTCACCCGGCCCAATCATGTATTAGGCGAGTTTATCTAAAATGGATAGACTAATTAAGGCTTTGTGCCTTGCCGTGGAATTGCTAGGAAATTGTGGAGAAGCGGCCTTTGAAATATTAACGGAACTTCTTGTCATCAACAATACAATCCCTGGAGAGCGGGTAATTTCCGCATAGGGCTGTACGACCACTTTTGCAGGAAAGCTTCCAGCCTCAACGACGTGGATAAAAATACTAAGCAGATAGTGGAAAAACGCGGAGAGACTCTTAAGATAGGAGCGAAAGAAAATATCGCGTCCTTAATCGTTTAATACGCTTTCGTTACACTTTTGAAGAGCGAATCGTCGCTGTTATAACATGGAAGCTCAAAGCTCTTTATGATTCAGATGCGACGAAGTGAGAACTCCAGCGGAAGCTTTCAATGAAATAGCGATGGTTTTTTAAAATAAATTAACACTGTCGGTATATTTTTGTGTCAATATTATAAATAGCAAAGCGACATTTTATTTCTTTAATAGTAAAGCATATATAAATAAATTAATACATTTCTTGTTGCTGTGTTTCATATAGAGTGTCGAATGGAGTCTACACGAGTTTCGAAGCAAATAAGTACTTCATTTATAAAGGCCGGTGTAATCTTTTAGCCGAATTAATTGAAACGAAATATTCTGAGCGCCAGAAGAACACGGGAAAAATGTAATACTCACACGCGTCAAATAGAATGAATAAAATGAAAAAAAACCATAATTTCAATAATCTGACAAGCTTTTGATTACTCAATGTATAACAAAATTTTTCGATGAAATTGGAAAAGTACATAACGTTTAAATATTATTTTTTGTGCGTCAAAAACTCAAATTATGAAACGCTTATCAATAGTGACGCATGACGGAAAGAATTTTTGATTTGAAATAATTTTTTTCGCGGGAAATTTTAAACAACTTCTCGATCTTAAAAATATTGTTGAATTTGACAAAACAAGCATCCGGACAGCGAGAAGTCGTTTGCTTGAATTTTATCAGAGAAAAACCAGGTTCGATTTTTTAAGCTTTATCCGCGTTGATTTACATTCTTTATTATACACTTAATTTATAAGCAAATTAAATTGACCTTTGGTTCGGTGTGCTCGAAGTTGATTGAAGAAATTCCTGTCGATCAACAGACCGTTCCAATTGCATTCAATGCGAATTCGATAATGAATGTACCGCTTGAATGTTCTAATGAACGCATTGTTCCGCCAGGACATTTTCCAGCAGCCTTTCAATGCTAAAATAAATTTAACCAAACCAATTAAATTTACCTCGATTTACCAATAAATTTCCGCGGAGCAAATATTTTAAGCTTTGAAGGACTTACTTTAATTTTAAAAATGTACCATTAAATTTCATCAAAGGCTTCAATTACAGAGTGAATTATATTTTTTTTCTATTTAGATAGAAAATTCAAATCAATTGAGAATTATGATATTTTTTTAATGATTTCATTAACGATTTATGAAAGATTTTTTGCTAATTGCAATATTTTTCTAGATAATATAGTCTGTTTAGTTATAATAGTTTATAATAAATCACACAATACATATCCCATCAAACACTTAAAAGTTTATTTTTAAGATGTAAAGACTCATTTACTGTTGGAATTAGCTGTTTATCTTTATTTGTTCACTATTTTTTTCTCGTGACATTATGATAAATAATCTATTTTTCGTCATCTGTTTCCAAACGGCCAAAAAATAGCTCTATGGCTGTTTATTCGTTGCTGGCAATTAGATTCGAATAATTTATACAGTACTCACTTTCCCAGCTTGGAAACTTCCCCAATCTTCTGTTAATTGTGGTTCTGACTCCATATAAATAATATAGCATAGCGCGTTTGTATTGATTATATATATGAAATTAATATCTATCGATATTAATTTAATATATGCGTTCGTTGTTTACAAAAAATGAAGACAGACTGACTAATAAATTTGTCAAGCGACGAAAATTTTTGACAGGTTCGAAATCTAATGTTAAATTGTGTTTTATTCACATCAATTAAAAAATTCTCAAAATTACGCACAAACTTTTGGACTGACCTGATTATAAGAAGATTAAATTTTTACTTCTGCCAAAAAAATGATTAATTTCTCTAAAGAGAGCCGTTTAATTAATTTATATAATGATTAGTTCCCGGTATATTCCAATTAACAAAAGTCAATTTTAATGTGTGCGAATTATAAAGGCATTCATGTGTGTTATAATAATCTGAATGTATGTTTATCCTTTAGTTCGTGCATCCAATTAATACTATATGAATTTTACGATATATGAATTGGCTAGTCGTGTTTTCAAATGATGAAAATAAATTGTGATACGATGCCACGCTTTACAATATAAATTGAGAGATATTCGTACTGTTTTTTGATCCGAAGGGTATCCGAATTAGTCGGCTTGAATAACGATCTGATTTTCGTGCTCTGCATTATAAATGAACGATTCCGTTAGTGGACCGAGCTCGAAAGTTCTGAAAGCTTGAATAGGAAAATCTTTCCACTTGAGGATTCGAAAGTATTCCTATTATCGCTATATATCGGAGAGCGGAAAATGTGGGTCCGGAAACCGTTGCGAAATATTATTTACGTCATTATTAATAATGTATTGTTCTGTTTCAGATCCGCTCAGAGAGAAATTCAACTCTGACCTTTCATCCTCTGAGAACGTAAGCCATGAAAGCCTCTGAGGAAATTAGAAAATTGCCTGTTCGTGTCGGTAAAACCAGTTGAAAATAGCACGGTGCACGCACTTTAAAACCGAATGAAAGTTTTCCGATGATGATGAGTACCTACCGAGGCGGAGAAATCGGATGATTAAAACCCATTGAAGGATTCGAAACGACTTGCGCTCGGGAAGAGCTCCATCAGTTTTAAAAGTATACGAGAAATAATTTCAAAATGGTGCTTTTGGCTTCCGACATTGGATGAGGTCAGATTAAAAGCGGAAGATAAACACTCAACTTAGCTATAAACACAGAAGATTTGCAGCCATTTGAAGTAGTGAAAATAGGTAAGAGGAAACATTTTATTTCAAATTAATCACCGAATATCACTTATGCCCAAGTTGAGCCTGTAAAGCATTTTTAGTACGAGGAGCGATCAATAACTTATCTATTGCAGTATGACCGAGTTGATACAGCGTTGTGCATACACAGACTCAATTTAGTGCGATTATTAAGTAAACTTGTGTGTGAGAACTCTAAAGAATTGTTCATCTAGAGCAAATATTAACAAGAAATCTGTCCCTTTATATTAAAAAAAATTAAGTAAGGAAGTCAATCGAAGATGACTGAATTTTATATGAACAACTTTTGGAAAAAAATATGCCAGAAAGAGGATAATTATTAATTAAATTAAAAGAGGATAGTTGATTTTTTTTCAAGAATATACTGAGTAAATTTAATATTAATGTTTGATGACAGAACGCAAATTATACATCTATTATAGAGGTCTTAAAATCTAAATTAAGTCTATGCAGAAGAAATATAGGATTGTCCTTCTGGAGGGACTATGACAATTATTTTTCAAAATCTTTCACAATAGGAAAGATTTAACTTAATCTAAATATTAATTTGTAAGAGATCATCAATTAATAATTTCGAGGAAAGGTTAAAAAGCGTGCACATCCTACTTTATAATGCACCAGTGCACATGTCTGCCAAAGTTCAAACTGTCATTCATTAATGTAGATCCCAACAACAAAACCACCCACCATATAATCCAGATTTAGCTCCCGAAAACTATTTTCTACTGCAATATTTAAAAAAATGGCAAGGGTGAAAAATAAAATGCGTGAAAATATCTTAATTTGGCCAATAATTAGTTTTATTTGGTGGATATGAAATATATTAAATCAAAAACATCATTCAATAAGTTCGTAGGATTTTTTAGGATTTAGGAACTTTAAACTTTTTTCTTCATTTGGGGTCGCTTTTTGCAATTCCTTAAGAAAATAATGAGACGATGAAAGATTTTTTTCTATTTACATAGAAAAACTATTAAATGTTTCTTGTTTTTACTCCAATAATATATTGATATAATAACTTACCTTACTATAAATTTCTTAAATGATATATACATATTAATGTATACATTTTAAATATATATATGTAATAATTTATTGGCGATATCAAGCTCTTTTTCTAGAAGAAAATTGTTTTCAAATATTAAGCTGTTTAAGACTCATATGTGTTTTTTATTCTAAAATATCGTTGCGATTAAATTAAAAGAATATCTCCATTTTAAATATTATAAATATCAATCATAACTTATAATAATTTTATACTGAAATTATTGTATTCACAAGCAGAAGCCATATTTTCTGAGGTTTCGGCTTTCGAAAAATGGAAAATGTTAGGGCTGTCTTCAAGGTATAATAACTAAAAATCGTACGACCAATCAATTATGTTGGATATTGCCCTCAAACAAACTAAACCTTCAACAATAATTTTATAAATTGCTCTAAGGAATATTACTCGTTTTTTATTGTATAATTGGTGTAATTAGTTTTCACCCTCACCATTATAACAACCCCAATTTATTTGCATCGCGAATTGCGTGACATTGTATAAACTGGGACAATTAATAAAATTGGCACAATTTCATGAAATTAACGCAGTAAATATTCATTAGTGCATAAAAAAGACTTTCGTATTGTTGGACCATTTTGCATTTAATATTTTATCGCATGAATGCATGCAATATGTTGCGTTGAAATTATTGTATGGGAAGTTTTTGTATTGTGTGAAATTCGTTGAATATTATAGATCATTAGAGGATTTACTTAGGTAATTACTTAAGAAAGTCCAAAGCCCAAAATATAATATCGTATATTATCGATGATCAAAGAAGAATTAATCATTATAATATATTTTATTCGAATTATTTCTCTATGAAATATTGAATCATGGCACGATCAGCGAGTGAGATGTGATTGTTATGGGTCGTAAATCGAAGATTGAATTGATTGTGCCATCACATTTAGATTCGGTATCCTAAATAAGATACGCATTGAATACAAATAGTGGGCTATTTATGCATTTTTGAAGTATGCTTCATCCATGAGTTTTATTTTTAAAAAATATTCCCTCTTATGAAATGTTCTATTGATGATTTAAAAATATGCTTCAAACTCTCACAAAGAAACTCCGTTATAGTTCGAAGTTGAAAGAGCAATTCAATAAAGTGGAGCTTCGATTCAGATCCTTGGAGGCACGCAAACTTTGCCAGTGGGCGAATTCTATTATAGGGTCGCCGTATGTTAAAATAAAAAAAATACATCGTAAGGATTATAGAAAATATTAAAAACAAAAATAATCAGGATGCATTTTTTTAATCCTACATATTATGTGTATAAACGTGTACAGGTTCACTGTTGTGCTGTAGAATTTCAGATTAATCTCTATTCTTCGACGAAGACAATGGGTCGAATATTCACACACAATAGTTACAGTCATTGTTCATCATGAATTCACCACTTAAAAGTTGAGTTCTTTCCCATGAAACATAATACCCTCTAAAATATTTTAACGATATTCACGAAAAAAAATTGAAGCGAAATATGATTTATTGACTTTCTTTAAAATGTTTCTTCATAAAATTCTATTATGATATTACATTGCAATTATGAGGCAAATTTAAATAATCCAATATGTGGCAAATGCTGATGAAAATTCATAAGAACCGAAAGAAAGAATGAAAAATCAATTTCAGGCTTCAAATAAGCTTTCGGATTAAAGCATGCATAAATAAAATTTCATAGTCAAAATCACCCCTTTCACGGGAGACTGAAATACTAAATTGTACCCAATTGAATAGTGCTTTTATAGTTTAATATTTCAACCCTTTTCGAATGTGAAAAGGCTTTTGTGTTTAATATTTCATATTTTTAGTGCTCTGAATTATTTAGGGTAGGCTTGAAATGCACCAGAATATATACAGGTTGCACCAAAAATTTCATTCGATGTATCAATTTGATGAATTGTTTGTATTTCATCGCAAATTTAATCTATTGTGATTATTTAGATTGAAAATAGGATAGATAAAATGAAGCTAAATACATATTGATATTTTAAGGTAACGATCGTCTCGTATATTGGCGTCTTTCAATTTGATAGCAACCCAGAAAAATAAGCATCGTTGAAGAATTATTAACTAAGTACAAATCATACTATTATTTATACTCGCGTAATTAAATTTTAAACAGTTTCGACTCTAACAAAAAGTCTAGTTACTCTCTTCAAAAGCGTTGACGGTTGCTAAAACGTAATATGTTGGCGTTTCTTCATTTCGCTGAAAGTTCTCTCAGTATTATTTTGTCGAAGAGCTGGGTGCTATCTACCGAATAATTAACAGACGCTCGAAAGGAAACTTTTGTAAAGGCCAAAGTTGTGAGCCCAAGCTAAAAAAAATAAGAAAAAAACCCTTCGACTAAACATCCGGAGGGAAGTTTACAAAGCCTTCGTTCATTCGGCAGCTTCTACCCCTAAGAAAGATCAGATAGGTGTCACTTTGACCGCGTAGGTCGTCTAAGGTTGATTCTTTGGACCCGCAAGATAATTTTTTCATCTTCCCTGTCGGCTTAACGTGCCATTAGGGCGCAAAGTAAATATAATTACGGTTTTCGATGTTTGCACGCCTCGGAAGCGAATATTTGAAGGGTTCTGCTGATTCAATTTCGAGATAGAATTTAATTTAAGCACTTGCTGAATCCGTACACCTTTGAGAGGCCCTGATCTATTATGCATACATATGTTTTAATGACGTCGCAAAACCACTCTTCTCATATTAAATTTATTAGCTCGAATATGAATATCCTCGAGGTAATTCATTTTCCACCTGTGATTTAGTGAAGCTGAAAGACTCAATGCAGACTTTCTGTTTGATAAAAGAGTAAAGAGAGAAAATTAATGAATCAAGTTTTACAAACATATTTCGACGCTCTGAAGCGAATTTATACACACATGTTACTGTTTGAAGTTATATTCCAAATGCTCGTATTTAATGTACTCCTCTAGGGATGATCTAAAATTTACGTGCATTACATAAAATATATCGTTACCACATAGTACATTGTGATATTAGATGGTAAAAAATATGACTTATAATAGTGATTTGTAATGTATTTGACCGAATATTATCATAAAACATTGTTAAGTTGATAAATATAATTCCAACTTGAATGAGTTATTTTGTCCTTTTCGCAGATCATAGTTAGGTTTAAATGGAAGTCAATACAAAATCTGAAACTGCGAATAGTCATTAAAATATAGTACTTACTCAGCTCATGAATTGGGTCATTATTTTTCTTGTATTCTCAGTTCAGGATGTGAATAATCATTTAACAAACATGCAGCCAAAATAAAAAGTAGATGCAAATATACTGCAAGCATCTTAATAGAATGATTATTAATTTGGGCTAGTTAAGGGAAGAAAACCCTTTACTACTAACTGCTCTTTACTATAAAAGAGAAAAATTGTAGGTATGCGAAATTAAAGTTTCTCGAAGTCAGCTCGAAGTTGCTCGAAGTCGAAATCACGGTTGAATTTTCGAAGCAAAAATATCAAAATATTTTAATAAAGGAACGAAAGGCAGAAAAGTTCGAGGAATTTCAAAACAGAAGACATTATCTTGGGAACCCGACTGGAATCAAAATCTGGTGCAAATGGCAGGAAGCTATTGCTTTAAAAATATCCAAAGCTTGAAGACCTGACTCCATTTCTTGTCCAAGAGATAGAACAGCATCTCTTATCACTTTAAAAAGATTTGTCCAGGGATAAATTACTTCAAAGATACTTGGGTGGTCATACTCGACATTTAATTCAACGGTGTGGCGAATGGCTTCAAAGCACCTGCATTCTGGTGTAAAAATCATTGAAATATCAACATACATTGCTGCTGGGATATTCAATAACGACTATAGCTTCATTTTGAAGATGATGAATAGATTAAATATAATTATTGGCACCTACTATAAAGTCTTTGCTGAAAACGCTGATGACGCGCGGGTACCGAAGCAGAACCTTGCCTTTCAGTCTTTCTGCACAAAAGCAGCTCGCATATCTCGAAAAACAACAGATAGTCGAAGATAATCAACTTTTTAAGAAAGATAAAGATCCATTATATGCGCCATCATTGCCAATCATTTATTGATTGATAAGTTACCAAAATATATAGTTTTATCGTATTGCAACTTTAAACGAGTTTATCTCGGAACTACATTTTCAAAATGTTAACCAGTTGTAGCTTAAAAAGTTGTTGATTGATCTGACTGAAATTTTTAGATGTTTCTCACTATAATATTATTTATCCAACTAAGCTAAAGTTTTAAGGTTTTCGCATAAATAAATGATTTTTTTGGGGTAAAAGTTATCAAGAAAATGGTAATATTATAAAAGTTGAACTAAAAAGCCTACTATTTTTTTAAAGTATCACCATTAAAAAAATAATGAAAAATTACTAATTTTCGACCGTCTAAAGAGATTGACCCCCTTAAAGTGAGAAAATGTAATTTTATTTCATAAATAGACGCAAAACAAACCTTCAAATTAACTGGATTTTAATTCCATAATTTCATAGCATTCAATGTTAAAACACTGGTAATAATCAGTATACAAGCATGTCTTTAACACAAATTAAAACGAATTCTGATAGCACTAAATATTTTAATAATTCCTAAGCTCGATACCATTATTACTTCTAAGATGACATAAAAATATATTTTAAAAATGAAAATTTACAAATCTGTTGTGGCAATGGCGCACACTAGCGAATCCACGTGATTTATTCTATTTAAAACAATTTATAATTTATTTATTCGCGTCTTAATTCACATGTAATATATATTGTAGATCTAAATGATCCAGAAATAGCATACTTAATTAGTAAGTCACAGGGTAAAAGTATTGAAGGGTAAACACGCTCATATTACCGATGATTTATTTGTTTTACCTGAGACCGTCGGCTTAATCAAAATTTGTTTGATGGACTCCCGTAAAGGTGCGGTTACATTATACACTCGACGCGAAATTCAATTAAAAGCTAGTGAATAAATCCATGAAAGTAATTAGTAAAAAAAATTGGCCAACAAATATAGTTCATTGGCAGTGTACAGTTTTATAGTAATATATAAAATAGAATACTGAGAATTTGATTAACATTTTTTGATTGGATGTAAATATATTTTTGAAGTATTTTTTTATAACGGATTAAGTCAATTATTTATATGGAAAATATTCGTATAGATTGGGTGTGTTTTAAATACTTCTTAAGGCTATCAATATAAATTATACATCATCCACCTGACGAGCAAATCATCAATGCTCTGTAACTGCTGTGTTACATCAATACTGCACTCTGATATTAGTTGTAGCTATAATTAATTTAACATTGTGCATTTATGAATTATTGCGGTATAAAACACTAATGTTGTTGTTGTATAATATTTGATCGTTTATTGAAGATAATTCGCTAAAATTTCTTGCACAAAAATCATAATAAGAAAATCAACAAAACCAAACAAAATGTACTATGTAAGTAAATGTATGGAAAAATGAATAATGATTGTAATTAAATTTTACTTTTTAGTATAAAATCCTGCATACATTTCTGCATAGCGTAAAGTAGTTCGACCGTTTTTTAAGAGTTATTCTCCAAGAGTTTTTAAGCTTTTATACGCGCTTTCGTGAGAAAATCCTTTTGTAGAGAAAGTTAATCCCAAAAAAAGTTCAGAATGTTGAATTACTTAAGGAAAAGCTTACAACTTTCACGCATTGTTTATGAAAAAGAAACATGGAATTATTTAGCACGAACTTCCTTCTTTATTTATGAATTTGTTCTCGTTGATTTTCACATATATCGTGTTAAGTTGGGCAAAAATCGAAAAATAAATATTTACACTGTAGATATAGAATCACAGCCAATACATTATTGCCAAATATTCAATAAGGTTGCAAACGCACAACATTATTTATTCAATGCAATCCAATCTTTATGAGATCTGGATTTCAAATAAGAAATTCGATTTTGTAGAGTATTGAGGCAGGAGAATCCATTCCAGGTACGGTCTTCATAGTTTGCTTTGTGGAATAGAAATATTGTTGGAATCCGTCGCAAAATAATGCTTCGTGAAGAGCATTATATAAAATTGCAGGATGAAAATTAAAAAAATTGCGATGTAAAGAATGCATAGCTTTTGCCTTGTAAAATTCAATTAAAGACTTAAATATTTTCATTTAAGTTTTCATTAAATGTTTATCATAGGACTTTTTTTCTCATGTGCTTTATTATGATTTAATTATGCTTTAAGGCGTCTTCTCACTTTAGGCGCCTCAAAAATTGGCTATTTTCACGGTTTTTTTTCGAGGATTTTCGCTAAAAATTATGAGATAAAATGGAACTTATGTAATAAA
Organism: Stenopsyche tienmushanensis; assembly: GCA_008973525.1. Classification (NCBI taxonomy): domain Eukaryota; kingdom Metazoa; phylum Arthropoda; class Insecta; order Trichoptera; family Stenopsychidae; genus Stenopsyche; species Stenopsyche tienmushanensis. Next base: position 456,440 of record WACJ01000163.1, on the reverse strand, counting down.
CACATCTTTCAAGTACATGAAAAAAAATTATTTTTATTTTTTTGAACAATTATTATAATAAAACAGTAGCATCGAAAAACCCGTGTAGAAATGTTATGTTCGTGGCTTGTTGATGGTATCTCCGAGATGGGTCATTTGAAACAAAAAAATAAAACAGTTTTAGATTCAGTATGTCAGTGGCTATAGCGTATATTATCAGATTTTTGATATCTGCGAAAATAACAAAATGGCGCACGTTTTACGAAAAAGTAAAAAAAAAGCGTTTTTTTGCAGATTTTTGTAAAAAAAAATTACTTAAAATCAGAATTTCAAAAATCTGATGATATGCGCTATAGCCATAACTATAAAGAATATGTCGTTCAAATTTCATGACAATCGGCCGGATAGTTTCCGAAATTTCATCAACAAGCCACCGAAAAACCTTGTTTTGAGATAAACGCGTTTAAAGTTTTGGTTGCAGAAAAATTGCCCAGATACAGCTGTTGAAACACTCGTTGTTATTTTGGGTATTTCCTCCGAAGATCTTCATAAATTGGTTTTAAAACCTCGTGAACATCCTCAGCTAGAGCAGAAAGATGTTTAAAAGTTTCTATCTGATTGTTTTTTACCATTTTCTTGTACTTGCACCATGAGTCTGAATATCATGGTGCTCTCAGGTAGTCACCTAACGGTCGCCCAAAAATGTAGTTAGACTTGTCCGAACTTTATGAAATTTCGATATAACATTTTTTGAAGATATGTACTTTCAAAATTTAAAATAAAATAAAAAACGATTTTTTTAAATTTGTAAAGTGATCATTTGATCATTTTAGATGAAAAATTTCTATCCATGATTAAAGTCTTGATTATTTCCTCTTCTATTTCAAAATCTCATTATCGATTTTTTTTAATAGAACTAATTATAAATCAAGGAATACAAATAAGAACATACGAGATTCATATAATCTAATAAATAATTGTTAAAAAGTAAATACAAAAATAATCGAATGAAGACTTTATAAAGAAAGAAGAAAAAATACAGAGTTGATTTTAGATCATTAAATAACGACACATTTGCTGTTGTGCTGCTAATTTGATATTCTAGTCCCCATGACGCAAATATAAGATTTTTTATAATATAATAAGGACATATACATGAAATAGTTTTTATCAAAGGGTAATTGGTATTATTTAAGAGCATTAGTCCATATTTCAGTCAGACTTATATACTTAACAAATGACGATAAAGTTGTTGGCTAATTGGCAATAAGTATTTTTAAGTCTGTAAGATTTTTGTAGTGATTCTCAAGCCTCTTTCTTCATCAAAGAAAATTGAAGATTTTTTGAGGATATTGCTAAACTAAGAAATGGCAAAATCTTTTTTTCTGATTAAATATATTTAAAGTGCATAAGGCTATACAATGGAACATTTTCAATCTTGAAAAAACAGCTCTTCGCATATATAGAGGCTTAAAACGTCCTCTGTGATTTACCACAGTTCAGTTCAATAAGCGACTGAAGAACAAAGCATACATCAAGGATTACCGAAGCTGAAAGATGTATATGTGCCTCCTATACATTATAGCTTGGCCTTAAAACTTTATTGTGATATATGTACAGGGGAAAATCGAAAACGGAATTTTTAAATGCGAAATATATGCTATTCCTTGTGCGAATTATTTTTCATTCATTTATAGAGCTTAAAATTCCATTTTTCGTCACGATCCATTCAGATTAGCTTAATTAAGTTGATGTCAAAATTTTCTTGATTACATCGGACAAAAACGTTTCATAAATTACAAGGCAGAACAATTTAGGATGAAATTATAGCGCAGAAAATATCAAAAACAGGAAAGGCTGTGGCCTAAAAATTTCCGCAACCGAAACATGACACTAAAAGCTATCAAGGTCCTACAATATTTTTAATAATTGATGGACATAACGTCGAATATTTTTGCGAATCGTTATTTTATTTTTCGGGCGAAAAATAATACTTATAACCAACATATCATATTCATATCGTGTGTGGGTTCCCGTAGCGCAAATATATATACGAAAATAAATAATATCGTCATTTCAATATAACATTTTGCTATGGCTTTTAATTTGCGAAACAATTTGTTTGGGATGCCGTCCTTCGTCAAGTACACTTCTACCTGTCATTCATAAATTCTGAACATGTATTTTAATGGAAAATATTATTCAATTTAAATTTTTCCCAGAGAACTTTTATACCTCCCTGGTAATAAAAGCAATATTCAAGAAAATGTATACCTAAATGGGCATATTAAAAAGAGGCTTTATTGAATTTAGCATCAATCGAGCAATAACAATTGTATTAAAAAAAGGCGCAAACAATACAAAGCTTATCAAACTTTTATCATAATAGTGTTTTTTTTTATTTAATTGCCCCCGAATCACTTAATTAGTCGTTTGTATAAAGATTTATCACACATTTTGTGGATAATGCGAGATAACATAATTGTATAGGTCAGTTGCTATAGAGCGGAATGTTAGATTATTATTTAATGACAGATTATGTGTACATTCACTATTTATATTTTAATCGCGAATATTATATTTAAAAACTGCATAAATTGATGATTGTTTACATTGAAAGATCCAGAATAGATTATCTGAAAAGTTGTGGTTATATTAGTCCAATAATCCACATTTTATATAATAATTCGATTCACTTAAGTCTCATTATTTAATAGCCATAATTTTTATGTAAGCATTTAAAACAATCAAAATGATTGAGAAACGATGATGTAGATGTTCTAGATGCGAAGTATATAAAGCGCTCTTAAAGCGGTTTTTTTCTTGAATTTTCGGATAATTTAATTTTAAAAGTTTACTTACAGGGAAACGGTTCGCTGAAAACCGGTAATTTATGCTCTATTAATTACCGGTCGCTCTCTTGTTAGTGTAACTTCTCTCGAGTATTCCTAGCCCTACTTCTATTACAGTTTACAATAGTGTTTCTCATATCAAAGAGCGCAGCCTCCTGGGAAAGCGTAGAGCTTTTGTCAAAGAAACATGAACTGTTTAAATATTTTTAAGTCAACTAATATTTGAAATGTCGCTCTAATAATTGACAATTAAAATCACTCAGATCTAATCAGACGAACACAATGGAATTGGCCATTTTTTGAACTAACCTAAATTTTGTCCAGAATTTAACATGATTTTTGAAGTTATCAATGAGTTTATATAGCTCATAGTAAATACTCTTTTTGGTAGCTATTAAAAAGTAAATTTTTATAATGCTGTGTGCAAAAACTTGGTGATTTTCTAATTTTCCCCCATAGCTCTTAATCTTTTTTGCAACATAATTTGAATAGCATCTTAATTTGATGGCATATAAAGACCGTCATCTTTTTCTTTGAGTTGAAGCTTCTGTGTTGGTGTTTCTATTCAAAATTACCCTTTTTAATAGCTAAAATAAATCTTTCGACAGGAGCAGCTTTTTATGTAATATTTTATATCATGGCCCTATTATTTAAGATTATTTTTTTCATTAAACGAATAAGGATATTTTATCAAGACGAGAGATATCATATTTATCTCACTTTTAATTATACTGTTGTGAGGTAATTGCTAAATATTAAATTACGGTTGAACTTTGGCCGAAACGAAGATGAATAGAATTACAACGTAAATAATTAAATCCTAGCCAGGAAATTTATAGGCGTTACCTTAAGTTTTTTGTATATTTTGTTGCAAATTATATATATATATATATATATATATATATATTTTAAATTAATTTGATTTTATAACTTAAATGGCGTCAATTTGGAAGCATTCAATTGAAAAAATAATTTAATCATCTTGAATAAATATTGAATCGTTTTAAGTTAAAGATTAAGTTCTTCGCTTTGATATGATCGGCTTACCCAAAAGGCAATTATTCAGTTTGATTCATATATTATTTGTATAGGGATGAAGTTGCAGGGCCCACGCATTCATGGGCTGCCTGCTATATTTAGAAGAGGTCCAGGAATTTGCATCGGTTGAAGTGAAACCTGCATTATCGACTTGGGGCCGAAGTGCGCCGTACATTGCCGAGCGACGCCGAGTTACTCGGGAAAAACTCTCGAGGAAATCCAGAACGCTCGTTAGTCCTTCGGTCACTTCACCGCGACTAAGTGTTCGCCGTGATTTTCCCGCTATAAAATAACAACAAAACAACCATAAAACAACAACATTGGATACGAATACAACCAAATCGAATCCTCGAAGATCGTTTTTGTCGGGCTGAGTGCGTCATTTTCGCGTGGGTCCTTGTTTTTGGCGTTGGAAGAGCGCTCTTGTGCAGTGCATTGGATGCAACAGTTGGTGTGAATATTGACGATCGTCGAAGAACAATTCTCATTTGACCTAGATACATTGAGTGGAATGTGAGACTTATTTAAGAATTTAAAATATCCTCATACACGTTTATTTATGAAAAAATATTTACTCAAACCTACAAAATATGCACTCAATAAAAGCTCAATTTGATAGAAATAACACATTATTTGTGAACATTTTTTTGCATATATTTGCAATAAAAATATAAAATTATTTGCACATTATAAAACCAAATATATTAAATGTAATTCGTAGCTTTTTAAAACTTAAATTCTGTTTTTATTCCGAGGCATAAATGTGTTTGATAAGATTCGTGCGTAACAACTGTTGCATACGTGTTGCTTCTTTTGCTACCAATACACAAGAACAAACTACTTCAATGCTTTATATTATCTTAATATCATTTAATATGTTTATATTAAATAGCATCATTTTGGTTTATTTTTCAATAGTACCAATATTATAGTATAATTGATCCATCTTCGAAGTAATCATATTTTTCATATGACAATGATCTTTTTTATTCTTAATATATGAATATAAATTACACGTTTACTCATTTGGAACAATCAAACATATATCACAGATTGCAATATTTATTTTTTAGCATATGTATAAATACAAATAATTAAATTAAGATTAAAATATATTAATATTTTTGATTCGATTTCTATAAAAACTAAGCCCAATTAAGTCATCCAAAACAATAATAAAATGCTAATCGTTTTCGATTTTTGCACAATGGGCAAAATTTTTAAAAGAAAAAACTCACATAGAATATAGATAAATTGTTAAAAATATCTCGTAAAAATTTGTAAAAATATAATGCAAAAATTCTTTTAATACTTGAAAAACTATTGTTGTTCAATTTTAATTGCAATAATATCGATAATGCATTTTTCTTGCGCTGAGGCTTTTTTTATTTAAATATATATTCTGCTATTGAATGCTTTGATTAGGTTCTTAAAAAAAAATTATTCCGAATTTTTATAGGAAAATTTCCTAGGATTTCTAAAATTAAATTTGCAGTCAATTTAACATATCCATTTGTTACCGTATTAATCATTAATTATGCCATATATTTAGTTGCAAAATCTTCAAAGCCTCCACCTATTGTATTTGCCATAACAATAACATGTATCTGTAGGTAGTCCTGTGGTTAAGCGATTGGAATCGTGATTCAATCATCTTGGGTTCAAATCCTACAGGAGATGTGGCTGGCGACCACATTTTTAAAAATATATAACGCCATACAAAACCATATCAAAATGATTGACAATAGTCTTATAAAAGGGATTGCTAAAAGCCACCTCAAAAAAATAACATGTGAATAGCATTCGTACTTTTTACATATTTTGACCAGACTTTTATTTATTATGTGTTCAAATCTGTAAAAGATCATGTGAAAGCAGAATTAAATGTATTGTACAATTTAAGTTTTATCCTCTTTAATGAGCAAATTGATGAAAAATATAAGCAAAGGTTGGCTAATGGTGTACATATCGCTGTCGTTCTGCAATTCATTATCTGAACATTTTGATATACCAAATATATATAACTAATCTTATTTCGCACAAAAGTGAATTGGCATATCAGCGCTTCTGGCATAAAAGACAATTAGCTACAATCCACTATCCTGTCATAAATTTATAGTATGAAATTATATTGATTACAAATGTATTATATTTTGTCTTTGTATGCTGGCATTTGAAATGAATTTTAATATTTAACTAAGGCATTCCCATGTGAAAATAGATTCCGGAATATATTAAACTTTGACGAAATTTAATTATTGTAGTACCTTACTGTAATAAATTTTGAATTAAGGCTCTATTAAGAGCTCATTTCGATGTTGAGCCACGTCATATTTGCTTTGTATCATCCGAGCGTTAATATCTTTGGGATTTTTATTGCATTTTTTTGCCGTGATGAAATTAAATTTTAATTCGTATAGAAATGTATTATCATGGCACAATATTGAGCCTCGAATTATTCATGGCATAAAAACCTCATAGAGGATTTTCAATTAAGTGGAAAATTGAGGCCCGGCACGATTTTCAATTAACTCTTAAACGAACTTCATTTGAAGGCTTTTAAGGACTCAGGCGACTGGCAAATCGCAAAGACGCCTTATTGCCCCTGGCGTAAATATTTGACGTGTACATTTCAAACGGTCGTCATATTTAAATATAGCACTCAGAAGCCACGACAGGACCGAAAGAATATACGTCACCGAAAGGACGATATTAAAGGATATTAAAATATTTTTAGGGACCGGCGTGAAATTGAATGATTCTCAATTATTTCACGTCCATGAATTGCTCTCGGTTGATGTGCTGATTAATTTGTTGCTCCAACAAATAGAAACAGGACCAGGGAAAAAAGATAAGCCTTTAGTGTGCTTCGTCCTTCGGATGAATTATTTACGTGCGAAATTTTATAGCGGACCTTCTTGTTTAACGATTGACACTAAATCGGGTTTGTTAATATTTAAAGTCGGGCCGTATTCCGATGCTGCTGGAGATGTTGAATATTTCTGCTTACATTGCAAACGTAATGTATAATAAATCGTGAATGATGTGACGACTCAAAGGAGGGTCTTTTGCGACACATTTTGAAAATCATACCCATATTTAATATTGACTGTCGTATCTATTTGAGGACCGTGAAAAATTTTCAAAGGCTTGCATATTTAACGCCGAGAATAATTTAATACGATCCATCCAATCCGAAAAGGATAAAAATATTCAATATTTTATCACGATGGCAAAAAAATAATCGTAAGGCTATGATGATAGCAAAAAATATTGAATAGAAACAATTTTCAATATTCACTTAAATAAAGGTCATAAATAGAATTGATAAGAGAAATTTATCCGTTATGAGGAAAATATGTTGTACAGTGATCGTTAGTTTGCACAAATATTTACCCACGTCTTTTTGTACAAATATTTTGTATTGGCTATTATTTAAAGTATATATCAGATTTCAAGCCAAATTGATCCTGATTTATCTACGTATTTCTTTTGGAAAATTGATCCAAATTATAAGTAAATTAGATCAATGGTAAATTATTATCTATGTTCATATTTTGGACATTTTTTCAATGTTTTACGCGTTAAAGTTCAGCAATGGACGAGATAATTTACAATGAAGTCCAGCGCCTGTCAAATGCAAACCGATAAATCATCGGCTCTCAACATGTGAATAATGTATCATGGAAGTAATTAAAGTATGGGTCAAATGCTTGTCAGTTACAAGATTAATCAGATGCTGAATATTATATTTCAGTACTCTATTTTCAGTAATGCCGAATATATTGAATTTATCACGTTATTACAAATAATGATCATATTTATGCATTTGATTCAAATATTTTTTCTTAATATAAGAGAGTTTTCACCACGGGCTACCGAATTTAGCGTGTCTAAAATAGCCAATAAATTTCCAATATCTTTCATTAAATGTATAATACAATTTATTAAACATGTCGATACAATTATTTTTTTATGGTGTATATTGTTTTAATGTTCTTAGAAACTTTATTGGTAATATTCTTGCATATTTTTAGCAAGCGATAGACGTTAAGCTTTAATTTCAGATCATAAAAAATATCAGACGAACTTATTTAATTTAAAAGATTGAATTTAAAAACTATATTGTTTGTTTGAACGGGGAAACTTTTCCAATCTAAACGAAGTTTTAGCTCGTAACGCCATTATTACTCTCTTTCAAGACTTCAAGACGTATCTATCAAACGGATTAAACATTATAAATGCAAAATTAAAACAGCAAATACTTTACTGAAGCTAAAAACATGTTCTGATGAGACAAAAAGGTTTTTTAAATGTAGCATAAAGATGATATTGGTAAAGAATATGCATGAAAAATTTCGTGTATCAAAACGTTTTTAATGATGTCTAAGATATGAAAGAATTCCGAGAAAGTTTTTACATCAATGGATGTTCATTTGGAAACGTCGCGAATTTATTCAAAGCTACGACAAACGAAAAAGAATAGATCATAAAACACGCAGTATGAAATAAATATGCTGATTTATTTCGCTATATCACTTTTTATCAACAAAAACGATAAAAATTCAAGATTTTACCTTGAAAGAAATACATATTGCATGCATTAGGTTGAAGTTTTTGAATCCTTGAATGCTTCTAGCTCAAGTATTTTTCGTGATTCTTGTAGGCGTTACAGAATCAACCCTTATCTAGAGTCCCCATTTGCATGCAACAAGTACGCCGCATAAGGAATAAAAGTTATAAAAGTCCTTCGACATTTATTGTTTTTCTTTGCAACTTTCATTATTTACCAACGACAATAAAGACGTAAAAAAATCGCTAGATCGTAACTTTGTTTCGAAAGTTTTGTTCGCGGTGTTTACTTTCGCAACCACTATAAATTTTCTTATACAACCCTTAAGCTCGCTGGAAGAAAGTTCAACCATTAAAATCGGTAAATGTTTAGTGCATTTATATTCCTTTACAAAAGACAAATAAAATCGAGACAACAAAGAAACTAGGATAACAAAATATTACCAAATCATCGAATATTTACAAATAGTTTTACCTCTTTTAGCAGAGACCTGAGTATTCAATCCCATTGTACAATATTTTCAATTTTGATCCGCGTTACTTGTGCAAAATTTAAGTGACACTAGAATATCTACGTATAGAATGTAAGTGATATACAGCAAAGCTCAGAAGTCTGGAAACCTCCTCGAAAATCTAGGACTTATAATAACATATGCATCTCAAGTCCCACAAGAGACCATGGGTAAATTGGTTACATCAAATGTGCAACCTCCAAGTAAACAAGCAGTGCAAATTTAAAGCATCTCTATATGTAGAATATGGAAGAGAAATTGCCAAGCAAGCAGATGGGGGAAACTTGTTATAATTGCATGGCAATTATTCAACTCATAGTTCATAATTAAGTTGGGCGTCCTTCCACGATAAGACCTTAGGGGATCAAATGATACATTTGAAGCGACTTTTATAAAATATTAATATAGTTTGTCTAGAAGGAGAATGCTAAATGTCAATAATATATGTTAAAAATATTAATATCAAATTAAAGAAGCGTGAAAACATGCAGAAGTTATATTAGAAGATCATCATCAAGTTATAAAAAAAAATCTAATCTGAGAAAACTCCTTAAATATACTTTTACAAGAAACTGAAAACTGGAAATGTAAAAAATTCGCATTGAATGTGATTGAATTTATTATTTTCTTATATTTTGGTGTATGAAATACAGCAGATAAGCTATGGATTTATGTATTATTAGAATATTGGAACATATTCATGTTAAAAAATTGGCAGAATAATTAAAATGTCACTCAAAAGCGATTTTTCCTTGGTCGAGCGACCAAGCGCATACAAAATAGTTGTATTGAAAGCATTTGCATAGAAATTGTTTACGCAATATTTTGATGAAATATTCACGTTTACATACCACATTTTTATTAAAATGCATATTAATTTAAAAAAATGTTAATTTGGGCATTTTTGGCAAATCGTATCTAACCAATTTATCCAGAAATTAGTACTGTGAGAAATGTGTTTTGAAGTTGCATTGATAGTGTGTGATTATTTTTATCGTTTTTTTACGAGCGATTTTCATAGGAGCAATTGATAATCGTGTGACCCACAAAATTATGTTTCTGTTTTAAAACGTATAATTCCAAAGGATGTGGTTAGGTGTTCTTATTTGCGTCGCTTAGCCTCGATAAAAAATGTTACATATGGAAATGATTTTGCTCTATTTATAGCAACGTTATATCATTTGCTCTTTTGGGGAAAACATAGAAATCACTTCAACCAACAAAAAATCTTGTAACGAAATATCCCTGAATTTTTTTTTGTGTATTGTGGAACAAATAAATATGAATTCCGATACAAGTTCACCTTCAGATGTAAATTCTACAACGAATAAAGTATACAGGGTTGAACGTTGATATAAGAAGATATAACCAGAGAAATAATTGAAATGAAAGGAGCGCAATTTCTTTGTCGTCAATTCTCAAAGCAAATTCTTGAACTTCTTCGAAAATCTCAACATTTTTGTTGATCATAAACTGACAAGTTCTTTAGCCCTAACTGCGCCATTTTGACGGACTCGAGTTGTTTTATCTTTGAATAGTTACTTTGAGGGCAAAAAAGGCTTAACTGAAGGCGATCGGCAGGGAGGAGCTTTTTGGTCGAATGGTGGTTTTGAGCTTTGTAAATTTGACGATGAAACCGCAAAGCTTTCAACGTGGGGAAAGCTCTGACTATAAGCTTTTAGCATTGTACGTGCCTTGTATATTATTTTAGCAAATTAACATTTCGACGTATATTTTATGAGACTTTAAAAATTCATGCCAGCCACGTGTAATCAATAACGTCATTTTATAACATTGACATCAGATTAAAAGCTTCGATAAGTTATAGCATATCAACTTATCACGAACTCTAAAAACATGCGATTTTGTATCATAATAACAACAGCACTGTTATTACATTTTTGGACCATCACTTGTGATTGATTTGTGATTCAAATATAAATTAAATCCTTTTTAATGAATGACTTATATATGATCTTAAAAAACTATTTAGAGGCACATTTAAAATGTTAAAATATCATAATAATTTCAAATATATATACATATATTATTAATAGAATATTCATATCGAGTACTCTAGATAAGCATTTATCAGAAGCTCAATAAGATCAATTGATTTATCTTATCATATTAAAAAATAATGCTTCGCTCATTTAATGAGGTTCATTTTTCGAGTTCTATACAATCAGACCATCGACTAGGTAGGTTAGTTTTTTTGGCTCTTGTTGTAAAAAAGCTCAAAAAACCAAAATTCAAACTTGATTAATTCAATATTTTCATATTTAGTAGCTAATTTAAACCATCACCAAATATGAAACATAAATATTCATATACTGAAGCATTTATGTAACAAATTATCAGATTATATGTATGTAAAGTGTGACTATATGGTAACAGACAACACAGCTCTATCCATTCTATATCTACTTGACTATCGAAAAAATATCTTTTTTTTTTGATACAAGCTAATTTATTAAAGTTACTCAAATCAATTAGAGAGTGTAATTCAATTCTAAATGCTTCTGTGACCAAATGGTCACGTTACTAGTCTCTATCATCACTGATGATATTTACATTTGTGTTTGATCTACTGTCAAGATTAATTTATTAATAAGAAGTATTAATATGCTCTTTACGTGATTTGCAAATAACGTACACTCTTAGCATAGATTTGTTAATAATAAAAATAAGTGGTAGTCCGAAAACCAACAACTATTTTTTAGCCCACTTTGAAGTATTTTTTCATTGAATTTTGACGATCATTCGAAGAAAAAAATGATCAAAGTATTTATTTATATGTGAAATAGTTTTTTTCCTTAAAGAGCTAATGGATATTGAATTGCCTCAAGTTCTGCAGTGGACTGATTGTGCACTTATGTATTTTCTTTGTGTACCCGTACTAATGACGTCGCTTTTTGTAGTTTACTTTGAACAGAAGCAAAGTACTCAATAAATATAAAATGTATCTTGATAGCTCAGCATGATTAAATTACATGCTATATAATGTCACCATCCATTATCATCAATAATTGCCGTCGATAAATCAATTTTAGAATGACAATACATTGTATCATTGTTATGTTTCTTTCAGCTTAATGAAATTGTTTGAATTAGTGAGCAGTCATAAATTTATTTTATTGATATTGCAACGTAAAGCAAAATCATTCTCGGGGATAGAGTCCCCGGATCATTCCTTGTTCTCGCGTGTTTTGGGAGCGAGGGTTGATTTAGGTGTCTTAAGTCTTATCATTTATTTACGGAGAGAAAGATTACAGCTATGAGTCTGCGGGAAGGACATCTTCCCACAGCCAAGGTTATTCGACAACTCTCCTTTCCTACGTGGCATCGTAAGACAGAATACCGTTAGACTAGAAGAGTCGTCGTCGACTAGAGATGTTATTCTAGATGCAATGTGTCCACTAAATGACAGAGAATGCCACTCTTAATTTGATACATTGCATCAAAAAAAAAACACGACTTATAGATACCAAGATTTTTGATATTTATTATAAGTTATCCCTTACGTAAACCAAATTATCCCTTACGTAGAATTATTCTCAACGTGCCTATTATATTTAAAGTTTATTACGAAATATTTGACAGAAGTTGCTTTTGATAATACTTCTGATGTCATTATGTAAATTCGCAAATTATATTACATTAATCTTCATCATTTAAATAAATTGTTTGTGTGCTGATTGCATAAATGCGAATTGGTTGCCATTTTGCTTATAATAATTCATGCTTAATTTTTATTAAGCTTCGGTATAATAAAATTTTAGTTCTTCTTTGTAGTAAATGTTTTCATGCAGTTTCGGTCGTTTCAGCTGAAATATAAGAAATTTTTACATGCTCATCTATGTATTGACTGTTCTTTCATAAACTGAAGAGAACACGTTCCATTTGAACCAGTATCCGGGTCGTTTGCTTGCTCTCTTTCATCACATACGTGTATATTGGTTGGTATCGCATCCTACACATGTGTATTACTGATTACCTGCGCAATCGATATCTGGCAGAGTGCAGTATTTGTGCCATGGCGAAATGTACTAAATATGACTTGTGCAGTCGGACTGCATTTTAAATGGCGATTGTTTGAAGGACTTTTATGTCATATCCTTGAACCCTCATTCGGAGTTATAATTTGTCGGTTTGTTTGTCGCTGAAAATATTCTTGGCGATTTTTGCCGAATAATATCGCCAATTTGATTTGAGCGACATTGTCGTTAGGAAGCCAATTGTTAGATTAATGGTAATCAAAGCCAAGCATGCAATACGTAAATTTGTACCACAAATTCTATGGTGGGGGTTGAATCGAACAAAATTATATGTAACATTGTATACATATTATAGTACGTGACAGACGTTGGGTATTAGGTCTTATCTCCGTTTTCACAACTCATTTTAAAATTCCACCCAGTAAGCTCTCAACTCGCCTTTGCAAATAAATGCAATCCATGGTTTAATATTAAAACAGATGCAGCATCACAGTCGGGAGATTACATTCGCAAATTGAAGAGAACATTTTACAAAGTATAATAATACATTATGAGTGTCATTTTATGAAATATTATACGTTTTTGATTAAAAAACTGCTTCATTGTTTGGCAATATTTCGACTGTATATTAATTTTTGCTTTATAAAATTAAAATGATTGATATTAACATAACAAAATATATTATATGGGTGTTAACATTTAGTTTCAATAAAAGAAAACATGTATAATAAACGCAATACGTGATATCAAATCAATACAGAGATGAACAGTGGCGATTTGTAAAAGCCTTTGTTCTGCAGTGGTCTCTATCGGATTGATGATGCTTATTAAATATATTATTGAAGTATATTGCTATATTTGAAGACCTATATTATGGCTCTAAAATATATTACAAAGCTTTATGGCGTAACAACGTATATAATAAAAAAATCAATCAAGATTATTGATTAATAGCAGCGTATATAAAATATGAACCCATAAAGATTTTCGTTTTTATATGAAAGATTTGAATGCTCATATTTATTTTAATTTTAATATATTATTACAAAATGTAATTTCCATCGTTAGATATAACCTCTCTTCACCTATCTGGTATCACTTTAATACCTCTATCATAAACAGCGGGCTTTGAAAGTAATTATTCTAAAAGTCATCGGTTGTTTTGTAAGTTTTCTCATCTAAATGATGCTGCATAGATCAAAAAGATGGAAATACAACGGAGTGATATCTTAAAAATAAGGAGGATCCAGGTTCTCTTCACTTAGCTCCACACTTTCCCCGATTTTTTTAGATTTATTTGAAAATTCGTCATTCATATGAAAAATATATTCTTGTAGTCCTAAGTTCAAATGCATATTTATTAATGTAGAATATAAATATTTATAAATATTTTTCTATTATTTGAACCGTGATAAACAATTGTGTCACAACACAACAATCATATGAGTATATTCTAAAAATTTTCATTTTCTCTCTACATTGTTCATAAAGAAACGTATTTTAAAATACAGGATAATTTTATATATCTATAACTGAATTCTAAGTGTGTCATTCATTTATTTACTATGTGTCGTTTATGTTTCCATGGGAATGCATAGGAAATTGATAAAATGTCTCAATGTCATTTGAATGAGAAGCTTGATAAATATTTTGTAAAAGGAGCCATACTATAAATACTAACGGTGCTTAAAGCGTATTTGTAAAATATTTTCCGGGATAAACCCGTGCTTGTTTATACACGATCCTATTTCACGATGATATTCCAGGCGCATGTAAAAAGGAATACATACGAAAAAATATTTTTTTGTTCGAATGGCAAAATATTTTTCGTGTTATTTTCACAACAATTCACCCCGGGATCGATTGAAAGTGCAGATAAACATTCGTGTAGACTAACAACCTTTGTTTTTGGCATCGATTGCGTTCATGTCGAGCGTTTGGGCGTGAGTTTAGTAGCTGACATGTTAAATAATACGACCTGAAGTATGGTACATATTTCAGCAGTGCATATATGGCCGAGGGTGTGTTTGATGTGATAAGGGAGCACTTAGCCTCCCGCGTGCAAAATTATTCTCGTTTATATTGAACGATGTCGATTGAATGAAATGACGATTGTACTATCAAAAATGAAGCTTGAGTTAAATTTGAATTAAATTTTAGGGCGCTCGTAAATAATGTGCTACCGCCCGCACCAACTATCCATTCCGTGCGCATATATTTTTTTAAAGTAATCCTGTCTTTAATGCATAGTGATCGAAGTCGGATTATTTTACACAATATCTTAACGTTTGTTATCACATAAGTTAATTCATAATGATTAAAACAATTTATTTCATTGCAATTCAATTTATGTTATTATGTACCACAATACCTATTTTAATCAGCTTTTGTCGAAAGCTTATTTTCTTTCAAGCTTCTTCGTGTAGAAATTTTTTATCAGCATTTTCATTTTTAAAAGCTTCATGCAATACTTACGGTTAAAAATCCTTCAAACAGCGGTATAAAAGAAGAGAAAATTCTTCACTGCAGTCTGTTTGTATTTACATTTGTACAAGATTATTAAATATATTTTAAATATATTAAATATACATATACCAACGACAATTTGCATAAACAAATTAAACTAAAAAATCGCTATAACACTAATTAAATTTATATTATTTTCCATAAGATTTTATTTATCATCACCAATGTCATCATTAAACGAAGAGGGTATTTTCTTATTAATCATATACAGGATATTTTGCAAATGGACTGATAATTATTTTTTGAGGTTAGGGGGATCTTTGAATACGTTTTATACATAGGCTTTATGTCCTAAGTGTCAGGGTTGTCTAAATAAATAAATAAATAGAATTCAATAAAAATATCTTAAATATAAGAATTATTTTCTTAACACTAAACCCTGGAAAACTGGAAAATCTTCAAGTTTAACGACTTATTGAATTATTTGTATAACATGTACCATATTGTTAGGAAGGGTATGAACTAGAAAAAAAATGAAACTAATTTCAAACTAGTTGTTGATTTTTAGGTTAGAGAATTTAGAATAAGACATTTCTCGTTTGTTTGCACATTTTTAGTGACTTTGGAAGCTCAGAACTATTTTTTTTTCAAATCAAATACATAAAATAATTTATTCAGTACAAAAACAGTTATTTTGTGCTATTACGGCCACAGATGAAAAAGTTATGACTAGGGAATCCAATCCTGAGCTAAAATTTCTATCCCGGGATTTTGGGATTGCATTAGACCACCGGGATCAGTCTTGGGATCCCGGGACCGGGATTTTCAATAGTTTAAAAAATCAAATTGATAAATTCGATCAAAAAATACTAATAAGTCCATTTGTTTGATATAAAAAATAGCTAGAAGGTGAAAGAAATTTATTTATTTAGGAAAAGATAAAAATACAATTCAAAAATTGATAAACAAAACACTAAGAAATGATCGCGTGAGTCCCCATTTTCGTATAACACCACTGTGATTGATAAAATTCCCTTCTGCTGAGACACGGACTAAAACTCGCAAAATTCCTAATTTCTTGACAAATTATTTATTTCGCTGCAGATGAATACTTATATACTATAATACTTTGATGTGATTCATAATTATATTACGGAGAAATACAAAAATTCTCAACCATGTATCTATTATATTTCATATCGATATTCCCATTATTGGAGTCGAAGTGTAGTAAATACATCACCGGTAAGGAAAGGTTAATATAACAATTTGAAAAACATATGTATACATAGATTAGACAGTTACCGCCCCTAGGCGTCGCCTAAGCTCGCCAATCAGTAGTTACGCCACTGTTTCCAAGCGTCCAGATTTCGGCGGGAATGGCTCGATTTAGTAGCCTTTATCGTGCTGGTGAGGTGTACGATTTCTGTTAGATAAAAATTTCAATCCCGAATTTTTCGGGATTACTTTTGCTAATTCCGGGATTAATAAGTACCTAAAACTTTTCGGGGTCCCATGATTGGATTCTGTAGTTATGACGATATAAAGATAGAATTTTGGGTGTTTTTTCAAAATTTTAGAAAAAAGTTTTATTTTGACAATCTTGACACTTAAGATTAGTAAAAAGCCCCCTTAACTCAAAAAAAAAATCAGTCCATGTGCAAAACACCATGTATGTTTTTTTTTGGAGCTTTCGACAGCAACATCTAAAATATTTGTTCTATTTTTTGCAAACATTCCGATTATTTTAAGCTGAGAGGTTTTCATTTAATAGCATGATTCTTTCGGTGAAAGGATCTTCATTCGTAAATTATTAATACAATTAATATAAGGGTAAAATTCTTAAGAACTTCATATTTTTTATTGTCTCAGATGCTAAATCCACCAATTTTATTCCATTAGTCTATTTTTTAGATTAGATTTTTTAGATATATACATCTACTCGGTTTTAGACTGGCTTGATTTGTCTTATTTTTTGTTGGATGAAGTTATGATGTAAATACGCCACAAAATCAAAAACAATTTTCTGATAGATGATGTTGTGTTATAGAGGAATTATCTGTATTTTAAATATCTTCAAATTACGGAAATTTCATCAGATGAGTTTTAGTTTTAATTTCAATAACTTGTTAGTGCATTCAACATGTTCAGATAAAATCTTGGAGTTGCAGTAACATTATCTTTAATATTATGAATAGTTATATTTGTATGAGTAATGCACTTTTATAGTTCATGATGTTTTTTTAAATTCACATCTTCATTGCAAATAAGAGCTGAACAATTAACACTGCTAGGTTTTAATTCTCCTTTTTATATGCAGATAGTTTTAGCACTTTAATAACCACAGGAATTAATAAAGCCAGGAATGAGCCTTTATCTTAATACTCGACGATATGTAATCATCATCATAATATCTTATGTAAATACAACCACATATGGAATTCAGTCCATAAATATTCTTTATCTAGAAGAAATTCAAATGGAGATTGCCTATGTTTGATAATATATATAGTACACTCAAGAGAAGTAAATGAAGACATATTTTCAAAAATAGTATTAATATAAGCCATGAGAACTTGCTTCAAAGCAGCCCAAAATATTAAATTAGAATAATGCTTATCATCGTTACATCGCCTTAGGAATAACGCTAGAATAGAAACATAGGATTTCAATTACCTCTTTATTCTCGAATCATGTAGGAGTTATTACATTATATTAAGTCATTAAAACTAGTTGCATAAATAAATGACATTAATATATATTTGCATTGATATGTTCATTTCAAATAACTATTATTATACAAATGTAACACGCCTGCAACACATCAAATACGATTCTTATTATGAGTCTCCGATTCATAGCCTATTAATTTAATATGATATGTTTCATTTATTTTAATGACAATGCTCAATATTGATAGACATTGAAGTGATATTATCTAAAAACAACAAAGTAGTTTCGCTAAGATGGTGCATGTGAAGGAAGATCAGAAGAACGATGGCGGAGGAGACGGAGATAAACCGATCGACATCGATCCAAATGATCAATCCATTACAACCAAGAGTCTCGTAAGTATTAATAGTCGAATTTTTATGTTGTTTATTTTTTCGAGGCGATGCCAGTGAGTGGATTTATTTAATTTGAGGCTCAAAGCACTAATTCACCTCAACTTTTCCACGCCCTCGGTCGTTTCGTGTGATATACGGGTGGAAAAGCCGCAAAAATAATAGAAGCGAAAGTGCGAAAAAATCCAGACATTGTTAAGAAAGCCGGTTAAAATTAATGGTGACGCCGCTTTCAAGATAAACACCCAAAGAATAAACATTTCAATATACAATCGGGAAATGAACGTTGTAAATCACGCGATCGGGGGTTGTATCTCATGCAACGTTAGAAATAAGATTCGTGAAATTAAAGAAATGTCGTTAAACAGATGTGATATTTTTTTCTTATTTTGAATCCGTTCGTCATTTATTGACGAAATGTCCATTATTTATCCCCCATTATAAAGACTGAGTCGTCGTATCTTTATACAGATACTTCATTCTGTAGATTTACTATTTATAACCTTTAAAAACAACGACAGCGATTTAATGACTCTCTTATTTAAAATCCTCATAATTTGATTATTTTTTGTTTGCTTTTACGAGATAAAAGGGTCAAATATATATAAGACCCAATCAGGCTTTATCAAACCAACCATAAAGTCCTACACTAATCTTTTTGCGATAGCTTTTAGAATCGACCACTCTCAACTTTAATACACATTAAAGTGGAGTGAGAGTAAATATCACAAGTCCAAGCGGATTTAGTCTGACGTATTTTATAAAAAAACTTCGACAATTGAAAATAATAAGCCTGTGGGTTTATTTTGCATTCGTTATTTCCACGGGCATAATTGGGTATATTTTTTATTTGTTTCATCGAAGCTTTTTTAACGATCGTTAGTTCATAAAGCTTTTTGTGCGTTCTGTTCAACAAAACTAAACGAGAAATCATTCAAGCGCTCTTTTGTGCTCCAATCTATAAATAAGTCTTCATTATTCACAAAGCTTTAAAATAAATTTATTCTGAATCATATAAAATACAATATCAATTTTGTATCAGACTAAGAATGTATAGAATTTGTGGCTATTGTCCATAAAGTCACATTTCTAAGTTATTAGTTTATGGATCGGATGAACACAATTGTCTGCTTTTTCCAATATAAAACCACCATAAATGTAAAAAGACTTGTAGAATTTATTGATTAACAGAATGAGTATTAACACAATATGCATCATCCATTGCAAAATAATAACAACGGATGAATGCATCCAAATCTTTATTAATTAGAAATAGAATTATTAAATATATCCATATAATCAGTAACCAAAAATGAATATTTAAACTCAAAAGATTCATTATTTCCAAAAGACGAAGTTATTTCTACGCTTAATCCCGACTTGATCCTGGAAAATATTATTTGGCGTGCCTAATAACAAGTGCATAGAACCACCTAATAGTAGAAATTTCGCTCTGATATTTTTAGCAAGGAACCTTGACAACTGACAATGCATTCTGATATTTACGTCTGCCCTGAGGCTCTTCTCTTCAGTTATTAAGATTCAAACAATGGCGACCTTGTTTATTTGTTTAGCTCTGCAAAGTCAAGGTCTTCTGATGAGTTTGCTGCTATTCAGGCTAAAATCTAAGATGGCATGAGGAATTGTGTTTGGCAACATTTGTGCTATAAAGCCTGTTCAGTAAAAAGGGCGGCGAGGGATAAAGTTAACGATTGGCATGTCCATGACCTCCCGGTTCGATCGCATCAATTGGATGATAAAGATTCCCCTCCGTAAAAATAGCACCGATGTTAATTTCTTTGCCTTTATTTTTATCAATTCAAATTTGAACATATACCCATGTTGAATTTCGAAAGCTATTTCTGAGCTTCTCAAACTTTTATATGAGGATTTATATCCTGGTTCTTTTCTATTATTTATTTTAAACATACGAGGGCTAAACTTTTAGCACTCACTCGCAAATAGGACTCAACCTCATCAATGTCTTAAAAGAGGTTATCTTTTTAAACAGTGAACAAATAAATATATTTTTTAAAATTAAAATAGCTAAAACTGGATGCGGCAGGGAAACTACCTTATTAAAAAAATGAACATCACAAACTGTATGGGCGATGGCAGCTTAATTATTTTTTCTATGTTACAGAGAGACATTTAATAGTTATATAAAAAATTCGTTATTAAAATAGCATAATAAAAAACATTAAGTTTTTTTACTCTCAAATGAGAATAACTTTACTTATTTCAGAATAACTGTCGTTTAAAGGCATGCATTTCAAATACGGAAATTTCCCTGCTGCACCATTGTATTAAAATTTTACATTTATATAAAATAAATGATTTCCTATTCAATACCCCCCCTATTCATCGCGATTTTATTTAAAAAGGATATATGCAAATATAGACAGAATAAAAATATAATGTATCAATCGAGAATGAACTTTGTTGCTATATTAAAATAATATTTAGAAATATCACATTTTAATCTCATGAGTCTCAAACGATACTTTTGTAAAATAACTGAACCAAATAATATAATCATAAGGCTCGATGAAATAAAACTAATTAAATTATTTTAGATTATCCTAAAGCCCACAAACTTGATTAGTTATCTCTGCATGCAGGGTTGACACCTTTCCATAATATAATCTAAGCACAATGGGAGGATCAAGGCTCAATTTATTCTCGATTCAGGACACAATCAAATTTGGTCCAAACCGCAATCCTTTGAGATCATTCAAATTGCCGCTTTCAATAACAGCTTTGCCTAAGAATATTCACAGTCATTGATTATGATCTCTCTCAAAATAGCTTATCCAAGCAACTTATTCAAATTTCATAATACATATAATAAACGTTATTAATAAATCAGTTAATATTTTTCCTGTATTTTTTTTTAATTATTAAATATGAACCTGATCAGATGTGTCCAATATAAAACTTAATGATTGATAACATGTAACTAAAAAATATATTTGAATGAAAATTAAAATTATATCATGATTTATTGAAAATTAATCGTTCATTTTTGAGAAACTAGATATTGTATAGTACCCACTTTGAATTGAAAATTATCATTCATACTACTTTATAATAGGTTTCGTACATGTCCAAGAAAAATACACAAATTGTGCGTCGATGTTCTGATGAGATTAGCGAAAATTCCTGATAAATTCAAATTTATTGTGTATTTTTTTTATGTATAGCTTTTAACCCTTTGCGATCGTTTGTCTACTCTCAGCCATCAAAGCTTTTTTACCATTCCGGTGGTCATAATGTTTAATAAAGAATTGATAAATCTTGTTTATCCTTCATAATTTTGCGTGTTTTGTATACCAGTGCTCTTTCAATGGAAAATAATTCCGACCCCATGTCTAGGAAATTCAAGCCTGAGCCAAAATTTCGATCTCAGGATTGTATTAGACCATCCCGGGATCAGTCCTGGGATCCCGGTACAGGGATTTTCAATAGTTTAATAAATTTGATCAAAAATTACTAATAAGTCCATTACTTTGAGGTGATTCGTAATTATATTACGGAGGAATACAAAAACTCTGAACTCTGTATCTATTATATTTCATATCGATATTTCTATTATTAGAATCGAGGTGTAGTAAATACATCACCGGTAAGGAAAGGTTAATATAACAATTTGAAAAACATATATGTACTGTATATATGTATACATATATTATACAGTTACTGCTCCTAGGCGTCGCCTAAGCTTGCCAATTAGTAGTTACGCCATTGTTTCCAAGCGTCCTGATTTTGGCGGGAATGTCTCGATTTAGTAGCCTTCATTGTGCTGGTGAAGTGTACGATTTCTGTTAGATAAAAATTTAAATCCCGAACTTTTCGGGACTACGTTTACTAATCCCGAGATTCATGAACACATAAAACTGTCCGAGATCCCGGGATTAGATTCCCTACCCAAGTCCAAATTTGATACGTCCGCAAAAGGGTTAAATATGGATAACCAAGCTTATTTTATCGATTTCATATATTCATCAGCTGTAGACTTTGAGATTATTATAAATTACGCCAAAATCTAATTATAATAAAAGTAAAATAATAAATTCGCACATTTGAATGTTTCTTGAACCGTGTCTCGATACAAACTAATTGTAAAAGGGTGAGTCTCAAAATGTTGATAACTTTCAAATCCCTCTTATCAATTTTTTAGCGTTTCTGGTATTTTAATTAGAATGTCGATTTGGATGTAAAAGTACATAATTAAAAAACATCTTAAAAATACAAATGCATTAACTAAATGAAAAGCAAAGTAAAATTAAATACGAAAATATGTTTTTACATTTTAAAAAGGACACTAACGAAGACACTTCTAGCGAAGGTAGCATAAATAATTTTTTTCATAATTTCCAGGATTTTTCTATTTACACTCTCTTTCAAAATAATTAGGTAAAATGCAAACCTGAGCATACATAAAAGGCATTTTAACAAGGACTGAAGGACACATTTTAAATGTAAAATTTACAAGTTTAAAACATAAAAACCTGTAGCAAAATATATGTTACATTTTAATTTACCTTATTTCAATCATAATATTTATCACTATTTTGGTATGCAAAAATATTGAAAAATGATTCCCGTAGATTTTTGTTGAGACAAATTGAATTAAAACTTGAAAGATGTGTGTGCTTATTCATAAAATAAATTACGTACCAAGAATCGTTCTTCAGATCGCAGAATACATCTTGGATTTAATCAGGAATGCTTGGTATATTCGGAGAAATATTGAATAGATTTTGTACCGGTGCAATTTTTGCTTATATAAATTCAAAATACTGATGAATTTCATCTTCATGATTCTATGTACCTTGTTATTTTTTTTCTTTGAATTCGCAAACATCTTTACTTTAAATTTCTCCAATATAGATTTTCTTCAATATTTCTGGCGATGGTTTTGTAGCATGAGAAACGTTGGCTTTAAATTGGATTATTTGCACCTCATTCCTCCAGAGTTTCAAGTTCGGATTTTCTTAATAATATTTTTTATGACAACCAATATACCAATAGTAAAAGATAATAGATTTTCCTACAAAATAATATTATCACGTTTTGAAATTGTTTCAAGTATCAAAATAAGCTTCAAACAAATATCATCTGAGCTATTTTTTTTTTCATGAAGATAGTAAATTGATATTCATAGTAACAAATTCGTTTTTGTATCAATAACAATTTTCTATATATTTAACAATAACGCAACTGAGGAATCCTTAGAAAATTCATTGTGTTTCATAAATTTGATTCTAATCTTGTTTGTAACCTTCGGTAGATTCATCACCCATGATAAGATGTAAACTGCAATTATTACAGAGAAACAATTAGCCTCTTTATATTGATGATTTCCATTTCGTAATGAGTATCCTAAGAACCTTCATTAATGGTAATTAGGGAATGCGATATCTATTAAATAAGGTGGGACGAGGTAGAAGCACTATGCCAAAGGCCATTATTTTTCTAGTATACACTTAATATTATTTTAATGATAATTAATTTATTGATATTTCATTAACATCACATTTTCTATTGATCACTCTAACTTTCATCAATATATTCAGTACAGTAATTTTATACAATGCTATATATCCCCAATAAATGGAGTCTTTCAAAGACGTCGGTGAACAGTTTCGAATACATATTGAAACATGAAGTTCCAATTGCTCGAAGTCTTTGCATTGTCTTTCTTCAGTATTGATTGCATCTACATATTGCGAAGGATTCTTTCAAGGAATCTTCAATTTATTTATTCAGGATATTTGTTCGGAACTCTTAATGGAATTTAGCTCAAATTTTCGATATATTGGAATATTTTTCTACTTAAAAGCTATTAAGCCGTACTATAATATTTGTGATATGATACATATTTTTCAGCGTCTAAAAATAAAGAGTGGAGTGTTTTTGAAATGTTTTATTTTGTGCGTGTCTTTCAAAAAATTTAAAGCAAATACTACTTTACTTTTCTTCAGTTTTCTTTTGTGTGCGTACGACATGTCTAAAAAATCTTCCTTATACCCTTTTTGTCACGTCTTTATTGAAAATGTTCATCGAACCGTTCTCAATTGAATAAACAAGAAAGTAAAGGATTCCACGTAGCAAGGTACTCTGGGGATCAAATGTATTTTTTCTCTCCTCATATTTTTGTCAGCACTATTGTTTTATTTATACATAGGGCATTTTTCCCTTTTTGAATTCACAACTAAAATTTTGACGATGGACAAATACAATAAAGCGAATCGCATTGCTAAAAAATTATATATAAATGTATTGGCCTGTAAATGAAATCGAACCATTCTGCACGCATGCTTGACTCTCTTGGCACAGTTTTTATTTTGTAACAATTACATAGATTTTAAGATTCCTATGTATCGTTATTTGTGATATATAAATACAAATTCAGTATCTTATTCTTATACATAGTTCCCTTCATTTATCAAAAAAAATCCATCGGATAAGAGGCTTCTTGATCCCGTCTCTGCATTCTTCTATCCAGATTTTGAAAGCATTTTTCCATATTCCATATTTTGCACTGAATAGATGATCCTGCCAAAGCTGTGGATGCTATTTTATTTTGATTTTATTGTATCGTGTTAATTGTTAATTCATAAAAATTTTAAGTATTTTTAGCATTATATGACATGTATTTAAATTACACATTCAAATAAATGTGTATTTGTTAGGAGATATCTTGATATATTATGACACATTTAACGTCATTTTCTTAAATTAAATTGATGTATATCTTTGAATAAATTAGTGGTTGACTTAGTACATAGTTTAAAAAGTTTGACCAAATGAAAAGACTTAGATTGGCATATCCTTTCAGCATGGCAACCTCGTTCTGTTAGTGAACAATACTTCCAGGGTTATCGTTGGACCTCAAAAGGAACCCCTCACGGGTCACTTGATCAAATATCTAGACCAAGCGATGGAAAGATAATAACTTGTCAAAGTCTAGACCTCCGGTTTACACCATTGTGAGATATTCCCTTTGTTCGAAACTACATGAGAAGCTCAAAGCGCGAATGAGGATAAGTATGTTGAAGGAACCCTTTGTACGTGTACCTTTCTCACCAAAATGAAGTTAGGACCACGCTTCATATTTCCACGTTCTTCATCCGAGTATAATTCACGGCTGAAAAGAAATGAAGATAATAAACTAATGTATTTATGAGATCGTGTGAATGTGAGGCGGCTCCAAATCCTTTCCGTGCCTGCTTGCGTCTTGTAACATGGAAACTTTTATTTTCAAGGATTATATTTGCGCAATCTTTCATTATATATTTGACACTATATGTGAATTATTACATACCTTGTACTATGAAAAAAAAAGGTAAAAGTATCAAGCAAATGCAGACTGGCGCTTCCGTATCTAATGATTGAAATCCAAGCTTTCTCACAATGAAATCATAGTATAATATTTATAAATACTTACATATATTTATGAATAACTAATATATTTAACTGATCAAATTTTGTTATGGTGGAACAAATTTAGGAGACTGGATGTATCGATATTTCTATCATACTCGTATACTTTCTATGAACTTAAACTCCTATTTATACAAACATTTTCTAATTTAACCACACGCGAAATGCAATAAAAAATCACCACATAAAAATTATATATCCATAAAAAAGTCTCTTATGGAGATATGGACATTAGAAAATTTAGAAATTTCCTTTTGAAATGAAAATAAATTCAAAAATTGTATTGTTGACTGACAACTAAATTAGATTTTCGATAAAAAATTGATTACATTTCTTAGATAGCTTTATCTCCATGATCTGTAATATAGGTATAGTAAAAGGCTGTAATAGCAGTTGAGAATTGAATAGTACACGAAAATACAAAGCCAAAAAAGTTAAATTCTAATGAAACATCAAATTCAAGTCTTCCATTCTAGTAGTTGATATATTAAAGTTATGATTTATTTTCAATATTTTATTTAAAAGCTGACTGAAAATTGTCCAGGTATAGTAAACCGAAAACAGAAAGTTCTTCAATAAGCTTAGTTTATATATTTCTCGGATTCGTTTCTCAAGAACTTAATAGAAATATCCAGTACTTAATCAAAAGGCGATCAAAAAATTAGAAGAAAGATGGATGATTGTTATAAATAATGCGCTAAATTGTTGGGTTTATCTTATTGCACCCATCATGCTCGTTGGATTTAAAGTTATTATTTATTTCGTTTTAAAGAATATTTATAAGAGATTTAAGAGACACAAAATTTCCGTTCTAAAGAAAGGTTGAAAACCGCATTTTTAGTCAAAATCTGCTGGATTTTACAAGAAGAACAAAGATGATTTTAAAGAAGATGGTTAAAAGTGATAGATGTATTTAGGAAATAATTTTGTATTAGAAAGTTTCAATAAAATCCAAGGTAAATTATTTTTAGTCGTATTAAAAAAACGACATTTCTTCGGAATACGCCGAATATTTGAATATAAAGCGAAATTTTTTTATGGTGCACAAATATTTAGGAATTATCAGGTCAGTCCAAAAATTCGTGCGCATTTTTGGGTAATTTTTTAATAGTGTAAATAAAACACAATTTAAAATTTTATTCAATAATATATTTTCCTCCACCATCTACAATTTCTAGCCATTTTAAAGGTAGCTTATTAATTCAACTTTCCCAGCTTGGATACTTTCCCAATCCCCTTTTAATGACGAAAGACTGTTCCATGAGATGAATCCGTCCTTTCTGCAATCTGATCCACCGTTAATTGTGACTCTGATTCCACAACATCCTGAACGGGGTTCATCATAAATGCTGCTTTCTCCAAATTTAAATTTCTTAAACCATTTCTAGGCAGTCCTTACACTGATATTATGTTCGCCATGTACACTTTTAATTTTTATCACTGCAGATCTGGCAGATTTGCCACACGAAAATAAAAAATGTAACAAAGCACGTTTGTATTGATTTTCGATATTCATTTTCTATGAGTACTAATATGCGTCCGATGTTTACGAAAATTGGTGACAGACTTACTAATACATTAGTCAAGCGATGACAAATTTCGACAAGTTCTAAATATAATGTTAAATTGTGTTTTATTTACACTATTTAAAATTTATCAAAAATGCGCACGAATTTTTGGACTGACCTGATACTTATTTGAATAGCAAAATTTTTGGATGGAAATATGCACCTTAACATTTTAATGTTATTTCAGACATACAAATCTGTCTATATTCACTTCAATTTTTGCACACGTGCTTTTATTTGGTTTTTTAAAATATTTGTCGCTAAAAATCTAGATCATCAGCGCAATAATTATGTTCCATGTGGATAATTTTTAGTGAATGTAATGAAATTAAAATCATATCGTTGAAGATGGGATGAAAATAAATTCGGCGTAAAATTTGTTATAATGATGTGATAAAAAACGCAAACTTTTTCATACGTAGATATTTGAAGCTCTCCAAGTTTTTATATGAAAAAGCAATTTTCCTCTTAGTAAAGAAAAAAATGTATCCTTTTGCATAAAGGCTTTCGGATCGCGAAGATATCCTTCAAGTTCGGTAGATGAGGAAAAGATTAAATAAAAGTAGCTCCGTACCAAATAACGTTCCGTAATATATTTTATTAAAATACAACCAAATCGATTGTACCAAAAAAAAGGTTCGTAACTTGGCTTAATTAAAATATCGGAATTTCGCACAATGTTCGACAGAGTGATTATGGGGGTCGAACAAATAAATTAAATCGCTGTATAAAGAGACATTAAGGGTATTTTGAGCATCGTGGCCTTAATTGAAAAAAAAATTCGCACACCCTTGAAAGAGATTTATGGCTGCATACTAACGCCCGTAGATTACACATACGCCATTTGTTACTTTGGGGGAAATGGAAGCCATCTTGAAAATATTATGCGCTGCCACTTATGTATATTATGCTAGATTTTGATGCGAAAAAATATGTTAGACGACAATGCTATTCATAGTTTATAGTCGTTAAGGCTAACTTTGTTATGGAAGTAAATTGTCGCTTGAAAATTAATAGGGAATACGATTTGCATTATTTTATTAGATTTACAACGGTTAATTGCATATGTATATGGACAATTAGGGGGAATGTCTTAGTTGGAATTCAGGGGTAAGTGAAACAGTTTTGGTATAAATTTGCGTTGATTATTCCCGTGCTTGGGCCTTGGTAAATTTTACGAGCATTAATTTTGGTGTTCAAATGCTTGTAATTCCAGATCGTTCCAGGAACTATATTTAATTCTTGATTAAATTCATTAGAGCGCATACATCTCTGCTAAAATCCTGGTTCGAATCAATTTGAACCGCAAAATTACACAGATTTACAAATTTTGTTTAATTTCAGGTGGCAATGCAGAAGCGGGACGTGGTGGTGGGAGTGGTATTGGGAACATTGGCTCTTTTGGGGCTATTGGCCCTTGCCTACTTTGGCTATCGAAGGGCCAAAGAACGTCGTCGCAAACGAGGAGTCCTTGCCGACCAAGAAGACACCGATGAATCCCACGGATGTGGCGTCAGGTAATTTTATAAATTAAATTTCAAGTAACGAGTTCGATAACCGCTAGATTGATTTGCATTGCGTGCGTAACAAGATGGTAAAACGACCTCCATGTCGAAATGTAAGCATCATAAATCGCTTTTTGACTAACGGCTCAGGACAACTTCCGAAGCCTATAAAACTAACTTTATATCCACATCGATTTTCTTTGCTATCGTTGCGAACCGCCCCTAGCCGAAATTTATCGAAGATAAGTGCTGAGGAACGATTCTTCGCTAACAATAGCTCTTTGATAATTCTTTTAAAATTTATTGCAGGTTTATATTCATGGAAGCCCACACAATTCTCTATTCAAATTTTTATTGCAAAGAATATCATAAAAATTCGCATAAAATGTACTTCTCCATTCGCACTGTTAACTCCGCGGGATTTAATTAAATTGCCCGGTTATTTAAAACTTGTATATATGAAGCCTTTAAAGGGTGATGGAGGCGCTTTCATAAAACCGAGTACAAGCTAATTTCACAGACGTGTAACAATATTTTAAAATAGAATTTCATACATGTCTTAATTAAATATAATTTTGAACTGTGCAAATATAAGTAGAAATGGAGTTTGAATGAATTAATACAATTTTTATTAACCGCGAATGATCAAAATATAATAATTCTATCTCATATATTCTATAAAAAGGTGTATTTATAGTGAAATTGATGTGTGTTTTTAAATGATGTGCACAAAGAAGAATAATATTATTTAAAAGACTTCTATTATTATATATATTAGGGGGACCATAAGAAATCAATTATTTCGAATTAAAACGAAAAAAAATTATTACGATTTTATTTTAATCATTCAATCAATTATATAATTTACAACCCATTTCTGAAAAAAAAAAATTTTTTGACGAGTTTGATAAACGTATTATATTTTGAAGCTATAAATATTTCAAGGGAATTTCATGACCTTCCCTCTTGAATATATTTTAGCATTTAAAATTGCTAAATAAGTGAAAATCGCTTCAGGTCATGTCTGGAGAACATGCTAGATTATACCGGATTTCCCATTTTTTCATTAGTTATTTTGCAACATATTATTGTGAAATTACTTTTTGAAGCTAAACGAATGATGGAAGCATCTTTAAATATATACAGATGCTGACAGAGTAGATTAGTTAATAGTGTTTTATTCGCAGACTTATATTTTTGGGGTGTGATCTCATTCTTGGTAAAAGAATTTGAAGTTGATTGGCTTCCATATACTGTCTATTATGTTGAATGTTGACATAAAAGACCTACGCTTTCCTTTTTTTGTGTGAAAGCACGTCCCAAAAAGATTCAGAATGCTCCCGAATCAGCAAGGATTGACATATTGAGATACGCTACGTGAGATTCGTCTTAGGCGACTTATAGGACTTCCATACACATAGGACACCTTTCCTATTTTTTAAAATGTCCACGAACAATTACTTAACGCACATTGAGTCTTTACGAATCGTTTTGCGCCATTAGATTTGAGTGTCGACGGTAGGGATAATATCCTCCCTAACAATCGCTCGAGTTATTCAATTCAAGAGAAATATTTCTTGGAACAAACTCTTGATTCAAATTTTGCATTTTAATATGCATCATTACCCATTGCACTGCAAGTGTTTTCAGTAGCCAAGAGCTCATTATATCTGAATTGGTACTCATGTTGCATAATGTAGCGTAACTGGAATGCTTTTATCTGCCGTGCCATTGTCATATTATTATGAGAACCGGAAAGTAATCAAATTATTTCATCATTTGCCAAACCATTATTAGACAATCAAAGTTTAAATTTAATATGAAAAATCATCCTCAGACCGGCTTTTCATTATTGGAACTTATGTTTCCAAAAGAACGATTTCATTAAGTTCATCGGTTTGTAGAAAAAGCTCACATAAGAGGGAGACATGGGGGTAAAAATACGAATGTTGACTGCGGGTCTTTGTTATTACACTAAGATCTTTATATCAAGAAGTTCTTTTAAAATTTGCTCAGGACTGACTTATAATTCAACTTAAAGAGTCATCGGAGACTGACTGAAACTGACTCTGATACGAGGAATGAACAACTGACTCACTGTGACTGTTCCCGTCTCTTAATCTTTTTCTTAATCATCTTCTAGTTTGTTCTCGAAGCTCGAAACTTGGTAATCGTGCATTTGTCGTAGAAATCTTCGATTGTTCTGACACTGCAATCTTGTAGCCAGTACGTGTAGGGCTTAACGGTGGCGTAGTTAACCGAGTTTCGCCACTTTTATGTAAAAAATACCCTTTAAACTACCCCATGAAAATGTAAAACTAACAGCTATGTACGGCCACCCCTATCTTTTTTTTGCATTTTCGTAAACCTCTTGCGTTTATTTTTCCTCCGCATTACACTGCTTTTTGTGAAAAATGCATTTAGGGTTTATTTTATTTAAAGGTATTTTATCTTATAACTTCTATTCCAAAATGGATATTCCATGAACTAGAACTAAAAACAATCAATTGCTGCAATGTTCGTTGATTATGATGGATGGAGTAGAATTTCTCCATCAAATTCTATTATGATTCCTTGTGTACATTTACAAAATGAGATCCTACCATTATCTTGTTAAAATATTATCTTTTCGTTATAGACTAAAACTATATTTTTATGAACTATAACTGTGTGTACTACTGTTGTGATTGTTTTCAGAGCCGCAACTAGGGTATAAAACTCCCGTGGCAAATATAGTTTTTTAAAGTTAACCAACACTAGTATAAATGCAATACATTAAATAATATTATAATGTTTGTTTTAAAATAATACACAAAGATAGTCCCAAAAGTACCCGACCTAACGTATAGATGGCGGCTGCTGTTGTAAAAATATACTATGATAGAAAGTGTCAAGACGCTACATCGCTTCCGCGATTGTACAGATCATAGAGAATATCGCAAAATACCCCGAAAGAGGACGGAGTGTCCATAAAATTTGTATGCTCAATCGGTCCGCTTTTCGGACCGCTGATATGACGAATGAGCGGCTCGCGATCCAAGAAAAAGTTGACCATACCAGAAATGCTGAAGAAAATCTACAAAATGATATTGGATAACCTCGATTAAAAATACGCGAGCTAGCAGGCATAGTAGGCATTTTAAAAAGTGAAAATTTAGACATGATAAAGCTGTGCGCAAAATGAGTGCCGCGTTTGCTCACAATAAAACAAAAAAAAAACGTCATGAGGATGTTTCAATCGAATGTTTCACAGCAATAAGGCTGAGGTTTGCATCGATTCATAGCTATGGATGAAATATGGGTCCATTACTTCACACATGATATTAGGGAATATGGGGATCTTCCACCGCCTCAGCTGTTTATTGGTCCCGCTATTCAGGATCATGCCAGCTTACTCAAATGCACAGCAAGGTGCCTGAATCTAAAAACCATGTCCGCAAGGATACGCTCATTCTCAACTTCGAATGGCCAATAATTAAGTTTTATGATTAGGGAAAAGTCTAATCTCGCTCATGACCTCATTTGGCGTAAGCCACCTGTGAAAATTAGTATCTGGAGGGATTTCCGTGATCATATTATACGCATTCATCAACGAAAATATCGTAAAATGCCCTAAAAGAGGACAGAGTGGTCATAAGTTTTTATGCTCAATCGGTCCGCTTTTCTGACCGCTGAATGAATGGCTCGCGATCGCTTGCACCCCAAGCGCAGTTGCGCCTGTGGCGGGCGCCTGCTTTGCCACGCCCTTGTTACGACTCTGATTGTCTTATCAGCTTTAAATATTTGGATATTAATTATTTTGATGATATTCTCATCATATCCAGAAATATAATTTTAGTTATGGCTTAGGGGTAGAATTTTATTAATTATTCCTAGTATTTATTCATTATTTTACATTTACTCCCCGGTTGAAAAAAACTGTAGACAATGAAGCATTATGATTTTTTTTAATAAATGACAATAAAAAATCATTCGAATATTCAAAACAGTAAATTCTTAGCATTGTTTGATTATTTAATGATTATGCAAAATATGTGTTTCCTGAACCATGTCTCGATGCAATCTGAGTGTATTACGGCTAGCCTCAATAGTTTTATCTGTATTTTAAGGCATGTATTCAGTCGATTACATGTTTTCGTCAAAGTCTAAAAGCTATTTTTTTTTGTAAAGGCACTTTTAAGTAGCATACATTTTTAAGAAGGAAAAAATACTGATAGGATCCAATGCCATATAAATAAGGCTAAAGGCACTCAAAAATTTTACTTGGTATTCCAAGCGCCCATTTCTTATACCGTCTGTATCAAGAATAAAAACACAAAGAACGTTTATTTTTCAAGACAACATTTCTTTCCACATTGGCCCTGCTGCTGTAAAAAATTTATTGACGCAGACGTATAAAATCACACTGCATGAAGCATTTTTTTGCCGGTTGCGTCTTTTCAAATTTTCGAGATGGAATTGAAAATTGCGCGATTTTCATTTTTGCGAAAATAACATTTCCAAATGTCGAAATCAAATTTCGATATCTATCCAATTGCAGCACCCGCGTTGGTGGAATTTCAATGTTTTTAATCCGCTTACGCCATCAAATTTTCCATTTTTCTTTGGACTATCGCATTCTACACATTTTTACGACTTGGGACGTTAAATCCGCAAATTTATCCATAACTATACGGAGGGGCTTCGGCATAAAAAAACTTTCATTGGATATAAAAATAAAATTAGACTTTGTGAGCTGAAAATTTAAGCCGCAATTACAATGCAGTGCAGTGCAAGTGCATTACTAATTGTGCTATTAAAATACATTTGAGCTGCAATTGTCGTCCTAACGACACCTCGTTTGAGAACATTCATTCAAGAGCACAGGGTGTTGGTAAAATACAATCTAATAAGAGCAAAATCTCTGTAAAATTGTATATAAGTGGAAATATTTATTAATAGTAAAAAAATCTAATTAACCCTTTATAATAGTGAGCTAATTTTAAAATAACTTAAACGTAGATGTTAAATTTATATATCCGTCATTTATCATTCATACAAATTCACTTTTTTATTAAGACCGCGCAGCATGTATAAAGCTTGTATATCAATAAATAAACACTTAAAATCGATTTATTTGAGTAATCTACACAAACGTATAATATACGCAAGACACTCTCCGAACTCAACGTATAAAAATGCTCTTTTTGAATCATTGGAATTTGATCGCAAATACGCGATTGTACTCATCAAAAGGCTAATAGTAAATTTAAAATATAAAAAATAAAATATAATTATATTGAATTATGTTCTTATTAATTTTCAATCATCGTTGTTATGGTACAAGAGTGAATGGAGGATATATAGATGAGATGTGGCTATTAAGTAACGAGACTGATGATATAATTTAAATATATTTGGATTTTTTTTACATGTTTTGTATTACTGCTATTGTTTCCTTTGAGAGTAGTTTAGACTTTGACAAAGAAAATAAAAAAATCATTTTGGATTACGTCTGTAGGGTACAATTAATGTTCAACCACTGTGACGCTATCTGGTCCAAAAGCTGCTTCACTGAAAGCTCTGCGTGGGTTTTAATATTGTCTTGATAAAGGATGAAAACATTTTTGCACAATTGTTGCCTCTTTTTATGACTCTTTTTATGCTAAATTCAAAAAACTTGTAGTTATATGGTGCCACGGGTCCATTTAAAATTTATGCTGCTTAATGCCAAAGAAAACCATCAATATGACCACGAATGTGGACTCACTTTATTCTGATTTTTACAGAATGTTTATGATTTTTCAAGATTACTTTCGTCGTTTGATTTGAATTTTTAATGTGGTGCAATCCAAATACAATCTCGTGTTTAACAATTAATTTTTTTACTATTATTGTCTTAGTTACCAAATGGCAACGCTAAAATATAAGATCAAATGAGCAATTATCTACAGTAATTTATTCAATGTTTAATTGATTTTTTTAATAGAATGTTACCACTGCATTGATGTCATGCCTTTATTAAATGCTACCAATATTGAATTCGAAACTATATGTTCAGTTTTATATAACATGACCTATGGGTTAACACGTTTCTAAAAATTTACCCCTTTTTGAGTTGAGGTTCAACGCTTTGTGCCCAGGGGAGTATTTTTCGAACTACGAATAAAATCAGCAAAAACCCACAGAAAATGCGTGCTGGAGAAGAGTTATTTACCACACACGTATGTGGTGTATAAACGGGAATATGCGTACATATATTTCACGATTCTGTATCCTTTCTTTCGATTCTAAGCTTTAGGGATGATATTTTTTTCGAAAGAGAAAATAATATGAAATATTAACTAATGTAGATTAATTTTGCATGTATTAAATACGACCTTAGGCACGTCTATAGCTATTTTTGCATGTTCTTTATAGCATCATGACTGGCCTATTTGAATATGCGTTCTTGTAATTTACTGCTAAGTTCGCAGTGTTTGCGATTATAATCTCCAGAACTAATTATGATAAAAAAGTAGCCGAAATCACTCACCCCATCCTCCCTTGTTGGTTTTTTTAAGGCACTTAATATGTACGTCTTCTTGCATAATTCCAACGCCGGCCGAAACTCAGAGGATTAATTCGCATTTCTCGCCTCGTGTACAAATGCAAAATTATTTTATTTAAAGAAAATTAAAAGAGTTGATTTTGAGAATACATTACCATGATATTTCGTTTCGTGTTGAAAGTGTGAATTTTTTGCGAGCAAAGCGAATTTCGCACAACGGCGTTCTGAATTTTTCATTTCAATTGCTGAAATATCCGGAATATTGCGAAGCCTGAATAATGAATATAAATAACATAGAATGAAAATCACATTTCATATAATGCATTCCATATAGTGGTTTAATGATATCAGACAAAAGTATTTCTGGGAGGGAAGAAATGGGATTTTCGGTTGCGTTACTTTTGATGAAAAAATCTAGATTCATTCGCGTGTCGATAAAAGCGTGCGCCATTTTAACGACGAATGTCACGTGACATCCGGTGTTTTGGATCTATGATAAATGACTTCATTTCTATATAATATTTTACGCTTTGTTGTTAATACGGCCGTCTGTCAGAAAGAACAAAAATGTTTTTCGCTCAAGAGGCTCTCATTGCTGTAATTTTGCACGAAAGGATCCTCGACAGCCTGAAAAATTGTACTGTTTTGCTTTCTACGTCCATTTAATTCTTTATTTGCTTAATTCATCCCTCAAATAAGCTTCTATTTTTGTTACATAAAGGAAATTTAGGGTTGAAGTTTTCCAACAAGCAGCAACTGCGAGCAATTCCTCAAGTTTTAAGGCTTTAAAATCATCTGCGCGAATTAATTAAGAAAACTTATAATCATAAAAAATCTAAGCGATTTAGATTACGGGCTAATCTGAAACTGTTGAAGGAATTGTACAAAAGAAAATTAATTTAAACTCACAAAAGGCAGCTAATATAAATGGGATAAATCAAAAATAAATAATTTTAATTAAACTCATAAATTATAACGCGACGCTAAGGACTTGCGATAAATTATCATTTTAAAAATGTTTCGGCGCCGACTTCGAACTTGATTTAATTATTGTAATCGAGGGGATGAAAGACATTTTTGTTTATTTATATAAGTCGGAGAATTCGGCAATGTTGCTTCAGGAAATTTGCATTGTTAGAGGGCCTGCCCTCTGATATTCATTGTTCTGGAAAGCCCATCAAAATCAACAAAGACTCTCTGAGGGTTCGGTTTAAATGAGGGCCCTTTTGAATGTACTTAAATATCGATCGCGCCAAAAATTGTCCAAATCGTTGATATTAAACCTACTCGAGCTGAAGCGGGGACCTTATGTACCCATATATACAATTCATAAACCATACACTTATTCAATATATAATATTCAAATTTATGTATTTTTTATCAAATGATTTAGAATTTATGCGATTTTTTTTATATTGACGTCCATTTATCCATTATGGTAAATGGCTTTAAGGTATTAAACCGTAAATTTAAAGAAGCGCCTTCATTATTTATGGCCAATTGTGCTGAAATATAATAATAAACATAAATTTCCTTTAGGAAATATTCATGAGCTCACCTATAGATATCGACGGAATATTTAAACGGCCCTTTTGTTATTTAAAAGTTAAGATGCTATTAACATTAAAGAAAATGCCAAAGGTCCTTTGCTCGAATTAAAATGTATGCATATATGCAATTATTCCTCATCGGGTATTGACTAAGGGACCCAAATATTCGTAAAATCAATTATTCGAATAACGAATATGAAACTAGTAAAATATTCGAGTAGATATATACGAGGATTCAATATAACCCGGAATTTTTCTGTAAAAAAAAAACTCTGCTGCGCAACAGAGATTTCTCGCAATCATTCGTTTTCTCGAAAACGAAGTTGTGAAATCAAGTGATATTTCGAGGATTTTGGTTTAAACAAATGTTCGTTTGAAACCAAACAAGCAAAGTCAAAAAGATCAGAACTTTATTTAAATTTTAACAATACATATTTTAAAACTTGATCATAATTTTGTTTTTATTGAGCCTGCTGTCGAAAAACTTCTCTCAGTTGAGAGGTAGTAGTAATGAGTAGAGAATCGTAAAGAATATTTAAAATATCCACGAACATCCGTCCATAATCATCTGACAAAACTGGGCTACATCAATCGTTCAGTTATGTGCCTTCCTCATGAACTGACTGACTCAAATAAACTTCAGCGTATTTCAACATGCGATCTTCTTCTCCAACGACATAATAGCCAACCTTTTTTGAAGAGACTTGTCACTGGAGATGATAGTTGGATACTCTATGAGAATATCCAACGTAAACGGTCTTGGACCAAGAGTACAGAAGCTTTAACTGTAGTTAAACCTGGCCTACATCCAAAAAAAGTTTTGCTATGCATTTGGTGGGACTGGAAGGGGATAGTTTATTATGAGCTACTTCAGCAAGGTGAAACGATCAATTCAACAAAATATTGTTTCCAACTAGACAATCTAAAGGATGCAATTGCCAGAAAATGGCCAGAATTAGCGAACAGACGAGGCGTTGTTTTTCATCATGATAAGGCCAGGCTTCATGTATCTTTGCTCGTCATAAATAAATTATTATCATTTGATTGGGATGTTTTACTTCATCCTCCATACTCTTCGGACATTGCACCTTCAGATTATTAATTATTTCTTTCATTGAAAAATTCTTTACATGGTAAAAAAATTAATACAAAAAATGATATAAAAATGTACCTTGATCAATATTTTGCCAAGAAATCTGGGAAATTTTGGCAATAAGGCATAATGAGACTTCAGGAGAGATGGAGAAAGGTAATAGAACAGAATGTATCATATTCAATAAATTTTGATGTAATACAATTTTTTTTTTTTTCTTAATATGAAAACGAAAGAAACTTATGGGACACCCTAATATTTCTTCGTCAGTAATAATTTGCAATTTTAAGTCCTTTAATGATTTGTGATTTTACAAATATTGAAAAAAAAGGCAAATATATTCGAATATCGAATATTCGATTGGGATCCTTAGTATTGATATTTTCAATATTAATAAACAACCGTAAAAACAATTAAAAAAAGACAAACAACTTACTATTCAACAGTAATACAAAAATGTGTTTCTTTAACTGCGTCTTGATATGAATGACTGTAAAAGAATAGATCTCAAAATTTTGATTACATTTCGGCTCCCCCAATATATTTTAATGAATATTTTGTTTGCATATATATATATATTTTTGGAATATGTGGGCTATAAGAATCGATATTCTATGCAATAATTGATTAAATCATTAATATAATATATTGGTGCTAGACGTTTTTTATAGCATTGATGAAATTCCAATAAAGAATGCTTTGTTAGAACGCCTTCACTTGCTCAAGAAACACATTGAAAGTAGCCTTTTTTGTTTTTTTTTTGTGATAGTGATAGATTGATGGCAACCGATCGTCTGAAATTGGGTGATTTTTTTACAAAAGGATACAATACCTCTATTTGATTTGTAATGAAAAAAAAATGGAAAGTTGGTTGCAAATATTTTCTCCCTCGAGACTATCTTTTATATGCTTATTAGCCCTCGGAGCTTTCATATCTCGTTTTATGAGATAAGAAGTTATTTTCTTATCTTTCTAACAAAAGCCGAAACAAGTTAATCTCGTATCGTATGTGTTGTATATTAAATTGCTTTTCCCAACTATTTTTTGTTGGGTATTAAGCACAATAAATGTTTTATATATCATTGTACAAATTATAGAATATAATACATATACAACCGATGTATTTTGCTTGTTTTGGATCGAAGATCTATATTTGAGATAAAAGTATTTCGTTATTTGACGTTCGTACAAATATTGTGAATAAACAAAAGACGGGCTTGCAAAGTAATGCTAAAAAGCGTGGTCAACATTTTTAAAATTTTCTGGCACTATTCCATCGAAAGAAGTGAGTTATTGAAACTTCGGTTGGCTGAAAGTGGTGTTATATTCAATTTCCCAAAACGCTTCTCTCATATATAATACGGTCGCATTAAGCTCCTTTCAAATAAATTCACACAGCGTCAATGATATTTCAAACTTAAATTTATTTTTTAATTGAAAATGATATCAAAAATATATAAAATAGCAGGAGTTTGATTTCATTGTTTGATACAGCCACGTTAGACCTGCATGAAGGCGTTGAGTCTGGTGTTGAATATGCACATGATTAAACTGTCTTTATTTTAATTTATAGCCTTATTTTCAAAAATATAATAGGCCGCTACCATGTGCAATTTTTAATACTTTTTTCGGCATTTTTATGCATTTATTTTCACAGCAGAGGATTTTTATGTGATTATTTTAGGATGAAATTTTTAAATATGAATTTTGAATAGAATAGAACCTCTAAGCGAGTTGAAAAATTATCCATAATTTAAAATATTCTCATACTCTCATCTAAAGTCTCTAATTATTTTCGTGGAATCTCTTGCTAAATTGACATTGTGCCTATTTATGGGTTTTGGGCGTGTTTAATCGCCAATAAATTTCAATACACAGTTGAGTGAGTTGATTCAAGTTTCTCACATAATCCATCAATAGAAAGACCTGGAATTTTCCCCACCAAGCTTCGTATAGCGTCGTTATCTAGTATTTGAGGTCTTGTACGACTTGATTCATTCATCAACGAAAAATTTAGCCATGGAAATCTGGAAAATCACCTTCTGGGTGCTCTTTCGGTAACAGTCATCTCCGTGAAAAAAATAATCTTTTTTTAAAAAATAATATTACGTGTACTAAAAGCAGAATCGCCTTTTTTGAAAAACTTGAGAATAAATACCGTATATGAATTTGATTTGCTTCCTTTTTGAGGGCTGTTTTTTGCAAAAACTGTACACGTTCAGTTGGTAAAACCAATCAGAATAAATTAATCAATGATTATTTCAATGATAAAAATTCTAGAATATTTACGCCCATTCTTTTTTATATATATTTTCTGCACAGAAATGTAAAAACGGCACGTATTTTTGGTACTATTGATATACAGTACCGCTCAAAACTGTTTTTTTGCTTAATTTTGTATCTAATCATACCCATTCAGACTTTAAAAGATAGTATTAATATTATATTTGATAATATGCAAGTATGGATTTTATTGAAAGAAAAAGTAAAACAAAACATAGAAAAAAGTAATTGAACAGTAAATTCGT
Source organism: Stenopsyche tienmushanensis (assembly GCA_008973525.1). Lineage (NCBI taxonomy): Eukaryota > Metazoa > Arthropoda > Insecta > Trichoptera > Stenopsychidae > Stenopsyche > Stenopsyche tienmushanensis. The sequence goes on along the minus strand of WACJ01000163.1, from coordinate 415,736 downwards.
GTTTAAATAGGAAAATCTTCAAGCAATATATAGCTTTCGTCGTCCATCTAGAACGGTGAAAATCAACAGGCCTCCTAAAAGAAACTCCTTTTTCAGGAATTCCTCCCAAGTAAATGATGAAAAGATTCAGTAACTCTTTATAGTCATCTCGAAGTTGATGAACTTGAAGTTGTTTTTGAGCAAAATAAATCCTGTCTGCAGTAACATTTTCTATGATTTTTAAGGACGTGATATCATTAATTACTGTTTCATAATCACTTTGATCAATTTTGTCTCAGTTCTTCTTAAACCTTTTAAATAATTGTATAGAAGTTAACTTCGAAGATTTGGTGTTGATTGGTCGATAAGCCAATTATTGGTTTTATTTTTAATTAATAAACTTCCATCACTACTTATGGACGCCATGATAAGTTGAAATAAGTACGTATGATTGGGAGAAAAAAACGTGTACTCTCGCTAATGACTAAATTTGAAGTGAGAAGCAAGGCAGGGCTCAATCTCAATACGTACCCGCAGGAAAGATTTAAGAAAGGGGGGAAGGGGAAGAAGATTGACTGTAGTGAAGTAGTGAGTCTTTCTGCATGCTATTCCACTTCAAAATATACTAATAAATATACCAAAATCAATAAGTCAGATTAATAGTTAATTGGCCATACATTGTTTTTTTTATTTTTGAAATTTCGATTTATGGTAGCGACCTCTAAAATATTTTTTTTTGTTAATAAAAAAAACTTATTAATTTTTTTAGGCCAGAAAATCATATGATGGGCAGAAATTTTATTGTTATTTGTAGAATTAGGTATTAAAGAAAATTGTGTATTTAGTGTTAAATAAATAATGTTATTTTGAATTTAGTATTCTATGTGGGTTGTTGTGTGTTGTGTTTCTTTGGATCTTCAAAAGCGTTGATTGAGAACGATATTTATTGGTATAGTCTGCCGAATCTAACCCTGTGCCACTTCAACGTCCTGCCCAAAATTATTCTTGGGGGTTGCAGAAGTACATCGAAATTCGGTGCGCGAACGTTCCAAGTCGAAAACTTTCGTGCCGGCCGAATATTTCGGCCTTGTACAAACATCAGAGGGTTGTAAATAAGGGTTAACTATTTTGAAAAGCATATATATACGAGGTGCTGGTGTGGAAAGCGTCATTTCGCATTCAGAACGCCACAATAACGCCAAAAAGACAAATCGATATCAGTTCGCTGAACAGAAGACACAGTCTGTGTTATTTTTGAAAATGGCCCTATCGCGCCCTGGCCGGGTCCTCACCCCCCCAAAAACCCGGCCCAGTTCCGCCGGTAGATATGGTAGTTTCCTGCTCTAGCCTCCTCTGAGTAGGTTAGGTAATGACCCGGTGACGTAACAGTTTACCGCAGTGTCTCGCCGAGACTCGCCTTTCCTACACACATATTCGCGCCAAAACCTCCCGCTTACGCTCCTCAACTTTACTCCGGACATACAAACAAACTTTTTTTCTGCATTTAGTGTCTTTTAATAATCGAGTGGTGTGTGTTACAAGTTGCCTATATTAGCGCGCGAGTCATGAACGGCGTTTCGCGCTTAATTTGATTCAGTCGAAAAAGTTTTTTTAAAGTGTTCACAAGTTCTTAGAAATAGTCAAAATTGCGTTCACAAAAATGTTTGATATATTGAAGAAGACGACCGAGAGGTAATTTTATTAGTTTTAACAAATTTGACGATGTGAAAACAATATAAACAAACTTTTGACAAAGTTGTGATGAAAAATTCATACGCGTTTGTTTATCATTTATGTGCGTAAAAGCGTCATTACTCAATAAATACATTCGTATTAAATATCAAAAATATGCACAGCTTAAATCTATATTAACAACATAATAAAAATCAAAAAATAAAGCATCAAAAGTGGTTTAAACACAATAAAAAATTAATAAACGCGCATATATTATTTAAATAGCATAAAATAAAATACCAAATTTAATATAGCATAAACACATTTTAATAATTACAATTTAAAATTTACATCCTTTCTTAAAATTATTTTTATCGTGATGTGTTTCGATTTGAATCAAAATTTTGTTGTAAATTAAGCCTAAAATCACCTTGATTTAAAAAGATCAATTAGCAAATTTTTAGCATATTTAATTTAGATTAAATACGTAAAAATATATTTAATCCGTCTAAAAATTCAATTTACAATTCTTCGATTAATATTAAAATATCCCTTAATAAACCCCCCCCTTTAAATTTATTCCTGTTTAATAAACATGAAAATCATTGATATAGTGATGATTTTGAATTTAAATTATCAAATAAATATATTATATTAATATAAGAGTTTGGGGGTGGTTTTAAATATTAGTGAAATTTTAATACACAGCAAAATAATTTTTTGCATTTTGTGATATGCATTTAAATAACAAATATAACTAATTGATAAATCTCAGATTAATCTTCAATTTTATCCGCACTGATATTGTTAAAGTTCATTATATTCATAAAAATGCTTCGACAAAAGTACGAAGTTGTTGTACAAATTATATGTACATAATTTTCATACATTAAATTAAATCTCATGCTATAAATCTTGGATATGCGTGGCAATATTTTCGAATTCGCTTTTTTTGAGTGCAATAAAAATTCATCTTCGCATAAAAATACATCAACGCCGGAATAAATAAGGACTTTTTTTGGTTGTTTTTGTGAATCTTTACGATATCATTAAACAAAGACGACTACTGCGTGACAAACAACCATAAATTGCGTTATACTTCGTGAATGACATAAAAACGAGATTAAAGCAATGATATATGAAGGTCGATTATATTAACGATTTTATGACATTATTATGAATATTTATGCAGTGGACCAATGAGCTGAAAATATCGAAATTCTATATTACCACGCTCTGTAATATCGGACGATTGTGAAATATTTGTTACGGTGCAGAATTTGATTTTCTTCGGCACAATATGATTTATATGTAGATTTTCACATTTCGATCAAACTCTGCATCGCCTTTGAAGCTATTCCGTCTTGGAAAATAATAATAGATAGTCGTGTGGTATGAGTAATTACCACTTTCGGATGTGTTCATGTCAAAAAGTTTAGTTTCCCGATAATGTATCGGAGCGTGATGACACATCATAAATGCTATATCCATGTTCGATATCAAGACATGAAATATTCTATTTGCTCGGAACGACGCAAAAGTATAAGAGGAGATACAAATTCAAAGAATAAACTCCATAAAAAAGCTGGTTTTATGACGAATTTATGAAATTGTCCCCGAGACATCGAGGAATTCTCTGCGAATTCTTTCAACATTATATTGTCACAAAGCGAAGCTTTATAGAAGCTTATTATATCGTGCTACGGCATAAGACGTACTTTTGTATCATGAACTTGGACAGTCGATTTTTACATTCACATGAAGGATGTAAATCAGTTTTTTTCTGTTATATTGATCAAAACATGCTAAGGTTCGAGTTTAAGTTGAATTTATGATGTTCTAGACACATGACGACCGCATGGTCAAAACATGACAGGTCTTGAATCTGTGTCAGCTCCCAATGGAACATATGGGCGGGATAAGTTCTCTTGGTAATCTTGATTTATGTTCTTCAGCTGGAGAACATAATTCATCTTTTAGGCAACTTGCTACAAGTTGCGATGAAAAAGTATTAAATGTTGCCCTAACCAGTGTAACGGTGATAAATAGTGTAAGCGGACGGGTTCCAGATTGCTTTTAAATCTTCGAATTTAATTCGGAATAAATCAATGAGCCGTATTCGGGATTCACCTTATACTGATAGAATACGGATTAAATATCGCTAAAGTGCTGCTAGCAAAACTAGCAATGTCATTGACGTGATTTGTTTCCACAAATTGAGGATTACGAGGGGAAAAATATCAGTTTTGAGCTTCTTCCATCATATATTTTGCAATAGGGCGTCAGACAATGTTGTAAAGGGATGCTTTTTAAGCAAGCCTTTTACTTTTCCTTGAGTCAGATTTTGCAATTCAAGCAAAGCTTTCCTCTTTTGTAATGTCATCAAAAAACAAAATTGTAGAATGTTTTCTATGTATATATACAATGCAATTTACATACAAAGTTTCCGGTTTATATTCGATGTGTTTTGGGATGAAATTTAAATATAATTTTAAATAGACTGATGGACATTTTATTATAGTATGAGAGCCGTTTTAATGGTATAAAGAGATTGTATTTAATTTTTGAGCGATTTTTTAAATCTTTTTTGGCTTAGATAGACATAACCAAATATATGTATGGAATTTAATAATGTGATTAATAGTTAAATATGTCTCGAAATAGTGTAAAGCATTCTCTTTCAAATCATGAATTTAATAAGATGAATTGAAATTTTTGTACAGTGAAATAGTTGAATTTAAATGCCCAATAAATTGATTAATAGAAAATACAATAATTATCTCCTGTATGGATTATATAAAATACAAATTTATGAAATCAACTAGCTATATTTTCTTAAATACGCAGTAGACGTATATTAATGTATATAATCATTATATTGCCGGTGAGATGATTTATTTGTTGATAAATAATTTCATACTTAAAAAGATTAAATTGCAATTGCAAAATTTCTAAAATTTAGGTAATTCTTTTGCAATCATTAGCTTGCCGAATTTAAAGAAAATTTGATTTATACATTTAAACTTTATCTCAAGATCAATAAATGTGTGTACATTATTATTTAACAGATGTTCGTTTATAAATATATACTGATAATATAAATAATTTCAAGAGTAATTCAGTCATCGGTCAAAAATATTAAAACCACTACAATCCTGCCATTTTCATAAAACTTCCAGCCGATATTTAATCGCAAGGCTTTTACTTAGAATTTTGTTTAATCAAAAAATAAAAGGGATTAATGTGACACTTCAAACATTACATTTTCTCACCATTTTGTGACATTTTTAGAGTTCCGCTTTATTTTAGTGCAAATAAAAGCCAGCTTTACGTTTTCTTCCCGCAATTTATCTCAGAACAATTCAATATAGTTTTACTTTTATTTGGCACTTAAAATTTTGCTTTGGTTGAGATTGCATTAGCGGTTTTTTTTTATAAAAATACAAATTTCAAATATTAATACTAACGAATTTTGGTGCAAAATTAAAGATATTATCTTAATTGTAACAAGCTAAAGACCCAATAAAAAAGAGACCAAATTGCTTGTTTTTTAATTTTCTTCTTCTTTCAACAAAATTTTAATTTACTTTGATTTACATTTTATGATAATTTTTCCAAATATCATATTTGCATAAATATTTTAATTAAATAATTAGTGAAAAAACGAACCATCAAGTAAATAGCTTATATCTTCTATTTTCTTTAAGCTATCGGTTAATCACCAATGACGGTTTAATGAGATAAAATCTACCATTTATGATGTTGAATTTATTGTATCATATCTCATACATTTAAAATATCATAAGAAACCAATAATGTATTGGCACATAAATAATTTTTCGGCATTTGTAAGAAATGTGACCTTATAAAATTATCGCAAACGTCAATGCTAAAAAATAATCCTCGTTTTTGTATACGTAATTATGCCGTCTAAACCACATCGTTATATACGGAAAAACAAGGATTATCGTTGACAATTTTTAAATTATATTTCAGCTGAAAAATGAAGCGTAAGAAAACAATAATTCATCACGGCGGTAACACGACATGCATTGCTTTCAAGCGAACATGGCAGTTTTGAAATTAGAACCATATTTCAACGTCCATTTTTTGCCGTACACGAGGAAATTCATAAAACTTCAAATTAAGACGTCTTATTAAAAAGCAATCAAACCGTGTCTGATTTGATTCATAATCAGACATTTTGGCGGTCCTATTCGCATCGATGTGATTTCATCCCCTGAAATTTTCAGCACAAAAGTGGAGAGGTATTTTTATACGAAGAGTAATCCCCGGAATGAAAAATTGCGTCGAAAAAAAAAAGCACGATGACCAACGTGCCAGCATCATAAAACAATATAACGCACCGGTCAGTCGTATTGTTTTATAGCCGAACATAAAATACACAAAAACTTCAGCTGAAAATATCCACACAACACAAAGCGATCTATATAAGATATAAATTATGTTAACAGCGATGGCTTAATTTCGTTATAAAGCAAAGGAAATGGCGTGAAAAACAACGCGATTTTAGATAATAAGCAGTCAAAGTGACGCTTTAACAATGCAATAAAGCATTGCGTACATAAAAGTTTAACGCTCGTTTGAAGACACTGATTGTAATGTATTGTAATGGCGTGGAATACATTTGTTTAAATTGTGATGATGATAATGGAATTGGAGTGAAACGATGTGAATTTTATACGCTCCTGACAAATTCGACCATATTATTTAATTAATGACAATGAATAAATTTATTGGATTTGAATTAAATTTAAAATAATTTAGGGCTGATGTTGCCATCTGTTGAGCAGTAGCAAAATTTTATTTTATTATTGATTTGAACCATTTTAATTTAAATATACTAATTTAATAATATTGTTATTAATTATTAACAAGATTTATTTGTATTACAATTTTCAGGCTGGATCAAGGTTCTGGCTCTGGCGTCGAGCAAACGGTGGAAAAGAAATCCAAGCTAAATGGATTTCTAAGCTTGAAAACACCTCTTATCAGCACAAAGACCCTTGGGTAAGTGATTTTTAAATTCTTTAATATTGTAAAAAAACACAATCAAGATTTATAACAATAGCAGGAATTAATAGCGACATCTATTATTGGATAGTAAAATTTCAGCGCTGAAATTTTATATATCGGTTTGAAAATTTGCTATTTAAATTTAACATTCTGCTGAAATTTTCATGTCATTCAAAGAATGTCTCTCATTTATTTTAAATATTTAATTCAAATTCAAACATTCTAAATTGGACTTTGTGGCGATATTTCAATAAGAAAAAAATGTTCTTCTTTCATTTCTGATTTTTAAGGTGGGCTTAAAAAACGGAAGTGCTTTAGACATTCTTATTAAAATCAAGAAAACGACCGAACCACCATTCAAAGAAATTGGCGTTCTGATTACGTAACGCGCGTAGGTGGCGAAACAGAAACTTTTTTTACGATTGTTCGAGGGGAGGAAAAGGAGTAATGAACGGCTAACTTTGAAGGGTGTGTGTCGGGCGAGGGTAATGAATGTTGATGAGTCCGACAAAAGTTAAGGGCCTAACAAAGCTTTCCGAGAATTTCCGTCTCTTATGAAATATTGCCTCTTTAACTAGCGACAAAAGGATGTCGAGAAGTTCTGAAAAATTAGCTGCTGGAGGCTTAAACATTATCTCGAAAATATTGGATCGAAACATTGTGTCTGCTCTGATTGTCGCCTTTATCTTCTCAGTCAAATGTTTTCGCGATATAACTGTAATTAAGAGACTTGGCGATGACTTTTATTAGGCTCCAGATGATATAATTCATTTTTGGAAGCCTTCTTTACGTCTGGTATTAAATGTGATGGGGTGCGAAATTACACATAAAAGAACGCCCTAAAATACTAGAACATGAGATTCCTCCTTATTTTTTTGAAATTTTTATCCCTCCATTTATATATCATCTTAAGTTAAAAGTTCTTTTCAAGAACAAAAAATGCTTTTGACGAACCGGTAATTATAACTAATTAAGTCTTTAAAGTGACTAAGTTTATCATTTTATATGCTTATTTTATGAATGATCCATAAAACTATTTTATACTTATATAAAAGCTATTAATAAATATAATTAGAATGCACTAACCAAGGTAAAATTCGGATCCCAGTTTTTATGTAATAAAATACATTGCAAATAATAAAATTTATTATCTTCTATAATTATGGAGTAGAAATTGCTTATCTCGTAAAAAGATAATTCTGACAATGAGATGAATTTCGCCAGCTCTGTTCAGCGCATATTCAGAACATTATAGTGTAGTACATGTACTCAAATAGATGTAATTTCTTTTTGCAATCTTCTGTCACATCAAAAATATTAAATGAAAAATACGACCGAAAACCGTGACAAGTTGACTTATTTATAGAGGGCGATAGCGGATAGCAAAGTGTAACATCCGGATAACCGAGAGATACGTCCGCAAACCACTCGTTATGCGCTTCCGTCGCCAATAATTCATTTGCAGATAGGACAGCCTTTATGATAAAAACAGAATCGATGTTTAAAACTGACAATAAAATCAGCGTCGATGGCGTCGTGTAAAAATGGGGGGTTGCAACGGGCGTTCTGTGCTTTTATAACCAAACGACATAAGTTCGAAGAACGACGTATCTCGGAACGAGTTCAATAAAAGTTACAATTTTATTAGAAAATGGAAAAAGACGAACGCAGCTCCAGGGACGAATAACGGCCTTCATAAACACGAAGAAAATGCTTTAGAGATGATTTACCACAAGAAAAAGCACTAAAACATGACTTTCTTGTTTCAACTATTTGTACTTAAAATCATATATTTATAAATGTTGAGGTAACATAACGTCAATAAAATTAAACGTTATGAAGGACGTTCTATTATATATTGTATCCAGCCTGGTAAGAAATAATGTAATGAGATAGTTAAATATTGGAGCATCCAGTTTAATATAGAGCGTTATTTTAGTGCAATTGTTAATTTTGTCGATTCAAAAACATTGCTAAATTCAGCCAAAGATTTTTAGAACAATTTCCCTGGTAATCTGAAAGTCCATGGAAATACTTGAACACAAAATCACATTTTATAGGAAATCTGTACCTTAATAATACAGAATGAATTTATAGGGTAAGTAGTTGAAGCGGAGAAGAGAATCGATTGAAGATGACCCTCAATCTAGGCGTCCTTTTGAAGTGATTTCTGATGAAAAGTGCCACAAAGCAGAATGCTTTATTATGGTAGACGTATGAATGAGGGTGTCCTAAATAGTGGAATATACAGGCATCTTAATGGGAGCAATGGAAGATTTGATCTCGAAAATGTTGATTAGTTTTCAAAGAAACGTAGTGTTGCTTAATGACGATAATTTAATCCAACGTTCTAATAAAATTAGTTCATTAAAGTCTAAAAAAATATTTCCATACGTTGTTTCTTTCTACTTGGTATTGGAATAGATTATTGAATGCTCTTTGTGTGATTCGTTGTATATATAATATATTTGACAATTTTTTTGCCAATTTGTGTTAAAATTCATTCATATTATTAAGCTCTGATATTATTAGATATTTCAACGAATTTCTCAGTTATCATCGCGACATTTTAAAGCACAATTGGACATTGTATGTTTATCGGGCATTTCATTAAAACGAAAAATGGCTCATTCAGAAATTTCGTCCATTTGCATTTCATCATCGCCAACGAGTATTTACTTTCGATTTAATTAAACTGGAGGGCACACAATGAAGTCCTATACATAATGAGAAAACGATCCATAAATTAAGTGCGACAAAAAAGCTTCGCAATTTGACTTTTCGTACAAGAATACAGTGGCAATTTATGGGCGTCGATTGAAAAATTTAATTATATGAATACTTCGCATGGGAAGTATGCGTATTTTATAGCCTTTTACGTAAGAAGTGGGTCAGGAAATCCACATTTTTGAGTAAATAGGTTCCGTGGATGAATTATAAATTAAAGAGCGGCTGCGGAGATGCTTTAAGAGCCATTAACTTTGACGATCTTGCACGATGGAAAATACAGGTACTATCACAAAATGTTAACATACTCCTTGAGCAATATTAATTTTTTTAATATTTATGATATATTCTAAAGCTATGTGAAAAAATAGTACTAGTTGATAAGCTTTTATAATAAATTATCACTATGATCGTAAACCCTACAATGTAAATGTTTTGGCAAGCAAATGATGCAAAAAGCTTTCATCGCTAATGGTCTTGTACTACATGCTACATAAATAGAACTATCAGTTACAAGTTATCAAACCATTATTATATTGTTTAATGAACCATCCATTCTGGATCAATATTTCTGCTATTTTATATGAAGAATAGAAAATACAATATGAATCGAACTAATATAAAATATAATAATATATCATCCTAACCAATACTCTTGCTTAAAAAAGCTTTATATCCTCCATTAAATTAAATTACTATAAATATAATTATATTGTAAGTAAATAAAACGATCATATTTGATTATCTAAAAATCCATATGCTATGACTTACATAGAAAAAGTGAAGATGCGTTCCATGGATTTTAAAACCCGCATAACTTTGAAACAGCTATATAAAATATATACAAAATCAGTTTTAATTTTTTTTAAATAGTTAAAAAATACATTTTGACATAAATCTGGTAGGAATAATAAAGGGTTATATAGAAAAGATTCGTACCAAGTTTGAAGTAAATTGATTAATTAAAACTTGAAATATGATGTCAACCGTGTTGAAAAAAGTAAAGTGAAATAAAAAAGGCTTTTATTATTTTTCCCACATTTATCATTCATCAAAGTCCACTCATGAAACTGAAATAAGACAAATTAAACTTGATATCAAGATTTTGCGATTGATATCAATGTTTAATGATTTGACAATATTTTTAGTTTTAATGCGTCTACGACTCAGTCAGCGACGATTGAAAGCATCAAGGGTTGAAAATGTATACATGAACGTGTGGTTAAATATCTCTGTGCTACTTTGATTTCAACCCCATATATCTAAAGCCGCAAAACCGCGTAAAATATGTCCCGACATTAAGTAAACGAGTTGCGTGATTATATTTCATTCCAGCATACTATTAGTACTTTGGACACCCCATTATTCAGCCCATTCATTTTGAAATATAACGAAATGCATTACAAAATGTCCCGAGGTCATTTTCATCGCTTTAAAAAAGCCAGAGGGTAAATTATTGAGGCAGGTCAATTATTCCATGAAACGTTTATAAACATCTCGTCTGCTTGGACGTATGTATGCGGATTAATACGCGTATGCCCAGAAATCTATACAATGCAATGCGAAAGCGTTCCATATATCACCGGAGCCTTCAATTCAACGTACGTGCCTCGTTTTCAATGAAAGCTCTTTTCTAAAGCTTTTAGAGCTTACCATTTACGCAGTTGGCTTAGTGGTGCAAAGCTCCCCGATAATAAATACGACTGACAAATACACATTTTTTTCCTGTCTCGTAAGGCTTTAATTTCATTAAATGCATCATATTTAATATATAAATATACATTTATTATTTTCCATCATATTCCGAGCGCTTAAAATATGCACCAGCGAAGGGTTGTGCGGAAATTACTGCATCGATAATCGATAAACCTTTCCGTTAAAGTCAACTACGGCGGAAAATGCATCCATCCTTGCATTTGAGCTGAATTGCTTGAATTCAAATATAGCGACTAAATTACATTGCATATATGTGTTAAAAGATGCTCGACAATATTATGACAATGTCAAAATTTCCCATAAAATGTTATTGCAACACCCTTGGATAAAACTTGTTTACACTTCTATACGCGATATTGCAGACATGGCGCCGTATTTCGTCTACTTTAAAAGCTAGAAATTGCTTCAAAATTTAGATAATAAATCCATAAATGTATATTTCTTACTATTCTTATACAGAATTACTTTGATCTTATTTTTAATCATTTATACAAAATAGTGATATGTGCTAAAAATAAATCATTCTTTGTATAAGGTGGCATATAAAAGATTTCATGTGAAATTCAAATAATTAAAGGTGAACATATTTATGGACAATTATTCTTAACATGAACTTGACACTATCAAAATTCAATGGATTATAAAATAAAAGGTATTAAATAACGAACTATTATTGCAAATTAGCAGAATCGGTTTGCAATAATGCTGTTTCAGTATCATAAGGGTTGAATCAGGATTTTCTTGAATTCAAATTATGTAAGTGTACAATTGAAATGGTGTTATTTTTGGACTAATTATTAATTTTTAGGCAAATTCATGGTGTTTCATCGATGCATTAAATATCCTTTCATCTCAAGGATCTATTAGAAAACTAATTTGAAAATATTCAATAAAATTATATCAATGTAATATGTATTGATCTTTATAAGCCTAATTTCGTTATTTAATAGCCACACTTTATATATGTATTAATATTGATATATACATACGTTGATTAATGCGACAATTCTGCTGTTAATAATGTCGATTTTTCTGATCACACAATGAAAATTCATCAAGATGAAATGTCATGAAACTGGATTTTTTATAGTAAAATGTCATGTAAATTAAAATTCACCCTATCTGTGATATTTTAAAATTATTTCCCGATAACTCTTTGTGTTGAAATCTGTGGATATTTCAATGAGTTGTAAGTTTTAATTTAAAAAATCATAATATTTTTATCGTCGGAAAATTGTTGAGCGTTATTCTCCTGGGTGAAAATTGCTGATTTTTCCACAGCATTGCTGCAAAATAGATAAAGTATAACATGTAAAAAGTTTTGCAGCGAGCTGAAAGCCTCAACACAACCTCCAGTTTCCTACATCTAGTTCGATGTAGTTTCAAAACTTTAAAAGCGAATTGTTTTCGTGAATTATGTTCATTACAAGGATTTATTCACTTCCCAAATTGCATTTTGCCATAGTTTACATTTACGCACGTTTAACGATGGCAGTTAACCCACTTTCGACGTAACGATAATTGATGCCTTATTTCACAAAGACGCATTTAATTGAGCCGAGAAGGAAAATTGGCGTAACGATATCATACAGACGGAACGATCCACTAAGTTTTATTGGCTGGACACGGTGACCGTAAATGCAATAAAAGTGAACAAAAGCATTTGGAGCGCTCTGCTAAAACTGTTTTGCAAACAAAAGGTTTCATCCAATACACAAGGACTTTTCCAATCACTTTCAATTCCATGTTTATATTAACGTTACTCTACCGTAAATCGACATTCCCGGAATTGCCACAAAATGTATCCCATACATACATATATGAGAAGTTCTAAACGTGACCCGAGGCACTATTGGATATTGATCTATTTATACGCAAAGAAGCCCTTAATTACCACCAACAGATCGTTTATGTTAATTGGATACGTTTAACTCTAATAATACACATCTCGCATGGCTGTTGCCAGTATCGAACGATGAGAATAAATTTCTGGAGTTGATATCGTACTTGAGTCTCCTAACTCGTTAAATATGAGCTGAATGGGCCATATTGAAGTAGGGGTTGTTCTGGTCTGCGAGCTATTACCATAATAACGGACAAATAAAGTACTTAATGGCATAAATACATCGATAAAAATAATTTATGAGGTTTGTAATTGTTAAAAATTAGTTGTGGTAGCAACATTTGTTAGGTGACGCAATTCTCACGTTGTTAGTATAAGTATCGTTTCAATCAGATTAGATCAAAAGAAGCTTAATTAACAGGTTGAAGTCCGGATTATATGCATTAATTAAAACATTTTATTTCGCGTATCCCAGCGCCTTCGCCCTCTGTTTTTCGTAGCATGATTTTATACAAATACCCTTCAAAGAGGTAAGACATAATGTTGTGTTCGAACTCCAGTGACTTATAAAGAGCATTATTACACGTTGAGCTCGGAGACTGACAGAGACAGAGAGAGTATGATGTGTATATCGTACGATTGTATAGTTCGCTAACCCAAATTTATCGACTAATAATGATGTGTGAATGATATAATGAATCGATTTCAAGTTTATTATTTATTTTTACTTGAAGAAATTACCGAATATTGTGTTTTATGGGCATTATTTATTTATGTACAAATTTCATACACGCTGCGACGGTCCTGATAAATAGAAATAGATTTGTATGACAATAAGTGACGGACAAGCAAATATATTAGGTAAAGCGGAAAGAAATGTCATTTTTTTTTGTTATTTGGAGAAAAAAATTATTTTAATAAAAGATATACAATATTACTCAATTAAATCATTTCCATTGTTATTTATAATCACCCTCTATAGATTAGGTAGCTTTTTAATGCCTCTTTCGTAAATTTTGGTCGGTTTTCCACTAAAGTAAGAATCCAAATGATTTTTTACTTGTTCCACAGAAGTGATTTTTTTATCATGAAGCGAATGTTCTAATGACTTTAAAAGATGATAGTCTGAAAGTGCAATGTCAGGAGAATATGGTGGATGTTGCAGCACTTCCAAATTCAGCTCGATTATTTTGTTCTGCATAATCATGTGGTCTTGCATTATCAGTCTGAAATGTTCTTCTTTGGATGATAACTAGCACTGATCGCTTTTTGAGCTTTTCCGCTTTTAACCTATCTTATTGTGCATAATTTAGCTCTGCTGTGACAGTTTGGCCAGATTTTAATAATCCGTAGTGAATTACGCTAAAAAATCCCACCGAATACAAAGGAGGACCTTTTTCAAGGATAATGATGGTCGAGGGATAGAAACAGATACTTGATTTGAAGAAAGTCACTGTTTTTTCCTTCTCGGACTCGGACCGGTAAAGAATCCACTTTTCATCCCCAGTAACGATCCTTTTTAAAAATGGACCAGTTTCATACCTGGATAATAATCCCTGGTTCTAAGACCGTTGATGACAGCTCGTGCGGTACCCAAATTCCCTGTCTATGTTTTTTCCCGAGTCTTTTACTGTCGACCAGGGACAGCCGATGTCTAGCGATAATTTCTTTATTGTTTTTCGATGATCAGATTCTACCATAGAATTTAATGCGTCATCATCGATTATTGGAGGTCGTCCTGATTTTGGTTTATTTTTCAAATCTCTATCGTCATTTTTGAATTTTTTGAACCATCTATGGCATTTTCGAATATTCAATATATTGCCATATGTATCACAAATGCTCTGGGTAGCTTATTTTGCATTTAATTCTTTATATAATAAAAACAGTAAAGTAAAGATCGCAAATGGTTCTCATCAATTTCTGGCTTGGTCATTTTCAACAGAGCTTCAAAATAACACCAACCTTGACGTATTTACTCGACAGCAATCCGAAGCAAACCGAAGGTAAAGATGCAACCAAAAAAATGACATTTCTTTCCGCTTTATCTAATAGCATCTAAAATTATGAAGATTTTAAATTAGCTCACTACTCCAAAGGTTAAAGCGATAAAATTATATAGGATCTATATTTTTATTTCCACACCTACGATTTGAACACAGGACAAGACATCCGCATATAAATATCAGACTTTATAACCAAAATAATAAAAAAACTCTTCTTGGCTTCAAAGCGAGTCTAATATTTCCAGGTGAACCTATCAGCCCACTGGGAATCATCCCAGGCTCCCATATGGCCAATCCACTCCTGATATTTATATCGTCTGTTTAACCACACGCCATCGTTTTCTACCACTACATAATTTCAAAATAAATTTACTATCGGGTAATTCAGAGCGCTTTCATATGTAATATTTTTCATTAAAAAATATCAACGAAACTATGACATACTTGAGATATTTTTACATTTGCACTTATATTCTTGAGAATTTTTTTAAAAATATATTTTGTATCCAAAGATGATTCTGCGCAACGTACCATTTTGTGGAAGCATGGTCTTTAAGTTAATCTACAGTACCAATTTACATGCTCAAATGCCTCAATTCGCCTAAGTAATGTTATCCATAAGGGCGATAGCTTCAATTCAACCCCTATTTATAAACGTTTATTCAAATACCTAGTTTTTTAGAATCCGTCCCAAATGTGCCGCCGTATTCCGGATTATATTTAATCGAACAAAATAAATATTTTTCATTTAAACGGAGGATCACTTGTGCCTCCAATTTTTCGTACAATTTTATTGCTCCACGTTCGGATAATTTGTATTCACAAATAACGCGTGTGCCAATCTACCTTCCATTTGAAATATGGGGTGGACATGTTGATTGACAAACAGACACAGATTACTCGTAGATTATTCAAATATCGGATTATACGTTTACAAAATAAATATAGGAAGTCTCACTTAAATAAATAATAGATTATATTTAATTATTTGCATAATGTATTCCGTGCGTACAGACAAAACAAACAGGTATGCGGTTCGTGATTGGCATGAAATTATAAAATTATTCGTACGTTTTATGGCATAAATTCTGAATTGAACGGATTATACATTGTCCGAAAAAGCCACCCTCGTCGGAGCTTTGAAGAATTTAATAGCATTGTAACCCAGATACATAAACCGAAGTATCGTGTCGTTTATTCCGATGGTATCCTTTGGCGTCTTTTAAATCACCAGGTCACCCATTTGGCCACGTGACATGTGAAATAATAAGATTTTCAGGTCTTCAGCATTCTATTCCAGATCGTCCGGCGTCTAGGGGGTGTAAAGAAGATGAAAGGCTCCATAGAATTTAGATGAAACATGTTCGGAATCCTCACCACGTTCGACCCCATGAGTTCTCATAGTCTCAAATACAGACATCAATTTTTATTTAAAAATAAAAACATCAAGTGGAAACTTCTATAAATTGAACCACAAATACGACGACTTTAGACAATGCATTTGTCTACATAAGGGACGACATTTCATTTATTGCAGAATTGCGACAATTTTGCAAAAAGCTTAGGTTCCCTCCGACTTAAGCCCGGAAAAAATCCCTAAAAAGCCAATATAAAACTAGTGGAGGATCGCGTGCTCGCATTTCATGTCGCGTATTGAATGGTAGAGGATGCAGATAAGGCTTTACAGTTTACGACCCCCTTTATCAACCCTCGCGAAGAATATGCACAAATGATAGGGTTTTTATCTTGTCCTTCAGACGCTTAGAGAGGGTCAGGCCCTCCGGGAAATTGCAGCAGCTTAAATTCTTCCAAACTTGGAGTGGAATTCCTCTAAGATCAGTGGTACTTCATATATTTTAATTAAACAAGAGCACGAAGTTATTTGCCGACCCATAACGGATAATATTAAATCTTAATAAGTGTGTACACGACGATATGGAGTGCTAGATATTAAATATTGGATAGACACACAGGGGCTTATAAAAAGCATTTATTATGACTGAAAATAATATTTAATATATTGATTTTCCGGAAAACACAACTCATATAGAATTATAAAATAAGGCATCGTAGTTAATGATCTCTTATAACTGCAAAAATACTAAAAATATTGAGTGCTAATTATTAATTCAAATAACAGTATATTAATACATTATATTAAAGTACCACTACAAAAATAATTTGAGGGCATATAAGTTATGCAACAGATTTAATAGCTGATAATAGCGATGATTGTTCTCATATAATAACGATAAAAATCATTATTTAACTGTCATTCTATCAATTATGTTTCTACTAGGGTACTTTATTATTTATCATGCTGTAGAGCCATTATATTACATCAAGGTCCATAAAAATATCAACCTAGAGCTTAATAAAATACGTCAATTCCATGTGATCATATGGTCACGCATATTCTTGCTATTGGAAAATTATTTTATAAAGCAATTTAACAGTTTTATTTTGATAATTTAATTTGTAGTATTTTGTATCCATTCAATACCACTTGACATTTTTTTAAAGCGAAATAAATTGTTGTAATGAATGCTGTCTATCATATAATTTGATCAACTGTTTATACGAGGATGATTCAAATATAACCGGGAATTTTGCTGTACAAATTTATTAGTGATATTTAAAAATACAAATATTATATCTTGATTTTATACACAACTCTCTTCATTAGAAATATATTTATTCTATCGGATAGAAAACTTTATGATCCCATCACTGAAAAAAAGGCTAGAAGTTGCATCCTCTGTTGTGCAACCCGTAATCGTTCGTTTTTTCCTAAACGAACGTGTGAAATCAAGTGAAATTTTGAGGATTTTGAACAAATGTTCATTTGAAACCAAAACAAGCAAAGTCAAAAAGATCAAAACTTTATTTAAATTTAAACAATACATATTTTAAAAATAAAAGTTCAATGAACGTTTTTACTTTTAAACTTGACCATAATTTTATTTTTATTGAGCCTACTGTCGGAAAAACCCTCTTAAAAAAGTATATTTGTTAATTTCTCTTATATATAAATAGTAAAAGTGAGTATCTCAAAATTTCTAAAAAATACGTGTTGAGATATTTTTACATCAAAATATAATTCATCAATATATTTGATGTGCTCATTCTCAATGCGAGATTTTATTATGACATTTGATATAAGTTCGTATATCAAATATTACTCATATGCCAATATGGACTGGAACAATACCATGATTTTATTGATGTATTTATTATTTGCCTGGATTGATATTTTAAGGTATATACCCTTTCGAGGGATGAAAATAAAGACAAGCATTTTTTGCTCGCATCTTTCTGTCATCATTCACCATCCATCAATCTGGCCCAATAAAAAATGAGCATAAAGAAGACGCGGAAAATACGGTTTGTGAAAGATTGAAAAGGGCACATATATTTAGTTATACACAGACATAAATATGAGAAGAGCACCAGACCCAGAGGCTTTAATGGATTTATTATTATTTATGGATTTAATGCAGTGCATTATAAGTTATAGTGTTTTGATGTCCATTAGTCTTTGGTATATATTTAAATTAAGATTGAAAATAATTGTTGTTTGAAGGGTGGTTGTTTTATATTGAATGCGGATGGAAGATTTTTGCATTTGTTGCGTCAAACGCATTATTATCATTTCATTACGGCTGCCATTCACAGTGACGTGATTTATATAAGCCTCTTTCATGGATGTCACTCATTTGAAAGCCTGAGAGCTTCCGCATGCGGTTTGATATCAGCCGACAGTTTCGATTCCGGCTTACACGTGTATAGTTTACGTTGTGAGTTTGCTATGCGAAAAGTCTTTGGTCGAAAATTCTATTCGGAATATGTAGGATTCTAGAGGAGCAAATAGAAATTTCACTGCCTCAGAGTAAATATGTCCCCAACAGAGGTCAAAGGATTCCTTTGATCGTGTAAATGAGAGCATGTGGAGGCTCGTTAACGAGCGTTCTTTAATGAGCTTCCAGGTATTTGAGACCTCTTTTTTAAGCGCTTAACAACCCTCAAAAAATGGCTGTGTTTAAAAAAATATTGTTGCCCCGACGCGCAAAATATTGTTGAAAGTTTCCTTTTCCGCATTAAATTTCTTGCCGAGTCTGCGAAAATTTGCCGCGCTCGTGATTCATAAAAAAGAGCCAACTTCCGCCAAGTGTACCGTTTCCGGTCACTGCAAACTTTTCACCAGACAATTTTAATCTTTTGACTCTTTGCCCTTTTACGTAATTTAGAGGGGGTGTTAAAATTTTGATATTTTATTTGCTTTCAGAGGCGCTTTAATTTTTTTCAGCGAGGCGTGCTTTCTAAACTGTTTTTGAAGTTGATTGATAAATGTACGCAAATATCAGACCATCCATCCCGTGAACAACGTCAACGTTTGCGCTTTAAAATATCAATAAAATAGGTGTGTTATAAAACACTACCACTTGAAAATTAAAAATATTACTAAGGCCAATACGAATAAATATAATATAACATTCAAACGTTTCTTTAAAACTAAATAAGCAGACGTGTGTATGAAACATTGATTATTTAGTTAATATTGGAAAATTGAATAATGTGCCTATAGCTTTGGCTATGATAAGGCTATCTTCTATACATCCTTCTTCAAACTCAATTGAAGATATCAAATAACTTATTTAAAATTAATAAAATTTGATCACCTATTTTTTTTAATGATATTTCACCTTGCGATGTCGTCTCTCTAATGCGATATTCGAATATATCACGCAGATTATTCTTAAAATTTCCCATAGATTAAGATTAAGGATTTGAAAGAGGCATCTGCGAATTTCAATAGGGTGATCTTCTGGCTAGATGCACCTTTGATAACATAACAATCATCATAGTGCTTATAATAAATTGATCGAAATATAAATAAACTACAAAGTCGGCAGGTAATTTTTTTTGACTTTTATTTAGTTATGTATGTTTTTTCAAATGATTGAATAAATGTATGCCAAAGAGGTCGAAATTTATTTTATAAAATTATTCTTAAGGGACAAAATTCTTATTTATTCAAAATTTATCATTTTCCACGACTTGTTGCTTAAAATCACTTTGTGCCACCCAGTACACGACGAAGTAAAAATCTTTTAAATATATTTAGCACTCTGATTTAAACAGCTTTTTTTGTACAATAAATTATATTTACGGTTGAGAATAAAACGAGCAAGCCTGAAACTGACGAAAAATTCAGCCAACATTGTATGGTAGTATTTTACGATCGGGGTTGTGCTTAAAAGCTAGCAAGGCCACTGACGCCATTAAGAAAGCTTACTGGAAAGAGCTCACAGTAAATAGATATCAATATTGGTTTCAATAATTCAAGTTCGACAATGGACGCTTAAAGGTCAGGATGTCCATCAAATTTCGACGATGAACATCTATAAAGCCTCTTTGTATCTTCTGATCATCACGTTCCAAAATATCTTTGTCGCCAAAAGGATGATGATGCAAGTATTTAAGTTAAGCATCAGATTTTGAAATAATAGTTAGGACAATATCCTGATAAAAACATCATCCTTAGATTTTAATAATTTATGCGTGGTGAAGTTTCATTTTGAATATCATTTAGCCATCGGGAAAAGCAACTGTGATAAATCAGCTGTTAGTAAAAAAAGAGATTATTCTCGATTTGTGACTAGGGATTATATTGTAATTTATTTCTCAAAATGTCTCTGAATTATTAATTTATTACATTTATCCAAATTTAATTTTGGATGTTGAAACCCGGTACGGTGAAATGGTAAATGACGCTTGAATTTTAGTAGTCATACCTTATGATGCAAAAACAAAATTAGTAGCTACTTCTTTAAGCAAATCTCTTTATTATTGTAGTTGGATATAGACATAAGACCATGTGTTGGTATAGTAGCTTAGATCCTGGACTCGTATTGTAAAGTTTCGGGCTCAAATCCAGATTGTGGAAAAAATTTTCATCATACCAACAAATTTGGGAGATCGGAAATATTAATATTTCTTTTATTAAAGATTCATGCTTTGATGGGCGTCATAAGGACTTTAAAGAATAGATATAAATTCTAACAACAAAAGCTTTCCATCATCCCGAACAGTTTCCATTACCTTCTCAGTCATTTTAACCTATTTTTTTGATTAGAAGAAACCTTGTTTTGACTGTATTTTAGAATCAGGATATCTTTTAATAACACATGCTTGGTCTCCCATTACCAAATATTGGAATAATACTTCAGTTTCTCCGTGTACGTCTCCATATTCTCTTGACAGTACTTTTATAAAGTGTCCTTTTAAAACGAAGTTCAATTTTACTGACCTTATCCTATACCATTACTAGGTATACCCAATTTTTCGCGAATTATATACTTGTATATATATTGTAGAAGAGGTTTGTATCTGATAAATTAATTAATTGAAACTTGAGATATCATGTTAACCGTGTTGGAAAAAGCAGTTTCGAGAAAAGCGCATTTAAAGATTTCATTCTGATAGTATCGGCTCAGTTACGTCGTCACTAAAATAGTTATAATTGGAATTTTGTAAAATATTTAAGAGAACATTTTCTTAAAAGTCTAAACTACAATATAAAAATATGCAAAAAAATAAAATCAATTTTCTCAAAATTCTAGACAAGAATACTCACTTGTGAAAAATGCAAATATATATACTATTATTCTACATATATTTTAGATTTTTTGTTGTTGTAATAAAATGCAAAAATGGCTTACATAAAACATTTTGGCTAATGTGATGCATGAAAAATGCTAATATTCATTAAGTATTCAGTATTTTCCCCAAGGATTAGTATGCTGCTAAAAATAATAAAGAGACTGCAATATTTTCAGCTTTACATTTTAAATTAAACAATATATTATTCGACATAACTTCTCTTGTGTGTCTGAGCACTTTTTTTAATTAAACATTCGACCATTCAATGGACACCATGAATCTTCTCGAATGATCTCCCAAGTGACTTAACTAGATAAAAATCTCTCATCTAATCGTTCGAGCCCATAAAAAAGTCATTTGTAATGGAATTATTTAGCGATGGCAATTGAATGCGGATAAAACTGTGCACGATCCTTTTATTGTTTAACATCGTCGTGCCGGAGGATATTGTTGAGGTCGTTAAAAAAAGCATTATCCTTTGTTTTCGCAACCTTCTCAGGATAAAGAATTTTGAGATAATGCCATAGAGATGAAATTGAAAATTTATCCCATCAACCTCAGATGTTCCTCTGAAGGTAATCAATTATTCAATCATCCAACTATAATTTCTTATTTTTCGATAAAGTTTTTTTTTAAATCAAAGTATATAAATCCTTCAAGCAATCTATAGACGAAAGCTTAAATTAAAGCGCTTTTATTAATTTTAGGTTTTCTTGGAGATTTTAGCAAAGCGCACGTCGTATTTAGCATGTCAGACAAGTCCTAATTCGAGCTTAAAAACTTGTGATTTATATTTGCATATTGTTTGGGCTGAAATGATACATCAGAATTAATTAGAAGTATAATATGTCTACGTATCAACACGCGAGCAGCTTTAAGACTCTCTTATTAGTTCTTCAGTTCAAAACTATACAGACTTGTTAGAAATATGCAAATCAACTCTATTTTGTATTTAATTAAAATATTTTGGCGTGGGCGTCGAGCTTTTTCGGCACATGTCGATGAATTTTTTGCAACTCGTGAAGCTTTCATGGTGGAAATAATTTTTTTCCAATATTCTAGTCCCAATCAAAAGAGAATTTCAGAATACATGCATCAATTAGATTCATTGTTTGGGGGTGCTAAAATTCACGTTCAAACCAAGAGGTATTCATTGAACGCCATTGCCATGGAAGAATGGGCAATTTAAATACGATATTCGTTTTTAAAAAAAATGTACA
This sequence comes from Stenopsyche tienmushanensis, assembly GCA_008973525.1. NCBI lineage: Eukaryota > Metazoa > Arthropoda > Insecta > Trichoptera > Stenopsychidae > Stenopsyche > Stenopsyche tienmushanensis. Next base: position 392,871 of record WACJ01000163.1, on the reverse strand, counting down.
ATTCTGGTATATTTTAGATCAAATATAACGATAACAACTTTTGTTCAATATTTGACATCCATATGAAAGTATGACATAATATGAGCATTCACGATTCATGCTAAAATATTTTGCTGTATTGAAATAGTATTTAAATAAATATTCATGATTAAACATGATTGGCGTAGTTATAAAGTTCGCAATTTCATCTAACTGTAATTGGTAGGAAAGACACAATTTTATATGGACCATTAGCCCATGGGACGTTATTTGCATAAATAGGGAATTCGGTTTATCTATAATATAAAGTCCTAAATATATGCGTTTATTTTAATCAGATATTTTTAGAAACAATTTCCTCATTTATTGGGGTTGAATTTTATGACTATAAATAAAGATTGAACACCAAGTCTTTATCGTAGTTTTAAAAAGCTTAATTACGCGGTAAGAGGGTAGCAATTGGAAATTAGTGGATTTAAAAAGTGTTCTCGAATTTTTACATATTCGTCTTAGATCAAGTTATTGATATCAAATTCATATAATCAGTATTTTAAATATTTTAAATAATGGTGCTTTATTTAATTTTTTGCATTCAAAGAGGTTAATAATAAATACGAATTGAATATTGCAAAATTTTGTTTGTGAGATTCAATTTGCATATCAAAAGGTCGTTGATTAAACTGGAATAAATCGATTTTTCACTTTTTTTTAGAATAATATTTTTTTAGGATCACACATTTTATTATTCATATAAAATGTATTGAAGCTGTATGCTATTTGCTTACAAAATTAATCTCCAGCCTCCCCTAGTTTATATATTACGTGTTAATGATTAGTGTCACGTAAGCTAGATTCGAGGACGTATTTCCTCCCAAGGAGGATTTTGAGGTCGGTATGCGTTCTGTGGCGTTAGTTCCGGTTTGTATATATCCTGTGGGATTCCATCAGCATGCCTGATCGATTCCTGTCCCAAATGAGCGCCAAAATAAAGCGTTTGTTTTCGTTATCATTACGCCCGTATTATTTATTCAACAGGACTCAAAGAGCCGAACGTCGAGGAACGCCAAACAAAGGATGGGCAATCTTCCCGAGTAGGACGCTTTCATTTTGATAATTGAGTCCTGCGATTGGAATATTTTCAATTAATTCTGTCCATTTCGATGGCTCGAGACAAATAGACGTTCTTTTTCGACGAAAAAATTCAAATGAGCCCCCTCCAATTAGTCAATTAGGGGAGTAAATAGATTGTAGAGTAGGTATCAAGGAGACTTATTCATGATATTGCTATAGTCGTAAAGCATCCAGATAAGGCCTAGAAGTACTGAACTAACCCAGAGCAAATTTGCATTAATTAACATGCGTAAGGGTAACACGACTGTGTTTGTTCTGAAGGTACGAAATACCTCGAGCATTTGCCTACAAAGGACATCCTCGGTCCGTATTCGCCATTTTACGTCCCCTAATAAACACAAGCGACATTTATAGCAAAATTAAATAAAATTTAAATTGAAATAAAATTAATCTGGATAAATTCGTGAACAAAGGCTTTTATTTAACCCATAAGTAGGTCGGCCATTAAGTGATTGGACTAGCAACTCAATCATCTTGGGTTTAATTCTATAGAAGGCGAGGCCAACGGTTACATTTAAAAAAACATGTATACGCTTTGAAGAACAATGTCAAAATGTTTAAAAATGATCCCATTAAGGGGGATCAAAATTACATCAAAATCATTTTAAATTCACAAATTTGTAGCTAAATAATTAATAGATTCGTTACAGCCGGAACTTATATAATTAGTAATTTAATAACGCAAACTTTGAATTCTAAATCTTACTAAAGCCGAAGGAAACTTACAAAATTATACATTTATTTTGATTGCGTGGTTTAATTTGATATTCAAAGCAAACACTACTATTTCAGAGTTTTGACGCTAGTTACAAACTTGCAGTTCTTGCTGGATAGTTTTCACTTTGTCAAAGGTTGCCCAAGACTAATTTCTTGTGAATTATTCTAAGGAAAGTCAATTTATGTTGGTTTATATTCATCTTGGTTTATAAACTCAATGAAAATCAAATATTTAAATGCACATTTGTTCTTAATGTGATCAAGTATTGGTAAAATAGGTTATTTCAACAATGTAACTATTGCGACGTTAAAAAAGTCCTATTACTTATCTATCTTTAAAAATCTTTATCAATAATTATTTTCTAGTTTAACTATATGTATATGGAAAGTATAAAGAAATTATCACATCAAACTATAGTATTCTTGGAAAAGTATTTTCTACTTAAATACTATTATAAGAATAACATATATATGGGAGTTTTTCATAGTGATGAAAATCCATTTCCATTTGAAATTATTTTGTGAAATTCTCAAATAAGTAAATTTTTCCTCATTCAAATTTTTTTATTTAACTTTTTGAACAAATTACTTATGAAGTCGCATTGTGCTACAATTGTAACATCATAACTTTTTTCATAAGCTTTCTATGTGAATTTATTTCAATTCTAAAATGTTTGTGTAGCCATATGGTCACGTTCAATCCTTATTATTTTAAAATTATTTTGAGTATTTCCACAATTATATCACAACATTTCTTACAACAAATTAAATTGAAAAAAATAAGTAAGCTACAAATATTGATCATTTTGTGATTCATGATCTCTAGGCTCTTCTAATAAAAACTAGCGTGTCCGTATGGATACAGCAGTATTTTTTGTGCAGTGGATGCGTTCTGCGGAAAATCGCACAAAAAAAAGGTATAACTTACATAGAAAAAGTGAAGATGGGTTCCGTGGATTTCAAAAACCGCATAACTTTGAAACAGCTTTATAAAATATATCAAAAATCGCACAAAAAAGGAAAGCAATAAGACAATTAAAAATTAACATTTTTGGCAACATTTAAAGAATGTCTTGCATCATTAGTAAAATTTTATTGATGTTTGACATCTGGCTTCTTTTTGACAAATGCCAGACTGCCACTAAATAAATAAATTATTTTAATTACGAACTATAATCGCTGTATGATAATTTTCATTGCGATTTTCGATAAAACTCAAAATCGCTCTTTTCTTCGGAAGAAATAGTATACCCAGTGTCAATGTCATTATTGTTCTGTCTAGATTTTGTTTCCAATAATATTATTTGTAATCAGTAAAGATGCCACTATAGTTCCTAACTCAAAAAAATAATCGCAAAATGGCGACTGTTTAAAAAAATCAGTCGTCATTTTTTGGCCTTATTTGTCACAGTTTTAATTTTTTTTACATAGTTAAAAAAAAATTTTGGCATAAATCTGTGATTAATAATAGAGGGTTATATAGTAAAGATTCGTACCCAGTAAATTAATTAATTAAAACTTGAGATATGATGTCAACCGTGTTGAAAATAGTAGTTTAGTAGTAGGACTGGCCAAGTTTCCGCATCACTAAAATAGCTATAGCTCCATAATTAGTTGATTTATTTCCTATTTTATCCAAAATATCTCGATACTTATTTTATAAGAAATAAAAAAGAAAAAAATTCTTAAAAAAACCGCAAAACTTCGAAGTCGCACAAAAAGAGGTTTGCATGTATGCCACCACTCGCACAAACTAAAGTGAAGAAATAGCATAAACAACGTTTTATGCTATTTCTTTATATTCCACGATAAAATTTGAAGTAATTTAAGTATTTTTATACACATATAATAAATACTACACAAAAATGTAGATGCTTAAATATATCTTTATTCACAACATTCGTCCTTATATTCGTCCATCAATCTAATATATTTTCTGAGGGAAGTTTGCAAGCATTTAAGGCTTTCACCTCAGGAATTTTCCACAAACGGCATTCCTGCATTTCAGTCGGTCCCATCCAAATCAATTGAGGTTTCAGCTTATTTCATGCTTCAGACTATAAATACTCAAATTGGAATTAGATCTTTTGTTGCGTCAGAGTATTGATACAAAAAATATTTTAGCGAACGCTTGAACTTTAAACGTTCATCAAAATTCGACCATTCAAAATATATTGAAAATTGAAATACAAATTTCAACACAATAGTACCACCCACTGATCGACAAGAACTACCCTTATTAAGCGTTCAATTATTTCTGTCCTTGGCCGGTCTTATTTATGTAAATATAATCTCGTTTTAATAGTTCCTGCGCTATGGTCTCTCGAAGGTTGTATTTCTGAGGCATTATTATGAATAATTCAAATTAAATAAGACTTTTTGCTTTCAATACCTAATATGACATCTTTGTCTTGAAGCAGCATTGTATTATATTAGCAGGGAGAATAAAATTATTCATAGAATTTCAGATGTAATATCTTGGAAGCTATACACGTTGATGATCGCTGGAGCAATTTTGAATTTATTCTTTGACAATTTATTAATAGATCTGTCATGGTTTTGAATATATTATTTGAATGGATTTAAAAAATATATATATTGTATTCAATAACTATAGAGTGAGATTCATATAAATATACTGTTAAAATCAATTTTATGAACTTTCAATATTGAGTCAATCTTGTTGTTCTAGGATATTCCGTGCATAAAATAAATTAAACTTATCACATTTCCTGAAAGTGTTTCCATCCAGTTTCTCAAAATTCATATGGGACACTTTGTACATAGGACACAAATTCAATATATAGGGCTTAAACATCATTTATTTAGTTCTATAGGTTCAATTCCCACTTGAGTTGGATCTCAAAGGAATAAAGTTTTCCCATCTTAAAATATATAGAAGTCTGATTCGATTTGCATTTCAAATACAAATTGATTCGCTTTTGAATTAATTTCTAATCAATAAATTTGGTTTCGTCCTTTAATCAACTATAACTCTATAAATCAATGCTTTAAATAATTAATAATATATGTTGCTTTTTTTACTGAAAGTCATTGGATGAGTATATTTATATATAAAGAAAAAATATGTATTTAAAATTTAAATATATCAAATAAGAATACTGTTTTACGTTCAACATTGTTCTACATTATTCTTGAAAAATAATCTGCATGAGTTTCAATCGACGTAAGACAGTTTTTAAAGCTCAGAGAAACAGAAAAGCTTTCTTCCAACTTGACTCAAAGCTGTGCTCAAATGCGGACCAATTTCAGTTCAATGAACATTAATTGTAATCTTTTAATGTGCGCTTTTCAATACTTTTTATGCAATATTTATATTTAATTTTTGCTTCAATAAATGTGCTTTTTTTAGAGATATTTTTTGCATAAAAATTATTTATGATATAATATTGGCGACGTTTCTTTGGAAGTTACGGCCTTTAAAATGAGCAAAGTTTGTTTGTCCTGAGACAACCAATTTTCATCCCTGCCCATTAAAAATATTTGGTTTGTTCTATGGTTGTGTACAAATTCCAAGTTTTTTTACATTGAGCAAAATCGATTTATTGAGTGTACTTCACGACCTAAATAATAAATCATCCCTATAACAATAGGCTTCTCGATGGATTCAATTTACAACTACAATAAATTTCGCTTAGCATCTATCTCATGAACTCGACTTCAACATTAAACACAATATAAGGGACCAATTTAAAATACACAGCAAATTGAATAAATCAAATTTCGAGTACGATAAACTTTCGCCCATAATAAGAACAAATTTGACATAACATTGTTTCCCGAATTTATTTATTTTTTGCACGACGGACAAAGTATTATTGGATTTGTCCACAAATGTATTCCAAGTGCTATTCGGTATTTTCTAAAGAACTTGCTCGGAAAAAAAGGTGAGAATAAATTTGATCTAAATTACGGTCCAAATATCGGGGTCAAGTTCCATACTCTTCCTTTGATTACGAAAGTTCTTATATATTCCACAATATTTAATATCCAAACGCTACAAACACGTTTCCTAATTACATATACGTATATTCATTGCGATATAATACATCGTTATTCATCTAACATGTTTCAAGATCACTATTTGATCATCTAATTGATCACATAATTTATGGCTTAACATATAGAGTAATTTAATGAAATTGCTATAATTGTGTACGTTGGATCCAATTGAAGGGTGAAAGCAATACAACAGTCATATAATTAATATTCTGGGGATATTGGAAAATTATTTAACCATGAAACGTAATTAATTCATTGATTCTTCCATAGCTTCCTCAAATTTATTTTATTAATTTGGACGCTCAATAAATTCACATTTGCCATATAATTATACTTTCTGATAAAAGATATGTGATATAAGGGAAATTCAAAATTAATGTTGTTTATCATACACCGTCCACATAAAAGCTTATTTCAAATTTGGTGATATTGCCTTTGAAAAAAGCATTTCTTAATCATTTTTAAGCAGTTAAGATGATTTTTTTTTTCATGCCCCCTTTCAGGTTCTCTTTATAAAGAGTTTTCCATACTAAGTGTTTTGAATTTAATGTCAATGCAGTTGTCTAGCTGTATGTAAAAGATAATCTCCTTTTGGATAAACTAGAGTATAATATATTGTTAAAAAGTCAATTTTCATTAAATTTGAACAAAATGTTGTAGAGCTATGATTTGTTTAAGATTTAAGAATAAAAATCAACCCAAAATCCCATTGAAAATCAATAAGACTGTTGATCAAAAATACCTGTATGTATTAGCAAAGAGATATAGTATTAGGAACCTTTTGTCTACTACTATCTATTCTACTTTAAACCATGTAGTGAGCGAGAGTCATCTCTTGAGTTGCGGCATCAAAGCATATGGTGAGTGAGAGTCACCTCTCGAGTGCAAAGTGTTAATCTTGATTGATTTATATAAACCTTGTGTACTGTTCTGGAGTGGCGTCATTATCCAAGCAATACCATAATTTTTGAGTATTATGTTGTTCGTTCGCAAATTTGACAGCTCTGTCCTAGTTCACCTTATTTATATTTGGTTTACAATCAATATTTGCATTATATTTAAGCAACATAATTTTAGTAGCCTTATTATGAAATGTCAATTTAAAGTATAAAAATTATTAGCAAAAAAATCCCTGATAAATCGAACATTTAAGGGATCATTGGCTGAAAATTTGCAAAAGTACTTTAATTGAAAGCTGTAATTGAAATTTTAGTTTAATTTAATTCTGCCCTCATTTGAATTATTTTACTCGGTTGTACATTTCAAGTGAAGCCATATGAAACTGGTAGTCCATAAATCCATTCCAACTTTGCCTCGATAGCATAAAACTAAAATTCCACTACTGAAATATATAATAAATCAATAAACGTCGAAATATTTTATTTTGCCAAATTTTACGACTTGCGAGTAAGTCGCATAAAGATACTTAGTTTATTACGTATCGCACGATTTTGTCTCTTTTTTGGATCGCTCTATACAGCATATGGGGCTTATTGAATACATTTTTCAATACGCGTGTGAAATGTTTTATTATTTTTTTAAGAAAAAAATTGCAAGAAAAAATTACGAAACGGCACGTACACGAAGCATAATATAAATATGAAAAATTTATGTACGTTCAAAGGTTCCAATATATGTAAATCTGTATCGAACTTTCACTACGCACGTAGCGTGTTTTGATTAGTACCGTGAGCCACGGGTTAACACAAATCATAAATAATATGTTGATTCGGGCCTAAATGCAATGTCGTCGCGATTTATATCGAAACTCTATTATTTTCACCCCATGGGAAACCATAAATTTGATATTCGCATCGAGCCGAGGAAACTTACACTCCGAAATGAAAAATGGAATATGTGGGCCATCGGGGTGGGTAAATCAACATTACCCTCCTTCGAGACACTTTCGAGACCCAACGAATCTTCAAAGCTCGGGGTAGACTATGCCATTTTATCTGGCGGCAATGCATTTTGTTGCTGAAATAGGACACGTCTAAAGAATTAGAAACTGCTCGAGTGTTGTGGGGTTAAAAGTATCTATTGTGTCTCTAGATAGCGGTTAACGCTGCTCTCTTGAATTAATTGCTTCCTAGCATATTTACATTCACGTTCTACATGGAAAGCGTAATAGACAATAGTTAATAAGTTTTCCGAATGTAGGTACATTCGAAATATTCAGCTCTTCTAAGCTCACTTTGTTCATACGGTGGGTAATTCTGACGGAGAACAAACGACTCAATTTTTCAGGATAAACGTTGCAGTTACCTTCATCTCGACGCAAAATCTTAAATTTCTCTTTGCATTTTTTTAAAAATCTGATTTAATCCGCTTGTCCGTGCAAAAGTTTACCCGTATAGAAACAGTGAGCAAAAATTTCGAGGTTACATAAAAGAATTCCAACTTTTATTTACCTTTAGAAATCCGATGGCGACTGGGGTATTTTTGGCTTACAAACTTACATTCACATTTATTATATTGAAGCAAAATAAGTATCACTTCAAGCAATAAAGGAATATTTTGTAAGATTAATATAAATATTTCGGCAAGAAGAACTTGAGTTCGATTTATTCTAAGTATAAAATAATATTTGTTTCCTCTGGAATACAAATAAAATATGTATATATTTTGAGTTTTTGGTGTTATTAATTAATGTATTTAATTCTCATATCACGGATATAACGAGCAAAATTTCCACTTAAAATTATTTTCTTAAGATATTATGGCTAAAATATTTGCACTTAGCATTTCTTTATATTAATATTACGATTTTTTTTAATCATAAACCAACAAAGATATTTATATTCTTAAAATTAAAAATTCAATAAGACTGTGTTTCAACTTTTATAAAGTATATTTAAAGCTTTAACCACGCCAAGTTAAATATTTGGATGAAACTTCTAGTGCTCTTTTGGAAGTCCGAGTTCTTTGTCAACACTTATCGCTCAGACAACTCTTTAGAAACCTTTGTTTGTTTGAGGTTTGCTAATTTAATTATTTCCAAAATGTACGTCTTGATTTCTTGTTTTAGCACTCTTTATAAAATTTCCATGGAATTATGTGTGTCATTAAATAAATGTGTTAAAATCCCAATTAGGATAATGCAAATTTGAATATGATATCAATCTCGTACTCGTAATAGTTGATGTTTCGATCAGGCCATATGATCATATTTATAGTTGATAAACTATCTAAAGACCTAATACAATACTCCATCATATAACGTTCATATGGTAGAACCAAATTTATATTGAATGATTTGTAAATGTAATTCTAAATAGGTTTTATAGCTACAAGTAGACAGAAAACTCAATATTGAATTGTCGCATGTAAAAAACTATACGCTTATAAAATATTATACTTTATCAAGTAAATAGAATGATATCATGCGAGATATTAAATCGAATTATTAAGCTTTCCGATTCGCATAAGTTTAAATCGATTACTTCAGCTGAATAATTAAGATTCATTCAAAAATTCACCCTTAAAATGATCATCCAGCGTTCATAATATTTAAATTAGGAATATTTTTATATGTTATTTCATGACAGATAATGGGGATGTATAAGTACTTCATTAAATTGTGGTTCGTATTATTTCAATTTTAATTAATGTATACAAATGTTCATTAATGTTGATATTAAGTGTGTCTAGCAAGAGATCTGTTTCGAATTACCAAGGCTGCATGTAATTCATCATATTATATTTCATCGTAGATGGATGAGAGCTTTACGAGTGTCACCAGAGCTTTCAGCATCAATGATAATAATCTTCCACTGTTACATTTTATCTCACAAATGTATGTATAATTCAACGCGACATCGATGTTTAAAACTGTTATATTCACCGGCTTTTAATTAAAGCTGGACTAATGATAGTCATTTTTGTGGCAAAATTCCATTTCAGCATGTACTTGGCGAATAAAATTAAAATCGGCGAAGTTATACAACTGTGTGAAAAATAATATAGAATGAACGTCAACGATTTTTTTCTCGTCTGCAAATAACAGTCTCTGCAACTAACTATTGTATCAAGTTCGTCTTCTCTATCTATTGTTTGCTATTAGATCTCAATATTTACTTTGTTTCATAAAATAGCTTTGATGTGTCCATATTTTTCCTCTTTTATCCACAGGACGCTCGTTCTCCAAGAAAACAAAGATCATATAAAACAGAAATTTTATTTGGATGCTAGAATTATGACTTTATACAATGGTCAAAGAACATCTTTTGCAGCAAACACTGTTTCTTAATAAAAGTCAAATTGGCATACAAAGAAAGAATTTAAAAAAATGAAATATCAGGTCAGGCCGAAAATTCATGCGCATCTTTGAGAAATTTTTAAATAGATTAAATAAAATACAATTTTAAGTTTTAATCAATGATATGTTTTCCTCCACTATGTACAATTTTTCGTCATCTTAAAGATAGTATTTTAATTTCATTGCTGTAAAAAGACACTGGTTTTGATGGAAAAGGTTTAGAATTTAAGTTTTTCCCTAAATTAAAAAAAAATTAAACCACGAAATAAGTGAAAATAATTTGGGATAACATCCGGGGAGTGATGACCAGGATGCGGTTAAGGCTCCCAATGAAATTCACTAATTTTTGCAGTATTGTTTAAGCTGTTTGCGATCTAGCGTTATCATAATGAAACAATCCTCTCTTGATATTCACCAGTATTAGTTTTTTAATCAATTCTAAGTTTAAATAAATAATTATCTGCATTAATAGTTTGATTTGGTTCTAACAGTTCATAATAAATCAAACCATACATATCCTACCAAATACTTAAAAAGGTCTTTATAGGATGTAAAGACACCTTTACTGTTGGAATTGGTTGCTTATCTTTATCACTGTCTTTTTTTGTGACGCTATGAGAAATAATCCATTTTTCCATTCCAATTTCCTGTTTATTTATTTTACTTATCCAATAAGGGTAATCCTAAGCTATTAAACATGAATAACCACGCTTAGTTGACAATTTTGACAAATATTTGACAAAGATCTGATTTCATTAATGATGCCAGCATGTCATCATCCAATTTATGAGGCTAAGTTAAAATACATCCTCATCTATGACATTTATTATGTTTTGAAATAATTTTCATTATTTATTGTGCAAGATGAATAATACTTTATAATAAATTCACAACTCTTATTATCTAATTAAAATGAAGAAAATGTGTCTTCTGAATCATGTTTCAATATTTATATTTTTAACTAATAAAATAAATCTGAAGGACGATAAGGGTTAAGCACTTGTAATCAAAATCGACAGATTTTCTTTAAATATTAAATTTTTAACGTCAATAATGAGATACCATCTTACTTGATGTGATCTAATGAACTGAGACGTAAGAAAGATGTTGAGACGCTGGAGCTTTGCGAGCTTTCATGTTCGCCGAGCTTTTTTAGGTCGAAGCGTTGCGTAGCAATTTTTTTTGTTCCAGAAGAACAAGAAAGACTTTAAATGGGCAATTTATCACGACGACGAAGGCAACAGTCGACTTATTGACGTTGTGAATTCGAAAATTATTAGAGAATCTATCGAGACAAAAAAAAATATGGAAGTGAGCTACAAAATGAATTTAATCCCAGCCTTTTGAAATCAAACGCGGATTAAAATAATCTTACACAGATGGATTAAATTCTATCTGATATAGTGTGAAATTTACAAGCATCGATTGTTGTCAAAGTCAAACGTGCTATGTCGAAAGATAACAAAATTGACTTGGAAAATACGAACGCCATTATGAATGACAGTAATCAGATTTAAGCACATTTTTTTCGGCTAGGAAAGGCAAAAATAAAGGGCGTCACAGAATGAGATTAATTCTTATAATAGTGACAAATTCTTAAGTCTAAAAATTCGATACAAATTCCTTTTCGTTTCGGAAAATCTTATATCTCTAGAACCGATTTTCTACTCTAATTAACGATCATTCATACAGGAAGTATCCACAGCTTAAATGGAATGTATGGAATTATTGGTATGAATGGAATGTTTTGAAGCCATTCAATGCGCAATTATCTATTATACAATGACCTTTTGTGCTGTTCGATAATCTCATAAATTGACTTTTAAGTGATTCAGCATATTTTAAGCTCAATCCATGTAAGATGAACGGATTAATCGAGAGCCCTTTGATAGATTTATGTACTTGGAAATAATTTTATTCCATCACTTTAATGAAACAGACTGATGAAAAACTTATAAGATTTCTCGAAAGTGTTGATTTGATTTATTTTTCGATCTTAAATTGATCGTACTAAAATGCTATTAAGACACAATGTATTTCATTAGATTCGATTGAATAGAAAATTTTGGTATTATTAATTTCTACTTCGTGACTTACAGATTTATTCTCTTATGCAATCATATATAAAATCTTGAGAGTTCTGTTAATTAAGCTTGAATGCTTTTCTGCAAGTTTAAGATTTAAGCTTTTCTATTTTAATACAATGGATTTCATTTGGATTGAACATTTTAAAATAAGTGATTTTTTGGATGAGCACACAAAATATTTTTGAAGGCCTTGCCAGGTATGCTAAAAACTATCACAAATCCTTAGTTACATTTTGATGAAAAATCTATATACTCAGCATTGTGAAATTGCATGTATTTATCCACTGTTCTTTGTTAGCTGTGGATAATTCATGTGGTGTCCAAATACTCATTCTGTTAACATTGCCAATAAGTTTGAAATGGTTCCGTACTTTGGTCTATTGAGTTCTGTAAAGTTTCTGTAATTACTCTTCAATGGTTGGGCATTGAATCAATTTGATTATAAATATGAATTACTTAATAATTAAATTTAATATGTTTCTAGATCTTATTTCATCCTTCAAGTTTCTATTTCTTAATATTAGCTTTCAGAACTTGCTTTGATAATTATTGGGCGTTTTTTTTAAATTATTAAAATTTAGTCCATTTTGGACATGAAACGTAATTTATGCAAATTTATGCATCGCATTTCCAAAAGACATGGAAAAAAATATATTCGATTTCGATTTTTACATATAATTTTACTACTTTATAAAACCAGATAATGTTATAAAAAGAAAAATGCTTATACCCTTGGATTAGTACGAAAGTATAAGATATGTGTCCTGAATTTCATAGAATATTATAATGCAAGTTTTCTGAGATATTAATTTATGTTTTTATTATAGAAAAGAAGAAGAATTATTTCTGGTCTAACATTGTATGGCGTAATATAGTTCGAGGTTATTTGTTGCATAAGGGTGATATATTTTTAAGCTTTTTGGTAATATATTAGTACAAGTATAAATCTTATACGAGCAGTACTTTAACATACCCATTGAAAATGCTTAGTATAATTAAACATTCTTGAAAGTACAATACGGATTTAATCTGCATCCTGCTGCTGTCGCGGGTGTTGTTGTCGTCATTGAATTATGAGGCTCACCATTCTTCCAGGTAGAATTTGCAGAACGCACGGTATTGTATAAATTCACAGGATATATTTTTTTGCCCTCGCAGAAATAGTAGTTGGTTGAGAGCTACGTTCGTGTTGGGAAGAATCGATTTTTCTTGGTTATGTTTCTAGGTCAGGAGTCCTTAATCTTCCAGATCCCGCGGGGGTATTTCGGAATTTATTTATATATATTCAAATATATATATATATAAGACATATTTCATTTCATAGTGGCATAACTAGGCAAAAATAATAATTTTTTCCATGAAAAAAAAAAAATGCTAATATCTGAAGATCACTTATTAATAAATCAAACATATCTGATCATATGTTTCCAAATTATGAAAATGAAAAATTTGTATAAGGATGAGATAAATTGAAGTGTTATACAACTGAAATATTCATGGTCTGCACATGTTGCCATTCTTATAAATGGAAGTTGAACTGAGAAAATACTTCAATGGAGTTTTTTGTTGAAACAAGATGAAAAAACCGATGAATAGTTAGCCAAATGGAGGTTCTCCAAATGGCTAACTATTCCCAATTAATTCACAATACTCAAAATGCATCTGCTTTTATGTAAATTCTTAGGCATTCCATTTTACAACGATCAACGATCAGAAAAAATGTAGTCATTTTACTTTTCCTTTCATCATATGTATATAGCATATCTTGTCGAACCAAACACATCCCAGAAAATATTATGAACTGTTGTCCAGAGTTAGAGGAATTAGTTGTCTAAGGTTTAGTTCCAGATTTGGGATATTTGAATATATTCAATTATCAGAAGTACAATTGATATTTTTGCGTCCCGGTCAACAAAATGAACACAATTCTAAAAAAAAAGTATAGTAATACTCTTCTTATAATGTAAATATTTGTCTATTTTTTTGGAAAACCTTGACGTTTTGAGAAGCCATGCCACATTAAAATAGCCTTTTTTGTTCTGATTATATAGGTTTAGATGAGTTTACACCATATTATATCGAGTAGTCAAATTTACTGGTCGCGATAGGCAGGGCAGGCTATATATATATTTCTCACAAAGAAAATAATAATGTTTGATAATGTGATAACGTTAAAACATGTAAAAGTTGTAAAGTTGTTGTCTTTTTTTTGTGACGCTATGAGAAATAATCCATTTTTCCATTCCAATTTCCTGTTTATTTATTTTACTTATCCAATAAGGGTAATCCTAAGCTATTAAACATGAATAACCACGCTTAGTTGACAATTTTGACAAATATTTGACAAAGATCTGATTTCATTAATGATGCCAGCATGTCATCATCCAATTTATGAGGCTAAGTTAAAATACATCCTCATCTATGACATTTATTATGTTTTGAAATAATTTTCATTATTTATTGTGCAAGATGAATAATACTTTAAAACAAAAATAATAAATTCACAATTCTTATTATCTAATTAAAATGAAGAAAATGTGTCTTCTGAAACATGTTTCAATATTTATATTTTTAACTAATAAAATAAATCTGAAGGACGATAAGGGTTAAGCACTTGTAATCAAAATCGACAGATTTTCTTTAAATATTAAATTTTTAACGTCAATAATGAGATACCATCTTACTTGATGTGATCTAATGAACTGAGACGTAAGAAAGATGTTGAGACGCTGGAGCTTTGCGAGCTTTCATGTTCGCCGAGCTTTTTTAGGTCGAAGCGTTGCGTAGCAATTTTTTTGTTCCAGAAGAACAAGAAAGACTTTAAATGGGCAATTTATCACGACGACGAAGGCAACAGTCGACTTATTGACGTTGTGAATTCGAAAATTATTAGAGAATCTATCGAGACAAAAAAAAGAATATGGAAGTGAGCTACAAAATGAATTTAATCCCAGCCTTTTGAAATCAAACGCGGATTAAAATAATCTTACACAGATGGATTAAATTCTATCTGATATAGTGTGAAATTTACAAGCATCGATTGTTGTCAAAGTCAAACGTGCTATGTCGAAAGATAACAAAATTGACTTGGAAAATACGAACGCCATTATGAATGACAGTAATCAGATTTAAGCACATTTTTTTCGGCTAGGAAAGGCAAAAATAAAGGGCGTCACAGAATGAGATTAATTCTTATAATAGTGACAAATTCTTAAGTCTAAAAATTCGATACAAATTCCTTTTCGTTTCGGAAAATCTTATATCTCTAGAACCGATTTTCTACTCTAATTAACGATCATTCATACAGGAAGTATCCACAGCTTAAATGGAATGTATGGAATTATTGGTATGAATGGAATGTTTTGAAGCCATTCAATGCGCAATTATCTATTATACAATGACCTTTTGTGCTGTTCGATAATCTCATAAATTGACTTTTAAGTGATTCAGCATATTTTAAGCTCAATCCATGTAAGATGAACGGATTAATCGAGAGCCCTTTGATAGATTTATGTACTTGGAAATAATTTTATTCCATCACTTTAATGAAACAGACTGATGAAAAACTTATAAGATTTCTCGAAAGTGTTGATTTGATTTATTTTTCGATCTTAAATTGATCGTACTAAAATGCTATTAAGACACAATGTATTTCATTAGATTCGATTGAATAGAAAATTTTGGTATTATTAATTTCTACTTCGTGACTTACAGATTTATTCTCTTATGCAATCATATATAAAATCTTGAGAGTTCTGTTAATTAAGCTTGAATGCTTTTCTGCAAGTTTAAGATTTAAGCTTTTCTATTTTAATACAATGGATTTCATTTGGATTGAACATTTTAAAATAAGTGATTTTTTGGATGAGCACACAAAATATTTTTGAAGGCCTTGCCAGGTATGCTAAAAACTATCACAAATCCTTAGTTACATTTTGATGAAAAATCTATATACTCAGCATTGTGAAATTGCATGTATTTATCCACTGTTCTTTGTTAGCTGTGGATAATTCATGTGGTGTCCAAATACTCATTCTGTTAACATTGCCAATAAGTTTGAAATGGTTCCGTACTTTGGTCTATTGAGTTCTGTAAAGTTTCTGTAATTACTCTTCAATGGTTGGGCATTGAATCAATTTGATTATAAATATGAATTACTTAATAATTAAATTTAATATGTTTCTAGATCTTATTTCATCCTTCAAGTTTCTATTTCTTAATATTAGCTTTCAGAACTTGCTTTGATAATTATTGGGCGTTTTTTTTAAATTATTAAAATTTAGTCCATTTTGGACATGAAACGTAATTTATGCAAATTTATGCATCGCATTTCCAAAAGACATGGAAAAAAATATATTCGATTTCGATTTTTACATATAATTTTACTACTTTATAAAACCAGATAATGTTATAAAAAGAAAAATGCTTATACCCTTGGATTAGTACGAAAGTATAAGATATGTGTCCTGAATTTCATAGAATATTATAATGCAAGTTTTCTGAGATATTAATTTATGTTTTTATTATAGAAAAGAAGAAGAATTATTTCTGGTCTAACATTGTATGGCGTAATATAGTTCGAGGTTATTTGTTGCATAAGGGTGATATATTTTTAAGCTTTTTGGTAATATATTAGTACAAGTATAAATCTTATACGAGCAGTACTTTAACATACCCATTGAAAATGCTTAGTATAATTAAACATTCTTGAAAGTACAATACGGATTTAATCTGCATCCTGCTGCTGTCGCGGGTGTTGTTGTCGTCATTGAATTATGAGGCTCACCATTCTTCCAGGTAGAATTTGCAGAACGCACGGTATTGTATAAATTCACAGGATATATTTTTTTGCCCTCGCAGAAATAGTAGTTGGTTGAGAGCTACGTTCGTGTTGGGAAGAATCGATTTTTCTTGGTTATGTTTCTAGGTCAGGAGTCCTTAATCTTCCAGATCCCGCGGGGGTATTTCGGAATTTATTTATATATATTCAAATATATATATATATAAGACATATTTCATTTCATAGTGGCATAACTAGGCAAAAAAAAAATGCTAATATCTGAAGATCACTTATTAATAAATCAAACATATCTGATCATATGTTTCCAAATTATGAAAATGAAAAATTTGTATAAGGATGAGATAAATTGAAGTGTTATACAACTGAAATATTCATGGTCTGCACATGTTGCCATTCTTATAAATGGAAGTTGAACTGAGAAAATACTTCAATGGAATTTTTTGTTGAAACAAGATGAAAAAACCGATGAATAGTTAGCCAAATGGAGGTTCTCCATTTGGCTAACTATTCCCAATTAATTCACAATACTCAAAATGCATCTGCTTTTATGTAAATTCTTAGGCATTTCATTTTACAACGATCAACGATCAGAAAAAATGTAGTCATTTTACTTTTCCTTTCATCATATGTATATAGCATATCTTGTCGAATCAAACACATCCCAGAAAATATTATGAACTGTTGTCCAGAGTTAGAGGAATTAGTTGTCTAAGGTTTAGTTCCAGATTTGGGATATTTGAATATATTCAATTATCAGAAGTACAATTGATATTTTTGCGTCCCGGTCAACAAAATGAACACAATTCTAAAAAAAAAGTATAGTAATACTCTTCTTATAATGTAAATATTTGTCTATTTTTTTGGAAAACCTTGACGTTTTGAGAAGCCATGCCACATTAAAATAGCCTTTTTTGTTCTGATTATATAGGTTTAGATGAGTTTACACCATATTATATCGAGTAGTCAAATTTACTGGTCGCGATAGGCAGGGCAGGCTATATATATATTTCTCACAAAGAAAATAATAATGTTTGATAATGTGATAACGTTAAAACATGTAAAAGTTGTAAAAAAGTAAATTTGAAAACAAACAAATAAACAGTCGGAATCAATCATTTTGATTCAAATCTATAGAAGGTGTGCCTAAGGACCATATTCTTAAAGTCACATAGACACTCTTAAAGTTATGTCAAATTGATTAAAAATAATCTTATAGAAAGAATTGTGAAGGACCCTTTGAAAAAATTACTTTGTTCGATTTGATTATGTTACGAGCTGTTGACATATTATTTTTATTAATTCAATGAATCCTAAATTTCAAGGTTGTATCATCATGCAAATTAAATAGGGTAAGATGTATACTGAGATAGTGTTTTAGCACATGGAGTGCAATGGGGGCGTTATCGATGGGGGTAGTAGGGGTTGATGGCGCGAGTTAGGCCGCGCGGTGGTGTCAGTAGAGGCGCGGACGACGGCGGTCGCCATCGTGCGGCAACAGCACCACACCACCTCACATCGACACATCACCTCTGTATACAACAAAACATCATCATACCACCACAATCATCATCATCATCATCATCGATAAAACTATTCCCAAAATGCATTAAAACACTCACTTGCTTGCAGTCCGCAAAAAAAAAAAACATCAACCATTACCGACATCCTATTTATTTTTTTCACACTCCACGTGGTGTCATCAGCTTATGTTGTTTGACGTTGAAAGATGCATGAATATCAACAGATTTATAATCGCTGAGTATATGAAATTTCCCGCCATTTATTTACAACCGTTACGTCATTCATTGATGCTCCCATTCATTTCGATGTAACACACGATCGCTTCGCTTTGCATATTATTTATGATTGATTTGTTGCTCTAATTTGCCAAAAATATGTAAAATAACATATTTTTGTAACATCACTTCATTTTATCATACAATTGAAATTCGTACAGGGCTTACGTATAATCGAATATCGGCGAAATCGAGTGTTGTTATAAAACTGTTAATATTTAAAAATATATTCTATTCAGTGTTAATATGCATAGTATATCCGCTTTAAAAACCCATTAAAAATCATATACAAGGGGGGATTAAATTTATTGTTAATAAATACATCGATTGTGTCAAAAATTTACATACAAATTGTTATATAAAAAAAAGTTCATCTGTTCTAAATATTAAGTGTTGCTTTTGAAAGTCGTTTTAAATTTGATAATTTGCTTGGTGTTGATTGTTGATCTAAATAATTCATATAGGAGATATACCCTTATCACATATATTATATTACGTAAGTAAAAACATGTCGCTTTTTTGCAGCATAGTATGGCCAATGGTAAGATATTTTTTTATATGGAAGAGAAAAAATATTCATCTCGCATAGTGTCGTAAATTTTTATAATCCATTTGCTTCGCAAGATCTGGACCATTTAGCTTGCGTTAATTTCCATCATATGGTCGTTAAACGGCACTCATAAAAATACGTAATTATTTTCGAATAAATAGAAACATGCTGTGGTGGACAAATTTATAAAAAAAATATGGAAAAAGCTGACCTAAAAACATCCAAATATTTAAAAGCCCCTTCATATTAAATTATTTGACTTCGTGTTGGAAGAAAAATGTATCATAATTAATCATCGATTCGTCGACATCTCTTGATGATGCTTTCATCTCATCAATCAAGATCGCTAATTTAAGCCAAAAATTATTCGACGAAATGTGTACGCAAAGCACCTTTTGTTCCAGGATCTTATGTTAATTTTCACGATGTTATGCTCCGGGATCGGTTATTACAATTTTAATCAAAGCTGCGAATTCATGATTACGAATGAGCTTTCGCAGACGTCATCATACCGACGTTAATACAGCGTACGAATTTTAAGACCATCGATCTTTAGTAGCTTTTCCTTAATTAAAATTTTACGTAATTCAAGGCGTTGCCGCAATTGTAAATTAATCCAGCAGAATAATTGGGCGTTCGCATCGATCATTTTAATAAATAAAAACCAGTGCTAAAATAAATATTGAAGCTTTTGATAGGCTTTCAGCTCAATATTACTCAAATGCGGATTCAATCTTAATGTATATATTAAAGACCTGAAGAATTTGTAATTCCATGAATCCTTGAAATTCTCCAAATAACATAAATATCCTCAAAGAAGACGTGGTATTTAACGCGGCTATGAATAATGCATTTGAGAAATTATTCAGCAACGATGCCATTTGTAATCTGTTTTTAATGCCAACTGTCTTAAATTCAATGAAATATTTGGACTTATTTTAGTATTATTGTACTTGTGAGGGATAAAAATATTTCTCGCCGACTCAAATATGCATGATAGGTCTTTTGCGTGCAATCTTGGAATATGAAGTGAAAGCTAGATTAATTAAAATACCAAATTATTATTGTTTGCCGAATCCAGACGGTCGTTGTCATAAAACTCAATGACGCCTTCGCTGAACCTTCCACCCATTCAGATCTAATCTGGAGCTTTTGCGTTTATATATTTCAACAATAGTTTTTATTAAGAATTTTAAGTCTATGATATACGTTCTATTATTTGAACAATGTCTATTTGAACTCTAATCATAGAAAAACTGGTTTTAGACTATAACATAAACAACAACAAAAAATATTTTAAATTATTGAGTATGAGCAATTTGTTATTAAATATTACAACGAAAATGTAAATATCAATCATTTTCAAAAAAATCTAAAATATTGCTTTGATTTTAAGCTTTTATACAATATATGTGTAGCCTTTTCAAGGGTTGATCCCAGAAGGTGAGTAGGTAAAGCCTCACCCTCAGATGTATAAATCCAAATATTTACGAATTCGAATATTCGAACACAGTCCTATAACATAATGTATATTTATATATTCTCAGCTTACTACGAAATCGACTTTATGCTAGCATTTTGATAAGATTCAGATTTGTTCTCTGCTCATAAATCGTCAGAAAATCATGAAAAACTTAATTTCAATATTCATTCATCGTTTAAAACTGAAAAAATCTTTGTTTAAAACAAACTTTGTGTCGATAAATATTTAAAAAAATATTGTACTCTCGATAAAATCCAGCTAATTAATTTACCCTACTTGAACAATCGACCTTTCACTACCCGGATGCTCCCTCAGCAAGCAGAGTCAATAACCGGATAGTAAGACGTAAATAATTTGCATTTAACTGCGATAAATTTGTTAACTTTCATTGAATTTATTTTATCATTTATAATAATTTAAAAAAAATTAAATATTACATTATAATTAATATAGCATCATTATGCTTATTAGAATAAAACTCTGGTTCGACGCTCAAAACTTGCTTATAAATGTATTTAAATAAGTATTAATATGAATATGTCAGCAAATACAGAATGAAGAGACCATGGCGTTTCAAGTATTACGCTTTCATTCCAAAAATTATTTAGGTTTGTCTTTAAGCCACCAAAAGCTGTCTACGGAAATGAGGGTTGAATCCATTTCATCAGTTGAAAGCGTCCTCTTTGTGCTCCAAAATATGACCTAATTCAGGTCAACTTTTAATGCACACCATGACATTCGTTCAAACTTTTTCAATATCCCCCCCTTTGAGGATACGAACGCTTAGCACGAATATATTGCTTCATAACAAGACAATATTCGGTTCGACAGCATCACGTGCATTGGGCGAAGGTCTAAAAATGATAAAATATGGCCAAAATAAAATGCCACGACTCATGAACGATCCACGGTTATCAAATAACAATTTTCATATATGGCCCTTTTCCCGTTTCCTTTCGGTCCTTGGTGCACCCTTATCCTGCTTATCGCGGTGAAAATGGTTCGGAAAAGTGACGACTACTATCGCGTGGGAGGATATTGTGCTCGACATACGAAAGCTTCGTCTTATTTAGCCATTGTATCGAAAACATTATAAACCCCACTCGAAATTCGCATGATGTATATGTACAGTTCACGTTTAATATGTCGAGTATCACGGGGTGGCGTTATTTATGACTCTTCGAGATTTGAAAGTTTGTAATGCCTGCACTTAACGACTTACAAGTAATTTAGCTTTTGAGAAATATCTCTATGAAAATTTTCACGTAAACTTTGTGAGGGAGATAAATTTGGGCAATTGCGACCTGCGTTAAATCCGGGAACGGCGACTGATAACGTGGCACTTTTCCGGCTGGGGAGCTTAAAAATATTTTCTTCTCTATTACGTCTGGTGCAATTTATCAAGGCAACCCTTCCGCGTTGAATTATTCCACAATAACCCTGAAACTCTTACTTTATCCATTTATGATGGCATAAATATCAGCACTGAATGCCACCCTTTTACCGGATCGCTTTATCGTTTTTTAGCGGATAGAATATCGAAAAATATTATTTCATTCGGAGGGCGAAGGTTTCATTGTTCTTTTATTGCAAGATATTTTTTATTGTCAAAATGGAAATAAAAAATATTTGATCCTCTCCATGGGGCACTCACTTACTTTTGATTATGTTTGGACTTCTACTTTGCTTTAATTTATGGCTTAAAATAAATAAAAACTTATTGCCTCTTAGTATCCCCTTTAACACCTCTGGAGAGATAACTTCCAATCTACGCAGTTGGAGGGTTGTTGCTGACATTGTTAGAATTTTAATTCGTTTAACCTGTATTCCTTTTTTGGATCGATTATTTTACTTAGATGGTATTTTTGCGTTAAGGGATGCAATTTAGTAAATATATGAATACAATAAAACATATTTTATCTTATAAATATCATCTTTATATCGATTTTAATTTGTCTTTGTTCTTTGAAGTTCTTTGTTATAAGAAAAAAATAGCAATCAAAATGTATTTATTATAATGAAGTTCTTTCAGTCTCTTCTAATTTTTTTATAATTGAATCAAAAATATATATTTAAAAGTATTTTTTAACAAATAAATTTGATATTAGAGGGATGGAAGAAGGATGGATATTTATGATCGTTCATCTTTCGAGTGACTAATTTTTGGCAATTATTAAAATATCATTTAAAATGAATCCTCTTCTGTTTAAAAACATTTATTCAAATAACTTTATACTACTTTATTATATGAGAAACTACCATATAAACATCCTCTAGCTCTAGGAAAGTCTTTTGGTCCTGAAAGTCTGGTTTTGAAGAAAATTTTGAATCTTTTCCTTTTCTTTTTAGCTATTCATTTAGTACAGTGAAGACCACCAGGCCTTCTAATTAAAACTCTTTTTTTAGAAATTTCTCTCAAGTAAATGATGGAAAAATTCAGTAACTCTTTATATTCATCTCGAGGTTGATATACTTGAAGTTTTTGAGCAAAAGAAATCCTGTTTGCAATAAGATTTTCTATGATTTTTGAAGACGTGGTATCATAAATTACTGTTTAATAATCACTTTGATCAATTTTGTGCCAATTCTTTTCAAACTTTTTAAACAATTGGATATCAGGAGCATCAGACGAACCAAGTGATTGACATACTAGAGCTTCTGATATAATTACCATTATATAATGGTGAGAAGCTAAGCAAAGCATATCTTTTTCCATTTTCTGCTCCAGAAGAACACAAGTTCCATTTCTTAAGCTGGTGTGTACAGCTGTAGTGTTAATTCATAAGCGTACTACTTCACCAATAGAAGGTAACTTTGAATGATGCAGATTTGATATTGAATGATCGATAAGTCAAATATTGGTTTTATTTTAATTAATAAACTCCCGTCACTGCGTATGGACGCCATGATAAGTTGAAATAAGTACGTCTAATTGGGGGGGAAAAAAAGTCCCTGCTCTCGCTAATGACTGAATTTGAAGTGAGGAACAAGGCAGGGCTCAATCTCAATACGTACCCGCAGGAAAGAATTAAGAAAGAGAGAAGGGGAGGATTGTTGCAAATCAGTGATTCATATTTGGAAAACTTGATTGAGACAATCGATTGGAGACATTAATACTTCCGATAAACTTGATATTGCGATTTTTTTTCAACAGCTTGGATTTAGCCCTTAATCTTTATAAAAATAGTAGTTATTAGCTCATCAATATTTAGATATATATATACAAGTAGTATATGATTGAACAAATTGATTACTTTAATAAACGATCCTCGCTAATTTATCTCACGCTGCTGAAAGCTTCAATTCATGAATGCTAAACTAGCATTGAAGTTTACTGATCTGTGATTTTAATGCGATATCTATTGTAACACAACTTCCGAAAACTCGAACAATTTCGATCATAGAGCTCAACATTATCGTCTTTGTGCTAGTTCGAGTATGAAATTTGGCCTTCATATTTACAAGGCATTCGGGATTTGATATGGATGGCAACAAGTGACAAAAAATAAATCACAAAGTTAAATATAAGTGGATTGTTGCGTTTGTTGGCCATCATCCCAAGAAAGAATATACAAACCCTTATTTGATTCGCGGAGATATTAAAACATAATATGACTTGAAATGTTTGGAAGTTTTTATGACGTGAAATCAATCTTGAATTTATGATGCGTACGATTATTATAGGAATTAGAGCCGAATTTACGATCTTTACGGCGTTTGATCTTGCGCAATAATATGTGTGATCTTACGAATCTCCATGTTGCCTTAACGAAAGCAATTATTGCAAAATTACTTCGTTCGCATTAAATTCGATTATTAATTAGGGAAAATAACGAACGTAATATAAAACGTCAATATTCGACACAAGGTCAGAATATTTGCCCAAATTCACATTCATGGAAGATTATTTGATCCATCAACCATCAAAACCAATGTTTACGAAGCTATATTAACATGGTTGGAGATGTGAGTAAATATCTCGAAGTGCTTGATATTAGATGTCGTAAAATAATCTGGGACCTGAAAAAAAATCATATTGCGTTGTATTATTGAAACGTTCGAGATTCATGATTTTTATGGACGAAAATCGTACGGAAAAAATGACAGATTGTTACCCTTTTCAATTTTGTCCTGATTATATTATTTGACATTGATGATAATGGGATTTGTAAGCGTATACATTAAATCAAATACGTCGTCCTTGGATTTGCGTCTTTATTCTTGAAATTTAGACTCACTCTGAAGACCCAAATGTATTCACAAGGGCGCTTTTTTTTCAAGTGAATTTCTTGCAAAATTATGTTTTTGAAGTTAAATTTAAATTGATGTTTGCTTTTGAAAACATCTATGAATATTTAAATGTCTATTTAAAAAAAGCAGAAGACGAACGGAGGATGGAAAAAGTAGTGAATATGCTAATGAGAAAAATTATATAAAGTTAGTGCGGAGATGTAAAGAAACTTATTTCCCTCGGTATTAAGAAGATAGAAGGCCAGAAAATGAATTTAAATAATGAACTGGATGATAAAAGTTTGGGCATCACTCTAAGCCGAAAATTTAAACAGAAGCCATGGAATATATAACATAGTATGAACCAAAATGTAAATTATTTGTATATTTTAAATACTACATTAAATCATTTTGAGAATATAAGTCCCAATGTATGGCTCTCTCTATAACGTTGGACCTCTCAAATATGTATTTAAATATATAGTACGAGATGCATTACTTATATAATTATTCATACAAAGCTGATTCTTTTTCAATCGCTGCTTTCTGTAATATGTGACTTAAACCCACAGAGATACTTCAGAGCAAATATTTATATAATGCATCCCATTTTTGATATCTTAAATGAACTGGGTGAAAATTAGTCTTAAAATAGTTTTAGTTCAACTATCTGTATTATGATACATACATGTTATAAGATGATAAAAATACATTTTCACATTCAAAGAGCTTTTTCATAGAAGCATTCAAAACCGAAAGCATAAAAAACGTTTCCATTTAAAATATAGGATTTAAATTATAAGTATTTTCTGCTACGATAACTCCATCTTTTAGTGGGAAACGCTTCAGACAGAATAAGAACTTTAAAATTAAAATGGAACTTGAAATATGCTGAAAAGCATAATGATAAAGTAGCGAGCATTCTTGTAAAACTTGAAAAAATTGCAATCTGCACAAAAATCGACTAAAAATACGACTGAGCTTTCTATTTTTTTATTATTTTTTATTTCGAGCAAATACATAGGGAACAGTAGTGCTGTCTTATATCAAAATATAAGACAGTTGACGTAATATATCGAGTTGCTTAGAGCGTTCTTAATTTCCGCTCTTCGTATTATTCATCAGTTTGAAAGTTCTTTGAAGTGGTCGAAGATTAATATGCTCTTGTGTGAGTAGGAAAATATTAAAATTATCGATGGTGTGCCTTTTGGGTGTGATGGACAACGCCCAAACGTCGTACAAATTCTTCAAAAATTTATAATTGGGCCGAGAAACTTTCTAAAGACTCTCCAGGGGGAGGAAAAGCTTTCGGTTTGTTTTAATGAAAATTTTGCTTTGAAAATGAAATGTCGCGATCGAAGGGTGAAGTTGACTTTTTTCGGCTCGGTTGGACACTTTCAATTTTTCAATTAACCGAAGGTTTACCTCAAGGACGTAAATTAATATTAGCAAACTTTATTTTGATTGGAAAATTGATTTATTTCATTTATAATATTAAAATTTCAAGGGATGCTATTGTGAAAATTACATTTTAATTGCTCAACAGCAAATCGGTCAACGCATTACGGACAGTTTGGGGATTGAACTCTGAACTTCTGAAATGGTTTTCACGTAGTTTTGATTTATAACCTATTGTCCATATAGAATGCGAAACATCAATATAAATATTAAAAAGACATTTATACAACACTGGCAATATCACATTTTAATTTATACTAATTTATTACAGAATTGTAAGAATAGTACATATTTGTATGATATGTTACTGGCTTTACTTTTGACCTTTACTTTTGTGTTTTTCTATATATAGCATCCAATATCCTTATTATTGTTCAGGAATTGATCAAGTTGTCATCTCCCTCGGCAAAAGCTTTCAGAAGATTTTGAGGATAACGACATTTCGTTGATGATATTCATATATCGCCTCGGTCCATTGGTTGGATCAAAGATGTTACATTAGGTGGCAAAAATTTTGAAAGCATAAGTTCAACGTTTATTTTCAATATGCTTTCGTTTGGATAAATAGGAGCATTTCCGATTGAACCAATCTGAATGATCGAGAATATAATGTACTTCGTTTTACAATTAAATCCACAATGTTGATGAACAACATCAGCTATTGAGATGCATTCTTTGTATTACATTTCAAATTAACAATTCGTTTTGTTCGCCCCAAAAAGCCATAATTCGTTCTCTAACGGCGTCCTGAATTTATACTTGATACTCGGAATCGCATTAAATAACAAGCTTGGGATTTATGGTCGCCATAATCGTCATAAGTTGCAGGACGACCGTGCAATATTTTACGACTTTGAGCGTTAAAGTTTCGACATGTAAAAATCTGCGGCACGATGACGCGCTTGTGGCCGCAATAAAATATTATCATCCATAACAAATTAGATAATGGCTGAACAGTTCATCGATGATCCGGGCGATAATTTTGTACGTCGCCTGCTTAATATATTCGCTGTAGATAATCGAAAAGATGGATCGTTTTTATGGGAATGCCTTAAAATTGCCTCGTATATTTTCATACGGCGGTTTATTTTTGCGAAGTAAGCTTCTTTCTATTAAGTTTCAAACTTTGTATACATTTCGGAGCTTTGAGGCTCAATTTGGTATTATATTAAACTAGAAGATGAAAATCGCTTTTGCGCGTAGAAAACAAGCTTAGATTGTAATTATGTAACGTGTTACCTTGATAAAAGCGCGTTTTGAAAATTAGGGGCTGTAAATATTTTTTAATATCATTATTTTTAATAAGAACGAAGCTTGTTAATGAATTTTAAATGTATTTGAATAGCAAAAATTGTGTGTTGTATTACGAGAAGCTTTTAGCGCTGTCCCTACATCAAAATGTGTCAGGAGGGTCCCTTAAACGTCAGCCATGGCCTCGACCATGTCAAAACCGAGATAAACCTCCGAAAAACAGACGTTTGCTGAGATAATTCAATGGTAGGGAGTTAACTCGAGATGATGATTCTCGTTCGAGATAAATTCTGGCATCCTTCTGCACCTTTTTAACACAAACAAAGGCCTCCCCATTATAGCTTTTGTTTTTCTCATTATGACATCCAGCGTTCTTTTGTTGTCAAAGGCTTGAAAAATTGCAAATTTTCATTTAAAACCACATTCTATTTAATAAAGGGCGCTCATTCTATGCGCAGTTCCTAAGAGCGGACCCAGCGGAATGCTATAGAAATTAAAATTTCATTTGCAGATACGAAATTATTTATTTCGCAATAAAATTTTATTATTTCGAGCGCTGCTTTAAAATTTGCAGAATACGTATTCCGTACGAAAGCTCATAACGTTATTTGGCAGTATGTTAGCCCAGAGCTTATATGTTAACAGAGCTTTTAATATGCGACACGTGGCCTAGTTGCGATAATCAAACAGACGTACTGTATTAATTTTAAGCATAATACTGATATCCTTGCCTTTGAATGAAATTTTGTTTCAAACAATTGTGCTACGTGTATTCATATGGATGCAAAATTGTCGAGCTGTATTTAATAATGATTTCTATTAACATTGGAACGAAAAGAGCTGTCATCGTATGGAATCTCGGTTTAGTTAAAATTTGTTAATATCAACTGTCAAAATTATCATATACACATTCATCAATTAAGATATATTCTTCGATAAAAACGAGAATGAAGAACAATTAGTCTCATACAAAAGATCGACATTTGTTCCAAAAATTCTATAATGACTCTTTATTTTTTTTGTTCTTTTCTAAATCAATTGTGTTCTTTTCTATCATTTATAATCTAATGTCATTTTTGGTAAAAATATATAAGTCTCAACCATTATCTTTATTATGAGATAAATCACACTTTTTATTTAAATAAGTCTTCAAATTTACCAATTAATTTAGCTTCATTGTAAACACAGCACAACACATACTATCTGATACATAAAGTATATTCGATAGTATCTTAGAGCAAATTAAATAGTATTCAGGGTCGTAACAAGGGCATGGCAAGGCAGGCGCCCACTACGGGCGCAACTGGGCTTGGGGTGCAAAACGCAGAATACTGACTCGGTCGAGAGTTACGCATGGTTTTTACTTACTTACTTACGTACTTACCCATAAAACTTACTTACTGGCCATTCGAATTTGAGCTCGCGGACATGGTTATTAGATTCAGATTTTGCACCTTGCTGGACACTTTTGTTGAGATGGTTGGCGTGATCCTGAATAGCGGGATCAATAAACAGCTCGGGGCGGTGGTGGATCCCCATATTCCTTTGTCTCATGTGTTTAGTAATGGACCCATGTTTCATCCATAGCTATGAATCGACACAAAACCTCAGTTTTATTTCTGTAAAACACTCGATTGAAACATCTTCATGACGCTGTTTTTGTTTCATTGTGAGCAAACGTGGCACTCATCTTGCGCACAGCTTTATCATGTCTAAATTTTCAGTCAATATGCGATGTAAAACAGTTTTTAAAATTACTACCATGTCTGCTAGCTCGCGTATTTTTAATCGAGGTCGTTCAATACCATTTTGTGGATTTTCTTCAGCATTTCTGGTATGGTCACCTATCTTGGTCGATTTTCGTTTTCTTTATTTATTCCAAGATTTACACTCAGACTGCTCTAAATATTTAAATTAAGTGAATACGATTGCACAAAAATAGATTAAATAAACTTTTTTTGGATCGCGAGCCGCTCATTCGTCGTAGCAACGGTCCGAAAAGCGGACCGATTGAGCATAGGTTATAATAGTATTTAATGTATTGCAGGAGGAGGGGGGGAGGGGAGTTAAATTAGATATTTGCCACGGGCGCTTCATATCCTAGTTACGGCTCTGATAGTATTAATAAAATTATGTCATCTTTCGTGCACCATATCTATTATTGGATGGAAGCGATTTTCATAAGAGATTTTTTATGATTTGATTTTTCATCATCTTGAAATTTTGCTTAATTTATGATAAGACTATTTGATAGGATTTTTTTTGGGTAAGAGAAGATCTATAAGTCACACAATCTACCAATCTTCGAAATTTGTTGAACCTGTGATTTTTTTTCTACGATCTGAATTTTATCTTGAGTCCGAACTGAATCTGAATTTGAGTCCAAAAACTAGCCCGCTATTCCAACTCTTGGTTCTATGTACTTCCAACGTAATAATGAGCGATTTGAGGAGTATTATAGAAAATCTGACAGAAAAGTAACGAGTCCAATTTTTTATCGAAAACCTGGCAGCGTTGTAGAGTTATCTTTGTTACCGCCTACCAGGATTATCTCTATTCTTCATTTGGCAGAAGTTTCTCGTCAGCAGTACGCTTAGTTCGTCTATTATATTGTTGGTAAATGTATGCTAAGTGTCTTCGCCACGAAAATGGGGAAACGCAATGTAATTTAATTGCGCAGCGAACTACGTTATGCAATTAAATTTTGCATTAAACTCTAAAATGCTAAAATAATAAATTCCAAGGCATTTGGTAATAATTAATTTAAATGAATTTGCGTGTTTAGATACAATAATTTTGTTTAGGTGAAGATTTTCAATTAAAAAATTTGACCTGATTTGAAATTACATTACATCCACAATATTGCGTAACATTGAATAACAACCTTTCTTATTTTGCTTTTTTATATGCCAATATTTATCAAAAAAAAAATTCCAATACATTCATGTATTCATATTACCATACGAGTATACCTAGTAAATTTTTAAAAAAATCATGAACTTAATGAAAGCCTGGAACCAAAAAACAGTAAATAAATTGATGAAGACTCTATCCTTTCAAACGAATTTCGTACAATATTTGGCGTTGAGTGCGTATTTATTTTTATTCAGCACGAGGGGTTGATTAATTGTTCCAGGGCGAAAGGTGTTTTTCAGCACTTTCCGCACCAAAAAGAAATAAATAATAACGGGAACGCCAAAAAAATAATTTAATTATTTTCAAGGATACCCCGACGAGAAATGTTCAAAGGACGTATTTTTTTGTACTTCGCAAATAAAAATGACGTTAACAATATTTAATAATTTTTTTGCTCCAATCCCATATCAACATACAAATTAATCGTAAACAATTTAATTGTAGCACATTTGTCCTTTTAGATTTCAACCCTTATTTCACCTTGCGCTGTGATTTTCCAGTCTGGTATTATAAATAGGATACATCAATTTCATCGATATAAATTTTGCTTTCAATTTATTTCTATTGTCATATTGAAGTTTATTTTGTTTGTGTTCTTCATATGACAAATCATCGATCGTTATATATTATAGTACGCAGACTATAAAAAAAAACATCAACAGTGTTAACTTTAAATTGCCATTTTGTTGAAAGCTCCATTCATTCTTGTCATTTTGAACAAAAGCGAACATTTTTATATCGTTTTTCATAAAATATTCAACAATTTACCATTTTGTGCTTATTTAAATTATACAGTTAATTAATTTGATTTCGATTAGCATAATTTTGCTATAAGCTAGAATGCGCGCGCATGCTAAGAAAAGCTAAGCGCATTTCACTGCTGATTATTGAAGCTATCGTAAAATTGCACTTAAATGAATTAACCCATTAAAAACATTGTTGTAGATGTTTATGTAGTTATACTACCGTCTATCCAGGGTTGCTCTACTTGTGCTGAAACAAATTAATCAAGCCCGATAACAAAGTTAAAGCACCATTGGTGGCACAGATGCGACCACTTCGTCGCAACACTGTCACGCTCAATTGTTATTTAATATCCGCGCAATTTCCGTCGACAAGAATCCGTAGCTCTTCCTGTGTAACTAATAAAAAACTCTCCAGAAAAGGCTCCAGGGATTGTCGGGACCTTCAACTTTATTTGCGTAGCACTATGGCGTGCATTTTACTACTATGCCATCGATATCTTACATAATTGTAATTGGCGGCTTCCCTGGTGTCACTACTTAAACGCTTCCTCGTTAATTTGACTGCTCCCTCACTTGCATGCAGTCTGAACTAAGCTGTTGTTAATGGACTGACCCAAATATGCCGTGACGCATAATAGATGGTGCCACCCTCATTTTTATGAGGTAGAAAGGGTCGATGGGGGTGCAGCGAAACGTCAAATGTCACGGGTCAAGATGGGCCTAAATGATGATGCAATGCATTTTTCTACGGGTTGATGGGTGTCATCCTCAATAAATCGGAAGAGCTTACAAATGATCATTGAATAGACATTCATTAATTCTAAAATATATATCTGACCCAATTATGCCATCTTTTTGTGTCATTATTAAAGAATTCTATTTTTTATCAAAATATCAAAATTAAAATATCTCCAGGAAGCTATGTCTGATCTACAAGTATATGGAAGTCGGCTTAATTATTGAAACCCACATTGATAAATGAGAACCTGGACTTTAACAGATATGTTCATTAGTGCGTTGTTATACAGGAACACCATGCAATTTGCGAGTTTTCTTTGTCTTTTCACTTTGATGGCCTCTTACAAAAAAGTAATATTACAGACATAAGTCATCTGATGCATGTATTCTAGCAGTAAAAGATTACCATCCCAGACAGCTCTTAGATATTCCCAAAAGCTGTAAAAAAAAAACATTACGGATCTTCAGCAGCTCCAAGTTCTTTTGAAAGCAGTTTTAGTGAAGGTTCTTTTGAAAACATGTCAACATTTTAAAAACTCTTATTTATAACCTTAAATATATCCAGTTTTTTTCTAGGATAATATATTTATTTGATTCTATTAACAAATCTATGCCTTTCGATATTTGCATATCTTCAAAAATCAAGTCTTCTACTTTCTGTCGTGATCTTCAGAAATCGCTTTCATAAAACGCCCTATCTGATTTTTTTCGGTGGAATCTTTTTTCGCTTAACCCATTCGGTACGGAGAGCAGACATGCTATGTTCTAATTTAAATCCAATTTTCTGTCAGGATCTCGCAACGTGTATAAGCTTTTTTGATATAAATGAACTTGTACACAATTGATATTGTTCTTTGTAATTTTTGAACGATAATTTATATATTTATCTAACAAAAATGAGCATTGCAACCCACATCATTTTGTCGTCTGGGTATCCGTGGGAACATTTTTATATAAATTTGTAAATGTTAGATACGAAACATTATACAATGGAATACAAAAAATACAGCCTATAAACCTTTACTTTGGATGAAATACTATAATTACGACTATTCATTTCATTTCATTTTCAGATGGAATCGTTGTTAAAAATTCTGCATCTTATCGTTGCCTTCTTTTACTCAATATCTTTAAAAGTTTCTTCATATTACCATCTCGTCTTAATGAATTTGCTAAAGTTAAGATCTGTGAAATTCTTCGTATCTTGGAAGAATCGTATAATTTCTTGAAAGTATGCTCTTTCATGCTATAATAATGTTTTATATAAAGGAAAATTGTAATTTTTAATGGAAATTAAAATAGAATATTTTTCTATTTATATGTGTATTGATGGATTTATATTAATTGAATGAATAATTAGTCTCACCGCATTATATAAGACAGTAATTGAAGACAAATGGTTGCTAATCGACTTGAAAGCATTTGGTACGCAAAAACAAATAGTAAATACATTCTAAGTCTTTTTATAACAGAAAAGTTTTTGTTTCTATATGAAATTCGGAAGAGTTTCTCTTCAATAAAAAAGGAGACTGAAGAATTAAATTAGCGATATTGAACTTATTGAGTGAAATACAATATTTACGCACCAATAAAAGAAAAAGGCCTACGTATAAGGAAATAAAACATCAAATAAAATGAAGCGCTTCATATATGTCAACTTACAAGGAAGAGTAAATAATATACTGGAAAATTGGTGCGGAATGAGATTCATATGTATGTTATTTTTATTTGCTTTGTCTTTAAATAAATATGAACAATGAATTACAATGCAAATCATCTTATTATCATAGGGATGCTTGGGTGCCGAAAAATATATTTCTCTTCGAGCAAACTTTCAGATTTTACGACATTAATGCAATATAATTACATTAAGCTTAATTTTAATTCAAATCTTAAGTGTATGCGAAATGTCTTTATAACATGTTCACGACGATGATTCTGTTATAAATACCCATTCAAATTTATTCACAAAGTTTAACATATACAGTGATTGTTAAACTTAATTTATTATCACATTTCAAATCCACAGAACTTTTATGAAGTTCAATACTTTTATCTCCGTAGATAGACTTAACAAGGTTTTGTCTGACTTGATGAAGTTTATCAAAGTTCTCATAACCTGGGATATTATAATACTTGTCTAAGAGAAACTTCCACGACGCCGCGGAACCATTGTTTCACTTCTTATTATAATATAAATTGAATCAAATCAAAATTTGTGTATTATGAGCGTAATAATTTGAGACATTAAAGATATTTTACTTCGGAACTACCCGCTTAATATTCATAATCGCCATGCTATTGTGAAATATCTCCGAAATGGCAGTACTGGGTCAAAGAGAGATGATGTAATATTCACATTGAGCTAAAGCCCAACTCTAAAGCCTCATCGATATTACATATTCTTAGGTTAACACAGGAAGGCTCATCCCTCAGAGCCTTTCCGCAATAATGTACTCTTAATTAATTCTATGACCCTCCTTACCATATTCCTGATCCCCTCAGGGTTATTAGCAAGCCTTTCTTAGGCCAACACTTATCCAGGGTGCGAATTAATAATAACAGTCATGTTGGCTGCACATCGACAATAACATGATTGCCATTGTGGTACTATGATCTAACAATGATAGAATTTATCAAACGTATTCGCATGCGCAATGCTGAAAGATATCTTGTACAATATCGATCTATAACACCTTCTGACTTAAATTTTGTACAAAGTAGCTCTCTTTCGATAAGCATTATCTTGGAATTTGGACATGGATAGA
Organism: Stenopsyche tienmushanensis; assembly: GCA_008973525.1. NCBI lineage: Eukaryota > Metazoa > Arthropoda > Insecta > Trichoptera > Stenopsychidae > Stenopsyche > Stenopsyche tienmushanensis. The sequence goes on along the minus strand of WACJ01000163.1, from coordinate 357,939 downwards.
AATCAATTGGAACATAACTAATCAGAATTTGTATGCTTGCATCCCCAAAATAAACCTTTTAAAATATTTTTTATAATGGGAAACAACTATAAGTCTATTTTAAAAGTTTTTGTTTGTTTTGTAATAAAGTAATACATTCGTAATACATCAATGATTATAATTTTATCAATATCATCATAGTTCAGCCACAAATAGTCCACTACAGAACTAGGGCCTCTTTATAGGAAAGGGTTATATTAATTCCGTCTGTATCGTACCTTTATCTCATTATTTGCTCGATATTGAAGGTAGTATAACCTCCGAGTTTATTTGGAATGCTCATCCAACGAATCACCTGGATGAACGCGTCGAAGGGCGCTTTCGCGGTCTTTTCGCGGTCCTCAGGTGAAAGTAAAAAACTACTTTAGGTGACCTTGATGTTTTTATTGGAAAGAGCTTTCCGGAGTACAAAGAATCTGGTCCTCCCTTTCCTCGCGAGGGTGCTGCTGGGTTAGGGTGAAATTTTATGTGACGTCAAAATGCATCTCGGATTCTTCATCAACTGAGGGTGTATTCCCGTCCACGTGCAATTTACCCCCGCGAATTCGAGACTGGGTGGTTTCCTATTTCAGATTGACCCTCCCAATTTAGCGAACACAAAGCGATATAGAAGCTACGAGTGAACTACATTTAGTAGATATGTTAGAATGGTGGCATATATATTTGCACAACCTACGTGAGAAGGCGTAATTAACATTTTGCTAGGATTGTCCATAGTAACTATCATAATAAGTCTCATCCTATAGGTATACCAATCAGGGCAGTCAAATAACCTTTAAATAGTTAATCTATTTAATTAGTCAACATTTTTATAACATAGTTAAATAACGTTAAAAGTAGTTGGACTGAAGATGGATGGAATATTTTATTATATTAAATATAAGTAAATTCCCAAAAAAATGTATATCCACAAGAAATCATGGACTTGTGGATTAATATTTTGATTTATCATATTCAAGCATGAAATTGAAGTAAGATCGAACAAAGCATTGTTGGAAAAATTCATCATCATTGGTGTTCTTCAGTCGTCAATTATCACTCTCCACGACCAGAAAGAGAACAGTTAGCTTTGAAGAACACTTCCTTTGTTCCGAAAACCTTTGTCCATAAATTCATCAGAAAACGAAATATCCCCGAATACATGCCTTTATCATGAATTTGCACGTCGGACATATTTTATTGCATTACACGCTATTAAAATATGCAATTTATTTCAAATTCAGCAAATCTGCGAAGATTTGAAACCCATGTTCTTTTGAATATCAACCTCGGACTTTCTTAGCAAACAATATTCGGCTTTTCGGTAATTGGAAATTCGCTGAATCAATCTCATTCGAATTTCATAAATAATAAGACGGGCTTTGGAATTAAGAGCTTTCGACGAAAGCTTACCATCCCAACCGATGGAATTAGGCGCTTTTTAATTCCGCCATTTGCTTTATTATTTAATGTACAATCTCTCGTATGTTATTAGCATTATTTTCAATCATTGTTGTAACTATGGTAATAAAATGTATAATTCAGGCATAAAGATGGTTCATGAAGAAAACATTGAGCGCAAAAGCTCCGCGAATAAACGTATAAGAGCTTGATTTAAATATTTCAGCACAAGATAAAATAAAATATGCCTGAATGTATCATTAAATAATTTGTAGATTTGATTGAATTTTCATCTAGTATGAATTAATCTAAATCATTTCCTGTGGGCCAGATTATCTGAATAGTAAATATCCCTCGTGTAAGGATTCGGTTCAATTTACCGCTGTACAAACATTTTACCTCCGGTCAAAAAAGCGATCAATCATCGAACGACAAACATTTTTCCCGATGAAATTAGGCTTTTATCCTAGCTAGTTTGGATTATATTTCAATTGATCTCCTTTTCATGCCATCTATCGATGCTGCGGAACTAGTGAGTACGTATTAAAAATTATTTTTCTCTTTGAACGGCCCTTATAAACGACAGGCTGTTATGTCGATGTATTGACAGTTTTTTTTCAATGTCAATATTTTTTCTTTTAATGTCATGATCAAAGCTGATATTTTTTCCTGTCGTGGAAATTCGGGACTTATGTGCTACGTCAAACCCTGAGAGTTAATTTCCTATCCTGATTTCCGCTACATATATCACTGCTCTGGTTTTCGATGTTAATAAAATAGAGATCGTGCTCTCGTGGTTTTAGAATTAATTTATTATTTAATATTTGAGAATCGCAGACTAAATTCTGAATTTATAACCCTTTTAAAATATTTACAGTTTAATTACAGAATTTAATACATTGTAATGAATTTTATCTTTATTTTACATCTTAAGATGGAGCATTAAACATATTAAAGCCATTAAATCCCTTGAAAATGTTTAAAACAGTATGTGCTAGAAATATTAAAATTGTTAATGTATTTTTTTTTAATACTATAAAACACCAAATGTAGTTGTCATCAGCTTTTACTAATATACTACTTTACACCTTTTACCACTTAAATCATATTTACCTTCATTTTATAACAAACTGAGGAACAAGGTGCAAATAAATACATTAAATTAAATTCTTAACCCTTTAAAGGCAAGAATGGCCAGCAGTGAAACTTATGTAACGGTAAATAACATTATTATTATCACTTATTTTAAAAGGGTCATATCCATTATTAGAATCAGACGATCTGAGATAGTTCTTGCCTAATTCATTAATTTTTCAGTATTTACTTTTTAAGATCAAAGAAAAAAATATTTTTTTCATTAAAATACTTATTTATATAAAAAATATAAAGGTTTTTAAAAAATGGGCGTTTAGACATCATATGAATTATCTGTGATATTTATTATCAATTGAGAAAATTCATCTAATTGTAATTGGGGATAAAAATCATATGATTTGTGATATTTTTAAACGTAAAAAGCGCGATAATTTCAACAATTTTGCCCCCACCAACCCCTAAACGTGATTTATATAGAGAGTTTTTTTTACATACTTAATAGAACGTTAACTTTAAATTCTTTAATTAAAAATGTGGTTGGGGAAAAATTTGTATTGTAATTGATTGAACTAGTAATTTAAGTAACTAGTAAAAAGGAAAATATTAAGCTTGATCCACTGTAGAAGATTCATATATTATCATAGCAATGTATCCACCATTCTATCAATTTTATCTGTATTAACTTAAATTGCAAATTATCATATTCATAAAAATATAATGAAAGACCGTTATATGATTGATGGTCATAAGAAATATCTTAACGAAACAGTTCATTTTGCATTCTAATTACTAAAGATAATATCTTAAATATACGTAATTAAAAAGTTTTTTGTATAATTTAAGAACGGGAAGTAGATATTCTATCAACTCAGTTAAAAGTTTCTATTGATTAAAGCGAGAAAAGTTTGATGAATCCCCATCAACAAAACCGTGAAACATCAATTCTGCAGGCAGAAACTTTATTAGTCTGAAAGCGTTACTTCTACAACAAAAAGCGACCAAATTCGATATTAAATCCCCTACCCTTAAACCGTTGATGAACATAAAATATGAGATTTTTTTTGGGGTCTACGAGAAATAGGGTCTCCTTTGTTTAAATCTGCGTTAAAGCCACAGCTCTTGAAACAATGGACGCACGGACAATAGTATTCCATTCGGGTTAGTTTACATTTTTATTAAACATGGAAATATATACGAGAGCAAAAAAAGTGGTGATAAATCCAAAACTTTCCTAATTATGACTGAAATGCCACATTTGTGGAGGAGAAAGAAAGGCAGAAAACGCCTCAGAGAATCTCAGTATCGTTTAGTGGGGCGCTACAAATTGCTGGCGAACCGTTTTTCATTTGGGTCCCGGGCCAGTTTTGCGCCTTTCTGGAAAACAAATTTTCCCTGGGCCGCGAGGAGGCTGTGTTTCTTTTATTGCTGTGATATTTTTTAATGCTCCATTTTCTTCACAAAGGCCCTGTTTGCGTTTCAATCCGTGGCCTCAATCCACAAGCGGCCTCCAGGATGTGGATACGTCAATGTTTTCGCAGCGATATGTCTTGTTGCGAAAAATGACGGGCCTTTGGTTTTTATTTTCAAGCTCTATTTATTTTCGGGTCCGCAAGAGAATCAGTCATATAGAATGTTAAATTACATGCGAAAAAGAAAGAACAACAGCCGCCGACGCTATAAAAGTATGAAATATCCCCTTTGAAGAGCGGCCGGATTGCCCAAATACTTATACAAATATTCTGCCCCACAAAAAGAGAGAAAAGTCCTAAATACACAAAAGTAATACAAAACCAATTGATTGCCGGAAAAATCCTTAGCAATTTTAATACGTGACATAAATTCGTGGTGAATCCGCCGTTTCAAACTCCATCTCTGTCCGTTGATACTGAATAAATGTACGTCGACTGTTTTCTTTAAGCCTTAAAAAAGTACAATGCATTCTGTAAGAAATCTTTAATTCATGAAATCGACAGACGAAAGTATATCCAAGCTTGAAAAGTTCTTTTTAAAAAGTTCAATCACATTTCGCTTTAAATTCAACCATAGTTTCTCAATAAAAATGCTAAATTGGACCTCAAAACAAGTTGCTCGTAAATCTTGTATTTATCTATGCACATTAGGATGGTCCTTATTTGGATCAAAATAATATTTTTTAGAAAATATTATTTCAATGTTTCAAAATAATATTTAGATTACTACACAATTTTGAATTTTAATTAAAAAAGTAAAACATTGTAATTATCCCTAACTTGTGTTTATTGATATAAAACATTTATATGCAAAATTATATTTTAGATTACAATAAGGATACCCTTTCAATATTAAAATCATTTATTTTTGGGATGCAACTGTCGAATTTTTTTATCAGGATATTTCCTTTTGTACTCTTTTACCAACAAAAACGATTATCATCGATTTATTGTATTCCTCAATATTTTTATCTCAGTTCTTCTTAAATCTTTTAAACAACTGGATATCAGGAGCACTAAACGGAACAAGCGATTTACTTACTATAGCTCCTAACATAATTTTCATTATATGATGGCGATAAGCCAGGCAAAGCACATATTTTTCCATTTTCTGCTCCAGAAGAACACAAGCTACATTTTTCAAGCCGGTGTTTACTGCTGTAGTGTGAAAACATAGACGTAATACTTCACCAATATAATATGCCTATAACTAATGAATATTCGGTGTTGATTGGCCGATAAGCCAAATATTGGTTTTATTTCTAGTTACTAATAGAATAAACTTCCGCCACTACTTGTGGAAGTCATGAAAAGTTGTATAAACAAAAATATTTATTAAAATCAATACTAAATTTTGAAAAAAGCCCGTTTTAAGCGGCGTATTTGTGGCCATTATAAATGTAGATCCTTTGAAATTAATTCAAACTGCATGCGCTTATCGGAGGAGGGTTAATTGAACATTCATATTAAACAGAATGCAAAATGTGTTTCAATTTTTAATTAGTTATTGGCATGTTTCATGCATATATTTTCAAGGATTATGTAGGAATAGTTACAGGAGTAGCTTAAATAGTCCATGATCAATAATGTATATTGTAATGAAATTTATTCACAACTTAGGAGCTTATTTAATCAATGAATCCCATCCGATGTTCTACGTAGGGATAATCAAGATTTAATTATTTTGTGATGATACATCTATTATTTACGATCAACTCTTTATATATGTGTAATCGATAGTTTTAGTTGGATTTAAATAAGAATGGCTTTATAAATGGAATACAACTTATTTAAATGTGCATTTATAAACGCTTACAAGATGAAGGACTTATCTCTGAACGATTTATGGAGAAAATATTCAAATTGCGCAGAAAGCCCCCCACGCCTATTGAACTTGAAATATCTGCATATCTGATATTCAATGAAAGTCACAATCAAAAAATTCTTGGGAAAGTGGGGAAAGCCCCGAAGAGCTTTTCAGTATTTACATATATCCTCGAGGCATATTAAATACTAAGCGTTCAACAATATTCCCTATTGTCCCCATGTGTCTAAGGAAACTCTTTAAACGACCGCATTATATATTCAGGACACTCACACTTTTTGTCTCATACTTTCATCCTCGTGCGCGATATGTTAACTTGTACGAAATATTGCGTACATACTCGCAAGATGAGGGGGGCGCATTTAAATGCAAATTTTTGAGAAATGCGTATGAATTCCGAGAAACTATCCCGGCGAAATTCGCGTGTAGCAAAATCTTGTCGGCGAGGCCCTGAAAAATGTGTTTACGTAATATTTTACTTAAAATAAAAAGCTTGGGCTTTAATATTCGAGACACGTTCTGGACTTTCCTCCCTTAGAGCATCTAGTGCCTCTGAAGAGGCGTCCGTTTGATTTGAAACTAATTATTTTACCACTTTTTTTTATTTTTTCGACCAATAAAGTAATCCCCATTGGATAAGCAACGCGCTGAATCTCAAATCAACTCAATGTGTTTTCAGCAAATTGATGAACAAACTTTTTATATATTTTAAAGATTACAATTTCAGATCGGGTGGGTGTTTCTAAATCTAATGGCGAAACTTTTTAAATCCACTTTATATTTATATTTTTAGATAAATCTTGTTCATGCAATTTTCTAGCGAGCGATAATGATAATTAATATATGGTATTATTAACGAAATAGTGTAAAGAACTTTACACAAAATATTTTATATAAAAATAAAAGTATGTCTGTTTGTTCACAATAAAATCTGATATTACAAATTTGCTTACCAATGCCATTTTTGTATATAAGGAATTTAGGTACCCGTTTTATTTATATAACTAAGTATTTCACATTGATATAATACTTTATATCAGAAGAAATCTACCATGAAGATCGCTTATTTAGGATGATGAATTTAATAATAAGATGTCATAATATTTCCCTCGAAGAACTACTGATTTTTGGTTTCAAATAACACATGCTTCAAGTTCTCCACCCAAATACTATAAAGTGTAATTATGACACCCCATTGCCTATTTAATTACATGTTTATTACTAAAATTTATGTGAGTTAATTGAAGCAAGTGTATCCAATGCGTACTTGCTGAACACAAATAACCTTACGATACAATTGGCATTCCTAGCAAGCGGGCTTAAATTGGGCTTAAATAATGCCCATTTCTATCTCAAAAGTCCTTTGAAACACGAAACATATTAATTTTGTCGTTTGTATGCGGACTCTAGATTTTAATAAAAGCAACCATTCTCCATCTAAGTGCACCATGAAATATAATGCTTGCTTTATAACCATTTTGAGACTTTTTACATACATTTTCTTAATGCATACCTCGTATTGTTCTTCCCCAGAAAGAATGAGCAGTATCGATTGGAAGACGGTCGAGTATCCATTTTTGCCTCTCGAGGCTCCTTCTGTTTCTTCTCGTTTTTTAAAAGTGCCCTGGGTTAGTTCTTCGATTAATGTTTGCAGTCTTTTGTTCCGTGGAATATGTTCAACATTAAAATAATCCAGGGTTCAAATTTAGTCGGTTTGGGTGGACTCCAAGCGAAGGTAGCTTCTACATATTTCAGTTTAATTGTTGGATATCACCACTTGAGCCTAATCCTTCTGTTGTTTGTCGGCTTCTCCTGAGGGAGTGAATACCACTCCTCGTAACGCACATGCCAAAAGTAGGCTTAAAACGTAATGTATTCCAAAATGCTTTGATTAATTGGTGTCACGGTGAGAAAAACATAATATAAATTTGACTTTAATATTTTTTTAAAAATGATATATGGAAAATTTGAAGCCATTGTTTGAGTTTTCATAACAGAAATATATATTTATTTTGTATAACGCTACATGAAAATTTATCGTATCACCGAAGACAAAATGAGTTTTTTGCACGTATGAAATCTCATACTCGTTCCTTGAAAGCATATTTTGATTAAATTTATAAGGAAAAACACGTGGAAATTTGATCCAATTTTATGAAAATTTAACGCCATACTCTCAAAAAAAATATAAATTCAGATGACTTTTGCTTGTAAATATTTTATAGATTCGAATACAAATGCAAAGGGCTTTAAGGTTTTCGTTGCATTCAGTGAACTGTGGGATGACATCTCTCCTCATTAATTACTCGGACATGGTCTTGTTCCGATGCAATTTCTAATTGATTCGATCGCTGATAATAGACCAATGGAGTTACATATTCTGTAACACGTAACCCCATTATTGATCAATTGTCTTGCAATTCGAATAGTGAATGATGTACATCTACCCTTTAAATACAGAATATATTCAAATAAATCAATTATTTGCTTATTTATACATTTTATTTACAATCATATATCAAAATTGATATTTAAAAAAGTGATTTTAAGACTAATTTGGACTAAATAGCTTTGAATTTAAGATAATTAAGTAAAATATGTCTGATTGCGAATCTCATACCTCTACAATATCGTACACGCAGTAATTATTATAGCAACAAATATTATGTATCAAAATTAATATAGATCATAATCGTTATACACTCAATGAAAATTTCAATTTTGAATTACGAAAATGAAAAAAACGTGATCATATGGTCACGCAACTAAATCTATAATCCAACCCTGAAACCTGAAATTAAATATCTTTCCATGAGATATCGATAGAACTATTTCTTAGATCAATAATAATTCCACTTTAACTAAATAATCAACATTTTCATACAATTAAATGATCTTCGTTTAAGTAGATAAGATCAGCAGGATGTATCTTCAAATTTAATTTAATTTCGCTTTTAGTCACAAATAAAAACACGCTTGGAATGTTCGTGTTTATCAAAGTGAAATATTTGGTATTCCATTAGGGCGATATTAAAATAGAACTATTGTAAAGAAGAACATTCAAAGAACTAGGAGAGCTTTCCGATTCTGAAATTAGAGTTCTCTTTGCATGCTATTCTCCGTTAACATTTATATTACGAATTCTGTAAGCGGACACTTTCTAAGCTTTCCTACTCCGGGAGCATTCACAGGGAATTTTCCGGGAAAAGTTCTTTTTTTTAAAGAGGAAAGTAATTTCGGCAGCAGGCTTAACGAATTGTCCTTAACTTTCACTTTTCTACTTTCTCAATTTGGTAAATTGTTGGGATGAAACACTTAGCAGTATTGAAGTGGGGGCGAAAGATTTAATAGAAATGCAATTAATCTACGCGCCACTTACAGCGGATTTATTCGTCCTTTTGCGTGTGATTCGTATCCAGCCGAGGTTTCAACTATTTTCGGGACTCTCTTGTTAATATGTAAATTATTAAAGCAATTCAAACAAAATATCGCTGAAACTTCATTAGCCTACCGCTTTCTAAATCACAATTTCATAAGCAAACTCAATATTTGTACATCGTATTGCGGGCCGAACCTACTACGACAAACAATAAGACCAAGAGTTCGCAAATAATAATTTTAGCGTATTGCTACTGGCAGAAATTAACACAATTGGAGCGAATCCATTTAAAAGTTATACACAAGTCAAATGTAATTCTAAATCAATTTAATTTTGGTAAAAGACATTAATTTAAAAAGTTCTTTAAGATAGTCGTACCAGCTTAGTAACAAGATAAGTACAATAACGTCATATGTATTTCAACTCCACACATATAGTGAGACAATGTGACAAACTACATCTTTATGCAATATAAAATTGAGTATTTACAGCAGAAATATGACAATTATCATATGTTAAGAACCATATAACTATCAAAACTGGTTCGTATGGATTACAAAAATACTAATTTTTAATCCCAAATGAAATTATGGTAAATTGAAAAAATATATTTGTTACAGCTGTCGAATGTCTATAACTTTTCTTTGGAAAGTTTTCCTCCGCTTGGATTCAAGAGTGTTGAAGGAATGCCTCCAAACTTGACCTGCTTGCCCCTTTCTCGCATGGATAGATCCAATATGCTGAAAGGCTTCTCCCTGTTAAGTATTTTATTTTTATTTTCAGGACACTATATTTTTTTAAATTTAATCACACTTATTTCAAGCAATTTGACTTTTTACTATCAAGGTTTTTAAATAACGTCTAATGTCTGGGTAGAAACAAATGAAGAAACATTGAGAAGCCTTTCCAATTAGGATAATTCAGGTCCAAATTTATTCCAGGATATTTTAATTGGGTTAATCGTTTCGATATATTTTTGTGGATTAGTCGTATTTTTCTTTATAGTGATTTAGCATTCACAAAAAATTGTATTTAATATGCTACTTAACCCTTGTTTTCAACCCTTGAGTACAAAAAAATCAAACACATTTTATTTTATTTTGTGGAATAGTCACCATTTCCAACATCCAAACTCAATTTTAAACATCCAGTTAGTTCATATGGATGAAAAAAATACAAGGATGATTTATTTGTACGGTTTTATAGTGTTTGGACTTCATAATATAAATAATCTTAATAGAAGCACTCTTGTTTTTATTATTCAAGCCAACAATGTAATATATTTCCATAGCTAAAAGACTTTATTGATCATCAAGAACTATATTTACTTTCATTCTTTATTTTCTGTTAGAACAAAATCTTTCTTCTGCTAATTAATCCCTTGGTTTTAAAGGATTTAAATTAAAATGAATCGATGAATGGGAGATCTTTTAGATAAAAAACGGTAATATGGGATAATGATTGAACTCAAATCCAAAAGCTAAGGTATATCAGATGTATTTTTTCCAATAATCAATAATAATATAATAGGCTCTAGCTTCCTGATTTTAAAAAAGTAAATACTAGGCCATACAATAAAGTCAGAAATGGGTGCCTATGATTGATTAATTTTGACTTATAGTTGAAACATATAAAAATTACTCCAGGAGCCATATCACATGGAAATTGCCTACTTATGATAAAAGTTATGGCAACTTAGAAATATAGTAATATTTAGGCAGTTTTTTGGATTCTTTCCTACTGAAGTATTAACAATATGTTCGAAATTTCTACTGGTACGCTTTAAAATTTACCACAAATCCTATATAGGGGCATATTTTGGAATATTATTTAATGGAAACATGATGTTTTTATTATTAATATTTAAAATAAATGAAAAATCCCCGGTTATTCCATAGTGACACTATTGTGCCTTTTATTGCAAAGATTCCCTTTTTAAACTCGAATCTTGTAAATCTGTCCTAAATTCTGTATATCTGGACCCGATATCCAATACAATGATGCTTATACGTTGTATTTCCCGACTTTAAGGATCAAACGTATTTATTTTGCCTCTTCCAATAAGGGGTTGACAAAAAAGTCGAGTCACAACAAGTTTTCGAGTACGGAATCTCAAGTAGGTTTATCTCAAACGCCTCCAATATGAAATATACGCTCGCGTAAATCTTAATGTCGTAAATCTCGGATGGGATTATAGCCCAATAAATATTAGTAAAATCGAGGCTGGAATGTAAATCAGGTCGGACTAATATTTATAAGGAACAATTTAATGTTTATCGCGGGGTGTAGAAAATTCCGATAGGGCTTTAGAGCTTTAGCCATCTGGAACATTCAACAGGCTTGTTATTTGCTTGGGGGGGGGGTGGAAAATTTATTCTGGAGTGCTGCCAAATCGGCCTGGGGGAAATTTTGATAAACGCCCAAATAATGGAAGTTGTTATTCTCCACTATGCCTTGCCTTCCATTTATTTACCTTGAGCCCCCACAAATCCACCCTCGATTCCCCCCCCCCTAACCGACTTACAACAAATATGATTAATTAACCTTACCAAATTTATTTTGGCCCCCGCAATATAACTTTGAGGGTTCGAGAGGACGTTTCCGAATCGCGTCATCGTCGTACCGATCCCAGCCAACTCGACAAAAAATTGTTAGCTTAAATCGATAATTCGCTTTGTTCCTTGAAAAATAGTATGAAATTTAAAATTAAATACTTTTAAAACTTGTAGAAATCATTTAAACGGACGCAATTTCAAGTGCTATTTGTTAGGGTGATCGAAAAGTCAATCATTTTGTAGTTAATTACAGTCCAGACACAACCAAGTGAGCATCTCTGTGTGTTTATTAAATTATTTTTTTATTGCTAGAGTATTAAATATAGAATTTTGATCTTTAGTGTGTTGACTAGGTGATCTTGATTGACCATAAAAATATTTTTTAAATTTTGATAAGGTATGGTAGTGGGATTGAGGGGAGTCCTTCTTCACCATGGAAGTTTTAAGTCCTGAACCAGTAATTTATAGTAAAAAATGTAAAAATATTTTCACTTTGTATAATATTGTGTATAGCTTAAACTAAAATTAATAAGAAATATTAGAAAATAAAAAAATAATGAACGATCAAAAAAAAAGTTTGTGTCTTTACTAACATTTTCTGTAGTTTTTTGTTTATTAAATAAACACTTTTAAATATTTTAAAATAATTGTAGTTTATACGATGAAGATGTTTATTATACACGTCCTTGCAAAATTTCATAAAGAATGCTCATCTAGGACGTATGGGAGCACTTCCATGAGCTTGGAAAAGGTAGTTTCGAGAAAAAATGCGTTTAAAAATTCTCCTCTCATCAGCTTCGCGAAGTGTAGCTTTTCCTTGTCGGACTTGAAATTTATTGAACGTATTCTTAAACATTGGTTTTTTCCGATACACGAAGAAAAAAACGATTGTTTTTTTAACCAACAAAGTAGAAACGTCCCTTAATGCCGATACTACAACATTTTTTGATTAAATAAGAAAGGGATTGTAAGCATACAAAATTATTGATTATTACAACAACAACAAAAATATTATAAAAGGAATTAAATCACGAATTAAAAAAGTACTCCTGATTGCTCCTTTATTAATATTTATGGTCTTATAGTTATAAAATATAGTTTTAAAATTACTTTTCCATTAGAATATTTTCAAATTAACGAAAACACAACCAATATATTAATCCTATCAAAATTATGCATTATTGTATCTAGTTAATCAAAACATTTATTTTATTTTTAAAAAGAAGTTATGAATTAATTATGTTATTTCAAAAAAAAAATCCAAAGAATAAGCCCTCTACGTTTGTTGCAGTCAACTTTTTAGCTTCCACCCAAACTTTCGACTTTGGAAAAGCTCCCCTGCTTTAAGTTATATAAAGTACATTACTCTACTAGTAAAATTTTTGCACATATATGTGGATATGCAGACTTGACAATAAAATACACGAGTGCATTGTTGGATAACGTTTTTGGTCTGAATGTAAATTTATTGAAATAAGCTAACGTGGCGAATCACAAACTGCTATTTGGAATTTGTTGAATCGAGCAATGCCACAAACCACAACCACAAAGATTAAGCTATTCTAAAATTGTGGTAGAACACAAAGCTTATTACGTCTCATGGTCTTAAATAAGTGACATCTGATTTCCAACTGCTTTTGGTCGCTGAATTAAGAGAGAATTAATAGTAATATACTTCGATATAAAATTCACTCGTTAAATAATATGATCGTATTGTAAAATAAATGTATATTTAGCATTAGAATTCGAAGGTCAAAGCTCAAAATATCTCAAGTCCAAAATTATTTTTGTCCTGAAAGCTCTCAGGGTAGAGCTTCGTCTCCTAAATCCGTTACAAACTAATCCTTAAGTTAGCAGTTTAGTTATATTCTATGTAACTATGGCTCTTTGTGTAATTCAGTTTTGTACACAGATCGAAGTTCAAGGACGAAAAAGTCCTTTTAAATAAACTTAATTAATAAAACGTAATTAATAAATTAAATAAATATTATGAATAAAATTTACTTTGTAATAATTGCGAATATTTTTTGGTTTTCCCAATAAGAGATTCACTTACGACGATACATTCCATATTCATCCCCTTAAGACCATACATCAATTTGCATCTGTCAAGTTTCGTGGATATTTTTGTGAAAAATTTCCACTTCCAACTATATTTATTCACAACCCCGATCTCATTTTCCCTCTGTGGAATACATATACAATAATCTTCATCTCCGAACTTCAGCTGTATCTTTTTCCCTAACAAAAAAGCGTTATTGTATTACAAAAGTTAGCCTGGAATAATCGTATTTGCTGAGCTAATTTAATTTGATTCGCGGGATGAAATATTATAATAAAATAGTTCAAATTCAGCAACCCTTGATTAGTCGATGAGCTTATTTGAACTTTCTTGTTGTCTGTTTCCAAAATAAATTGGAAGCTCAGACAAGAGCTCTCATTTATATCAGACGCTACACGTTAATTCAAGATTTACTTAAATATTTCTCTACAAAATGCAAATATTTAAATTCGTACAGGGGAGGGTTGCGCTTTATCCACTTCGAAAATTGAATTAAAACTTTGTATATTTGGCTTGATGAAGACGATGTCGTTTTTGTTAACTACACGACGATTAATTGCAGATTAAAAATCACCTCATGCTATTTTCGCTAGCTAAAGATAAATCAATTGAGCAATCACTTAGAGTTTTGTTTGCAATTAAATTAAGTACTCCCTTCTAACCAACAACGGAAGCTTCTCGATATTGATTTTATTAAATAGGTCTAACTTTGTGTTTTGAGAGCTATGTCTTTGTTTTACTGGGTCATTAATCGAGAAAAGTCGTGAAAGAAAGGTAATTGCGGCAAAGAAGCGATCACTTCAGAAGACCATGTTGTGCCTCCTTTTTTTCAGCGAATATAAAAGGCCTGATTCGCGTTTTTCAGACAGCAGATTCCAATTCTTACATAATATAAGTCGATGTAAAAATGCTTAATTATGTATTTTTATGGCATCTTAATTATTACATAATGTTTCATAAAAATAACACAATTTAAAGTTGTCATTCTTTGTAGTTTAGGGATATTTTCTGTGAACATTTTTATTAGCTTTTATGTTCTGGTTTTCATATTAGAAATTTCAAGATTTTATGGATTAAATAATGGCAATAAAAGTTTAAAAAGGCAGGCCTGTTTCGATTTGAATGTCTTTGTGCAAAAAATAGTCCCTTCAAGATACATTACATAAATGAGGTCCTGCGAAGCAAATGGATTTTTCGCCCCTAGCTCGTATACAAGGAATTTATTTATTTTCAGCCGAAGTTCTAAAAAAAATTATCCACGAAATATTTGGTGATATTACATATTAAAATAATTAATGTTGATTATTAATATATCTAACGAATAAATAAAAAAAGTACCAATATTGAGACTAGTCAAACGAATGCACACTGTGATACATATTTACATAAATTATATTGATATTAATAAGATTGTTGATTTAAATTAATACTAAATTGATAATATAAAAATAATGCATCATTATTAATCAAATATTTGTTGTCGTTGAGTGTTTTCGATTTAAAAGTGAAAATGTTCGAGGGAATAAAAAACAGCAAGCTATCCAAATTGGCACTCTCCAGATATCTGTCGCAATCTCTGTAAGTATAAATATTTTAATATTCGTTTTTTTATCAACTATATTGATCCAATACGAAATATAGCATTTGAATTTAAATATCGAGCAAACTGAGAGAGTATTAAATTGAACGATGTGTATCGTATAAAAGCTATCGATTTTTACACATCTTTGTAGTTTGCTATTGCCTGGGTGACCTTACAAGAGGACATCGGCGAAAAAGGTAGAAAAACTTTGTTATAAAAGATAAATTGACTTTTTTCATGGTTCGGTATAAATAAGTCCCTTATGTAGCTCAAAGGTGTAAATCTAAAAACCTATGCTCTAGTTTAAATAACATGTCTTGTAAGCTTTCGGAAAGTTACTTAAAATTATGCGAAAATAATTTCGTATAAAAATCCTATAACTCAGGTTTAAGCTTGAAGATAAACAGACAATAAAGAAAAGTCCGAGGACATCAATCACCGGGCTTAAAGGCTTTAATTACAAAAAACTTTCTGAAGCTTTCCATGCAAATTTTCAGCGCGAAAACTTTTAGCACCTGATTGACTTTTTATTATTAATGAAATTTAACAATAGTTCCGTTTTTGTTTGCTTATAAATATAATATTAATGCATATCTTATTCATCGTAAAGGGCTATTTGAGTGCTTATGAAACATATATTTTTTAGAAATGAATTGTCAATATAAGTAGAACCCAAAATTGCTTTCGTTTGATTGCTTGATTATTTTTGGGGATTAGTTGCACTTAAGCTGCTGCATTTTCATGTTTCAAGTCATGTTTTGTACTCTTTCGGTGACTATACTCATCAAGAATAAATTGTGATTTTTAAAATTCAAATTTAACAACCCAATTTATTATAGATTAATTTTCGCCAAATACAGAATGTATTCGAAATTTAATGCTTTATCATTTTCTCAAAAAAGAGACTACAATGACCGTCACTAAAAATATTTGCGATATACTGGGCGATATTTTGAGTGTTCTCAAATGTCAAAACTGATTCCAAAAATTTCGAATCTATGCAGTATTATTTGGATGGGAAAATTTAAAAAATAAACGATGAGGTCAAAAACGGACTTTTAGGATACTTTCGTTTAAAAGCCGTGATTTTTTTATGACAGAAGCTTTAAGATGTTACCAAATAGATGTAAAGAGATTATATCTATCGATGGAAATTTCATTTTGTAATAATATGTTAAAAATCATTTTAAAAAATCAGCATTCAAATCTTTCATTTAAAAAACTAAAATATTTATAGGTACATCTTATATAACGTAAAGCAAGATATTTTTGCGACAATGTTCATTTACAAATAAATCAAACATATTTTTTCTTTTCTTAATTAGAGATGTTGGCCTTTTCTTTCGTATGTTTTCTGCAAACATATTTTTCTATAAATAATACAAGATTTAGTTTGTTCCGTTTTCGTATCTCGCATGTTTTTTCCTTTTTGGAAAAAAATGTGACAGTCCTCGCAAGCTCTTTTGCTAATTGTTGTCCACTTGTTTCTTATAAAACAACCATATATGGATTCCGGTAGGATCAAGGATGTTGAAGAAAACCTATATAATCCGCAAAAGCTTGATATCAAATTTATCAAGCTTATTTGGTATGTACTGTGTACATTTATTATGATTCGTGGAGAGAATAGTTGTTCATGAATAGTCAAATTCATGTTGGGCTTATAGCAATTTTTGGCTATCCATATTGGAATTGGGGAAATCTAAAAATAAATGTGAAAGTGAAAGGCATACTTGAGGTTCCAGGTAGAGTAATTAGTAAAAATATATATCCTATAAGAAAAGGTTGTTCAGCGGACAATTGATCTCAAAATAATAAATAAGTAAAAAGAAGAAAAACTTATCAGTCAAATGATCTAAGTAATAAATATATAGTTTTGAATTAATTAGTTGATATTAGTAATTTGACAGGACTCAGTACGATTAGTGCTAAGGGCCGAAAACAGGATATATTTTATTAAATAAATTTTTGCAATATCTCCCAAGCACGCGATCTAACCTCCATCGATCTCTTTAATGTAATTTCACCTCGAGTACTGAAAGAGATGGGCTCGGTCGGCTTGAATAATGAGGCTATTGAAAAAGGGGTTAAATTGAGGATGAATACGGATCATCCGATGTCATCTCAGCATGGCCAACATCAACCACACCGAATCTATGAATTCGCATTCGATCCAAAGCTGTTAAATTTTTCGAGCAAATATTTTGCTCAAATTTGAAGCTTAATTTACGACACACTTAATTCTTCATTGTAACGTCGCGCTTTGACGGTGTTAAGTTGTTACTTTAAGGGTGCTTCCGATCTGAGTGCTTTTGGCATGTATACAGAAAAGGCTTTCAAGTGGCAATCTGCTTCAAGATCCGAATTACACAACGATGTAATTTCTAATACGGCCTGAGATGCAAATTAAGAACAATAAATTAGAATATCGCCGGCGGAGTAAGTGGCTACATTACAGGGGCGATGTCATTTTCGCGGGCATTTTTACATCACACTCGGCAGTCATTATTGCTGGTTCTCGAAAACGGTAAACAGCATTAGACTTGTAAAGTATGAAAAAATTGCTCTTTGAGGTTTTTAACATCACAGTATACGGAGACCCGGAATATATGAATGTATAATGGAGCGGAAAAGAGCTGGATGTAAGTGGATGGTCAAACGCTTGATAAATTTGATTTTACACCTTTCAATTTTGGTAATTTGTGAATAAATATGATATGATCAATAACAGTAGTTTATACAATTTGACAACCACGAAACGCTTTGATTCAAATTCAACATTATTAAAATATATCCATAAGTAATGATTTGCGTCAATGTTTGTATAGAATATATTGATGATTTTTAGGATGGATTTTTTTATAGTTTGGATAAAAATGAATTCTGACAGATATTATATTGAAACATATAAAGAAAAGCTGTGACTGGAATGCTTTCATTTCTTACCAAGTGGTACTCTAACAATCATAATAAAAAACGCCATAACTGAACTTATGACGACACACTCGACAATTGAATGGAGTATGCTTTCATAGCCCCGAAGAACAAGTGCAATTATACGATGATAAAATGACCATCAAAGACTTGTTGGGTTATATACAAAAATGCATTAAAATAATTTTAAAAAATGAAGTGTGATGACGTCCTCCAAACGTTTTTTTTTAAGAGGTGCTTATAATGCTTAATTAACGATGCTATCGATGTTTGATCCATAAATATTATTTACAAAAGAAAGAACCCTGTAATACTTAATTTAGAAAACCTTCGTATAATATCGTATATAGCCTAAAGAATAAAGCATTGACTATTTTATTTTGCAGTATTTGATTCTGCTATTACATCTCGAACAGTGTGGATAAATATGGAATTAGTTTAAGCGTTTAAATTATTTAAAAACTCCCAATTATAAAGTATCAGGTCAGTGTAAAAGTTCGTGTGCATTTTTTTAAATAGTTTAAATTAAACACAAAATTAAATTCACTAAATTTCGCAGCATTGTTCAAGCCATATGTAGTCTAAGGTTTTTATGATAAAACAACTCTTTCTTGATATTCACCAATCGCGGGCGTTTTTTAATCAAGTCTAAGTTTAAACGACACTGTAAAAATCTGCATTAATAGTTTGGTTTGATTTTAATTGATTCGGTTATAACCAATAACTTAAAAGTTTAGGATGTACAAACACTCTTTATGTTCTATGCACTATCTTTTTCTTGTGACGTTATGATAAATAACCCATTTTTCGTCATCTGTTACCAAACAGTCTAAAATGGCTCTAAATGCTGACTCTGGATTTAGGTAGCGCATGTAGTATTCACTTTCCAAAGATGGATACTTTCCCAATCTCCTTTAAATGAAGAAAGACTCTTCCATGAGATGAATTCATCCTTTCTGCGATCTGCCCACAAGATTTTTAAAAACGTTGTTGTCAAAATTAACAGGACAACTTGAACGGGGTTCATCATAAATGAGAGACTAAGAGTATGTGCACCATTTGCATTTTTTTTCGCTGCAGATCTAACAGATTCAACACATGAAAATAAAAATATAACATAGCCAGATTATCAATAATTAATAATAATTCTAAATTATTCTGATTGCAAAATCATGAATTCATATTGACCTCTGTTGATGGATTTCTTTAAATATGTTTTTTTAAATATGAGCACCATTGCTTTACAAATTTCATATGCATGTTGTATTTCCTTCCGGATACCCAGCTGTAGTACAAATTCTGAAGCTGCATATGAAATTAAAAGTTTCCAACGCCACTTGTGTCGTTCTTGTATAGGAAAAGCTGACTATATCGGATGAGATCTCATCTATTTTAAAGGAAGTCATTTCATCCATATACAGACTCCTGTAAAGTGGGATATCTGCAATTGACCCGATTTTCCCTCGGTCTTTCATCATCCCACTGCAAATACCAATGTGAATTTTAAAACTGGTAAAATATTTGCTCGAACATTGTTTCGATTCACGGTATTGAGATTTAAACTATCGACATTAAAATAATGGCTACGATCAACTGAATTGTATCATTTATGAGATTTGGTAACGATTTTTTTATCGTGTATGAATTTTGTTGAGGAGATGATAAAACCTTAGAATGTTCGAGGCAGCTTTCGTAAGGTTCTGCGTCTGGGAATTCGAATTCAACCACCGTACATTTTATCGCTGGAAATATTTCCAGGTTGACGACGTGATGTGGATTTTTTATTTTAACAACCTTTTATTCAGAATTTTTCAATTATAACTTCGTATTTTCTCTATCCTTGGTATTCAGATTTTAGCATAAAATTTTGCAAAACCATAATATATGATATAATACATACACAAAAATATAATAATAAAATCTCTAAAAATATTATAAACGTAGAACAATTCATGTATGTTTTAAGCCTATTTCTAATAGAATCTCACTAAATATCCTTATATGTTTCAAAATTAACAATAATTTCGTCATACGTTATTAATACTTATACTCTCATTACGGATAACGATCCTAAAAATAAGTCCAAAATTTTTTTAAGCACTCCGATTAGTATTCATGGGAAAATGTTATCACTTCCCTCGGGCTCTAGTGAACATCTGTTGCCACCGGTGAAAATTGGAAAATGTGTGAAAATTCAAGTGAAACATCGAAGCCCCTTAATGTTTGTGACGAAACCACCCACGGGGAAAAACTTAATTAGGGGTAGGCACCGGGATAATTAGACCCTAAGTCAATCCAGGAAAGGATCTTTGCCATTAATTAATTTATCACGTGTTTACAATCCGGAGGTAAAAGTGTGAAACTTGAGGGATCTTATATTGTAATTAAGAATCTCATAATGAAAAGCCAAAAAATGTACAAGCTCCTTATTATGCCTCCAACAAACAAAATTAGTTATGCAAATTTGTACATTTTTTATAATCACAATCTATATGGAGATTCTCTCGGCCTAAATAAGGAAAGATCCTTCCGCGATAAGAAATAATTGAGAATTTCATAATCCAACGACAACTGAGCAATATCATTAAAAAAGCCTCCCTCCTAGAATATCATTATTTTAAATGATATGAGCTTTAATATACAAAATTACAAGCAGATCGTACTAGCATTCTTATACTGCATTCGAGCAAGATGCTTTAATTTAATATTATTTTTATATTAAATAATTTCCATAATATGTTATTATTATGAAGAGTTTATAATAAGAAAAATATTGTAGTTCATAAACAAAAATATTAATTTGCACATTTTGAGATTCAAATATATACTTTCAAGCAACATAGCGCTCATTATTTTGCAAAATTTTCCTTTTGGGAAATTAAATAGTGTACATTATACTATCCCACATAAGATAAAATTATTTAAATATTATTATTCTATAGTTTATGCGCATTTGATAAATTTCATATTTAAATATATTAACATATTAATCAGGTACAAAAACAGTATATCTCATAATGGAATGTATTTAATCCACAAACATGTTTTATTTAAACTTTTTTCTGTGGTTATTTATGATTAAATAAGTTAAGATTTTCTAGTGATTTACGTGACCACTTGGTAACGGTGAAGCATCGTTCTTAAATAATACTTCTTTGTTATAATTCCGAATATAAATATTCCACGAAAATTGACTTCTAGACTTAAATATTTTTTACTCAGATCATACGATCACGTTTGTCCTAAACACAATCAAAATATTTTTTACAGTGACTTATATATATAAAAAAAAATAACCTATATTTTATAGCTTTTAAATCATTTTTATACCATCAATTAGCCTAAAAATAATCTTAGTTTATAATTTTAATGCCAATTTCCTCCGAAGAAAATGAGTGTGACCATTTGGTTACACGAGCATGAACCCTTAAGGAAGGCAATCCCTTTAGACGCCCGAAAATCATCTTTCATGATTTTTAATTTTGCATACCTACAATTACAGATATATGAGTATAGTATAACGATATTTTTTTAAAAAACATTTTGAGAGACATTTACTCTAATAAAACTAAAGAAACAACAGATTTAAACAAATATATTGTGAAAGAAAGGTTGCTCAGCTCCAAGCGCTCCTATCTGACCTAATTCGTGCGTGTTCCTGGTTATGTGCTATAACTTTGTAAATATTACATATTCCGATTTTATTTTTTTATAGTATATTCTCAATATGTTATACTTTCGAAATACTTAATTTAAAAAAAGGATATTTTTGAACATTGTTCAGGAATTGTCCCCCTTAAAATTACTTCATTTTATGATACATTTATACGAATTTTTGGCATTTTTAGGTATGTTTATTATATATATTTCTATTCATAAAAAGGTCATGAACTTATTGATTGATTCGATTATTTAGAATTTATTGGGACGCTTTAATTTGATCGCAGAGTAGCGCAATTTTCGCGCTAAATTTAACGAAGAACCAGTGAAGCGTTACAATGACGTTTATAACGTTTTTATTTGGTCGATTTCTATGAAAAAAAAATCTGGTAGTTTTTCGCAAACCACCGGAATTCTGATTGGATTTCCCCAAGTTGACGTTATTTAATTTTCCTGACGCAGCGGTAGGAAAATCTCATTACGTCAGGGGCGAGGTAATGATGTCGCCACTGTTGGAGACATGTAAGGAAATATTAATTTTTAGCAATTTTCTTTTGTACTGTATCGGAGCGTTGATGCCTCAATTTTATTCAGGATTAAGGCTTTAAAAATACAGGGGTTTTGCACATATTTTTTTAAGGGTTAACTTGATATTTTTCTCGGCAGCTACTCGAAGGCGTTCTTCGTTTGCTTGGAGTGTGTACGCTACATAAAAAATTGAGTGAAATTGGATATACGAATTCTGTTCTCGGAATACAAAAGACCATTCTGATATTTATTCACGTATACCTCGAGAGCTTATTACATAACCGCTTGTTAGGTCCAAACCGAATTACATTCGAAAACTTCGAAACGGTTCCTTGTTTTTGTTTTCTGACCCCACTGTAGGCCATAACATCATTTCAACAGATGGGTTCCTCTCCGAATTAATGCTAATGTTGGCAAAAAAGGTCAACACGTGTACTGATAGTGATTTTTGCAGCTCTCCGGGAGCTATGAAGGTATCCATGTTATGATCTTATAATCGGATTATAATCCAATTTTACATCGTTTACCCGACATCGAAGTACTTAAATGTGCAATTTCAAACACGAAACTTGCTTCATATAGTGAATTTAACAATTTGCTCCGATAAACTAAGCTGTATTAAAGGACATCGCCTAGCTGATACTATTTAATCCGATATAAGTTCTATCAATCTAAAATATATTTTCATCTCGAATAAGGGATTGATCAAGAAAAATGATGCTTGAACGAGGTCATCGTCTTAGATGCTGCAATTGCATATTTGAGATGCTCAAACGCTAAAGTTCTATAGACAAAGCTGAAAAGCGTCTGGGGTAGTGGCCTCTTCTTTTACGCTCTTACAAATCGTAAAGATCTTGATTAGTAAGTTCTTCACAGCAAAAAAGAAATACTATTACACCCCAATGCTATATTATATATATATATATATATAAAGATAGACATAAAATATACGTAAGCCTTTAAAATATCATTATTTATTCATTTAATCAAAGTATCAACCCTCAAAACCTTAAATAATCGATAATTTGCTAATTCAATATTTAATCCTTCTCAAAGAGATTACGATCCTTGACATTTAATTTTAAGGGTTGATATTTACATTAAGCCTTCTAATCAGTAAAACCCTAATTTGAAATTTGTTTGAGTTAAAAAATATATATTAAGGGTAGCTTATTTAATAATAATTAGAACACATATATAGCATGCAAATATATCATATCGATAATGGAGAATCCATTCAACCTCGCGAAAATGATGAAATTAGCTTGGCAAGGACATGATACACATGTTGTATCATTAGCCTTTAATGTGTCGATAAAGATACTTTATTTGAACTATTTTTTAATAAATATGTTGAACAAGTTTATCATCAGAAACATACGGTTTGGGGTAATTGAATTCTGTATCCAAATAAGTCTCCAACAAAAAGCGTGTACCATCAAAGGACAACGCGAATGGGATTTGGGCTGTTAAAAACGCCCAAAAAACAAGAAACAATTTCTCATTTGAAAATACAATGTTCGAGGGACACATTTTTGCTGTCCACATTGAAAGTTGTTTCGCTGGACCGCGTGGGAGGACACGTGGGATTTACATTGGCATCACATCAAATCAAATTGGAGGCGTAGGATCCCAGCCACGGCAAATATTGACAAAATATACAAGCAGTTTAAAATCATACTTAGAAGCTGGGTTACTTCCAACTTATAACTTACATTATTCTTGGTCTCAAAGGATAACACATTTAGCAGTTGAGCTGCTGAAGCGGCATCCGAGCAATTAAAGCGAGTAACTTATTCGACTTTAGGGATGTTTAATTGAATCAATCCTTAGCGACGAATTCGGGGGGGTTGTTAAATGTGTACTTTGAATCGAAAGATGTAAATGAAGTCTGGTTTTTAAAAATGAGTACTTCAATAATGTTTGATTTGCGAATTAAAATCGCCTTTTAAATGTCGTCAGCACGGTGATTCTAAGGTTATAAAAGGAGGGAAAAATCACCATCAGATTCATATCTGCAAAACGCTTTTCAGAGCTTACTTGCTATTTATTCATTCAAGATTGGCAATGTTAACAATGACTTTCAAGCTTTTGTTTGTTTTTAAAGCATATTTTGATATCATTTAATTTCCAATTTCAATATTATTTATCATATCATAAAGGCTTCATCTCTAAAAACTCTCTACAGAGAAGAAAAAAATCAATACTTTATATTTAATATATATTTTATTTATAACACAGTATTTATTAATTACTTTTCTCCAGCTGATAATATAAAAAAAACATTGAATTCAAGCCAAAAAATACAAGTAACCATATGGTTACATATATTTTTGATACTAATTGACTTACACGCTGTAAAATTAAATTTATAGTGTCTTAAAACAATATGAATTTTATCTACAATAGCAATTAATTTATTGGCCATAAATTGTATTTTTTGTGAGTATTTATAAAATATGGATACATTTGATCCTTGAATATGAATATTTGAGTCATAAATATCATGAGGTAATTATATGGAAAACTTTGAATTAATATATTTAAATGAAAACTTGGGAATAACATTACAAATTTTGCACGAAATTGCTAATTATAAATGACTTATCTTGTATTCAGCTTTCAAGCGAAATTGAAATCGCGTTTCATCTTTATGAAATTGAATTTAGGTTTGCTTAGAAAATGCATTGTTTATTCAAGGTCGAATGGAATTTAAAATGGATATCAAAAAGAGCAATAACGAGGATCAGCTTTTGGTATCCATGAAAATATCTTGGAAAACAATATGGAAAGAATGTGCAGATGGTACGAATTCCAAGCAAAAAGCTTTTTTCCAATCTCGTCTAGATTTTTTATCAGATTTCTCAATCACTCGCCAAATTTACATATTTTTCCAATAAAAATTGAGCACCCCTGGGATAATATTTCAAATATGGATTTTCTTTGAGACTGTACGTCAGCCTTCATTTGTATACATGATAGTTCTCCTTTTGTTCGACGGGGTGCATTTAAAACCCAGCGAAAGAATTTAAGAGACATGATACTTGCGCTTGTTTTTGTGGTTTTTGAAGGCAATTGTAGTCTTGGACGGTTTAATAGTTAGGGTGGATAATGGAGAATTTCGAGATCCAAGAAATCTCATCTTGCCAGTGGAGGATTTTATTTTGCTTTAAATTTTGAAGAAATTGGGTTTTATGTCTTGGGGGCTATTTTTTTTGGGAGCTTTATATAAAATACAAGCAATAGATCTACTGAAAATAAAAGATTTGGGTCCAAATCAAAATTAATGTATGAGCTATTTTAAATTTATTTGATGAAAATGATTTTTCTATGCTTGTATCAATATTTCAACATCCCCTAAGAGTCTATATAACTTTGAATTTATTGCTTCGTAGGGAAGCCATTAAATTCAACGTATATGATCTCTTAGAAAGCACGTTGATGATTGATATTCTTTTTTGTCCATTATCTTATTAAATTTCGTCGGTACTTTTAGGAAACGTAATCTTCGTGTTCCATTAAAATCCTTCGATGAGAAAAAGAAGAACTTAATTTCTTCTCCGGGGTTTATTGGAGGAACTTTATTCCCGACGCTAAATTGATGTCGAAATTTCTTAAGCAACGACCTCTAAATAATTTAATTTTTAAGCTGCCCAATTTAATTATTTTTTTTATGAGATTATCTCATTAAAATAATTACTTTTGAAGCAATCCAAAACAAATATTTTTGCCGCCATTTTTATATATCCATAGGTTTAATCAATCCGTAGAAGATCGTAAAAAAGCACATAAACGTAGATACATTTTCGCATGAATTCCATTGTTGTCAGGTGTAAGCCGATAACCTTTTCGTTGACATTTCCATTACCTATTAAGCTGAAAGGCCGAAGCTGTCAATTTAAAGAAAAACAATTATTATTAAATAAAATCAATTTTATAAAATCACAATAATTCATCATAAATCATCTATCTTCTTAATCCAAAAAAATCAAATTTATCATCCTTAAAATAATCCATATATCCGAATTTAACTTTATAAAATATTAGATATAATTTGCATAATTATTCCCAGATGGAAAACCATAATTTCAAAACATACTCGGACAGTTTGTTGGTGTAATGACCGTTTGTACAAATCCAATTTCCTAAATCAATATTTGCTATTGTTGCGTTCAAACACTAATACGTGTTTTCTATTTTGGAGTGTCTTATATAAAATGTTTTACATAAGCTCATTGTGTGCTTTGTTAATACCAAATTCACACTATTAGCAAATAAGTACACGGCCACCAACCGCATGGGGATAATGACTTTTAATGATGTTTGGATTTAAAAGGGAGGCTGACGCAATCAATGAAATACATCTTTATGGAATTCGAATTCTGATGAAGTATCAATGAATTGATTTAAATTTAACTATAATGAATTTAAATTAGAAGCAATAGCAATTAGCAAATTGTGCATGAAAAAATATATGTATTAAAAATGGTTTAAATACATATTTTTGACTCACTTTACAACATTTTCACATAATAATTTGCTATAAAAATACTGAAAAAGCTAAGAAATCTTGCATTCTATTCGAAAAATATAATGACCCACTGCAGTGCTATTATTGATTGATAAAAGAGCAGTACATGGACAAATTCATGATTCACACGTTGTTTCATCGGTCATGACCGATTGTCCGGAATATGATACACATGTTGTATCATGGATCATTTTTGTATTGATGAATTAAAATCATTTTAACACTGTTTTGTTGTTTATCAAATATTAAAGCCTTGAGTGTCAATAACTGAATCAAACTGTTTTTTTCCCCCAAAAAGTCTAGTATTAAGGTTTTATGCTTTTTTATTAACCCTATGGTCAATTAGACGGTCTGGCCTGATCATTATGGTTTTGTAATGAGTTTTTTAATAGTGGATATAAGTAGATCTTACCAAATCTCCCTGACTTTGTCCTTTTAATGGTTTTACAGATATTGAAATTGAAAAAAGTTCGGGATCATTGTGTTTCATTATATTTAAGTAATAAAAAAGATTTGGCTTGATCTAGATATTTTTTTCATATGATTTGTACAAGATATTATAATTTTTTTTGTGTCCCACAAAGAAATTTTAATGCTTTCGCTCCATAAAATAATTTACAATATTTCTTACGTTGGCCTGTATTTTTACCTGTGTCGTAAAAAATCTTTTTGCATCATATGTTTGGAAAAACATATATTTTTCTTCTAGCTGTACTACAGAAAATGTTTTCGAATCATGTCTGTAAAAATGCCAAAAGATTTATTGAAATCTTAAACATTATTAAAGAATTGCAACAAACCATCCAATATTTCCAAGACATTTTCATATTAGTTCTGATTTGCGATAGAATATGAGAATAAAAATACACGTATATAATCCTCTAGATATGGATAGTCAAGTCCAATTTTTCTGCTATGTTAAGCCGATAGTTTCTTATGCTTATTTTGAATATCTCCTGCTTTATAACTGAGCCGTCATCTTCATCAAAAACCATAAAACGTGATATTGGAAAAGATTTTCTTTTATCTGCATAGCCGGGATTGGATTGAAGTGGGTTCTTTCATTGACCACATTATGATTTATGTGCTTTGAATTGAATTTTTCAACTCACTAAAAATATAAATATCACCACGACGAATGAAATGGGGACTCCCAATTACTTTTCGGGTTACGAAACATTCCACGTTAATCCCGGTACATGCGTCCACTAGAATCCAATGCCCTATATGTTGGTGGATTTCGAAACCTGATTTGGACCCTCGGCTACCTTTTTAGATGGACTACCACGATATTAGATAACCCGTAGCTTCCCACGGGAGTCGAAAAAAAAAAGAGCCGAAAATAGGTTAACGTTTCCAATTTCCCGTTTAAACCCATTTCATTATTTACATTTAATTTTTCCACGCTTCCATAACTGATACCTGTTTCGGGTAATCTGATTTTTTTATGTACTTTCATGGTAATGTGATTATCTTTTCATCTACCGTACCCTGTGTTAAGCTTTTGAGGAGCTTTGCATACATAATTGAAACACACCACCAAATATGCTTAAATCTATCAAAAATAACCAAACAATGTAAGGGAGAGCTTTCATCGTCGACTTATTATAATATATTTATGAGTATTTATATAAAACAAAATGCTCTAAAATTTATTATAGTTTTAAGTTATATCATTTTCTTTATTTAATAATAAAAATTTGGAGTTTTTCAATTTTATCAAACCTTTTTTTTTGTAATGAATAGTCACGCGTGCCCATATAGTAGAAAAATCAATTTCCTCAAATATACGAGGGTAGATCTCCTTTTTTTAGATTCCTCGTGAAAATTGTTCAAGCAATCATTGGGTATATGTGGGAATATTTTTGACTATGGTTGAAGATACCATAAATATACAGATAGACCTTTTTTAGGCTTACAGCCAGAAAATGTCATCTCTATTCTATGTGAATGCTTAATTTTTGCTTTTTTAGATCATGGGTAAGTAACAAAATCAATTCTGAAATCAAAAACCCAAAAATAATAATTCTATAAAAAAATTAGTATATCTAAGCTGTTAAAAATACAAATTGTTTTTAAATGTATTTCAACTCATTTGACATACATAACAAAACTTAAAATATCAATGTCATATTTTGGTATTTTAAGAATTCATTAAGACATAGAATTTTTAGGTCTTACAAATTATTAAAAAAATATCGTAATGGAACTCATATTAAAGAAAATCATATGCAATAAAAAATAATTTAAGAAAATTCATTAATTTTTAATCTGAGAAACACATTTACGATTTATGATTTACATGTCAATGTTTAACATAATGCTTTAAAATTCATGTCAATTCAAATTTGAATCGTGTCGATCAAAGAGACTTAGGATGATTAGGAACTCAAACAGACAGACATACATTATATTTTATACATATAGTAAAATTGATGCTATAGTTATATAAAAGGTAGTCTTTAAAATTATATCGCTCTTGAAAAATCAATGAGAAAATCGTCAGAAGCTCTTGTCATTCGACGGCATCCGTCTAATATGGGTCACGAGTATATTATGTTACATCCTATGCATTCTAGTTCGGTCCTATTAAAGCTTTTCGAATTAACAAAGGAGCACTTGTGCAGAAAATCACTGTGGCAATACTGAGTGCGATGCACTTAAAGCTCAAATTAAATAAGCTAGCACAAGGACTACTCACACAATGTATCCTCCAAACACATTGATGTGGATATAAAGGTACACATTTACCCATGAATGATTTAATTTTGCACATCCGCTAAAATCTCGGAGGCAGCCTTCAAGGTTGTACGGCCTACATATTAGCCCACCGCTAAAATGAGGAGCATTAAATTAAAGACACGGATGGATGGATGTCTGCGCGAAGCTGTTGAAACTAGCGTAGACATTTCGGATGGAAACTAGGCCAAAGTTCTAAATATTGGCCCACATCTTCCTGTATACTATAACCGTAAATTTTGTATCGGAAATTCACTATGTGAAAGGGTAGACGAGGGCTTAAAGTCTGTATTGTATGTACTCACGAGAGGCTTTCGCCACGCGTAAAGTACTACACATTATGAGCTACGACGAAATTTTCACGGTTATTCATCTCATAGGACTATTTTCCCATTTTCGGGTTTTTCAGTAATGGAATTCTACTCGTATATTCTTCCAAGTCACATGAATATATCTTTAAAGTGATGTTTGCTTTTGTGGAGGAATCGTAATCCCCGCATGTATTACTCGAATGTCGACTTTGAGAGCTTTTTTAGCGATTGTTACCAGCAATGTTTAAGCTCAAGTATTGTGTCACAATCGGGCCATTCTTGTTGTTTTAAAATGAATAATTTATATATGGCAATTCAGTGCTGCCAAAATCGCACAAGTAACATCTGATGAAGTCAATTAATTCATTAACTCCCGCAAACTCCATACGGTTATATCGTATTGATCGTTCATAATTGTTAGAATGAAATAAACTGTTTGAGATGAGGGTTTTCAAGGATCGTTGGATTAGAAATTGGGTCATAATTCAAAGTCTGCAAGTGGTTTTCGACTTCTTTATTGCTTCTGTTCAGGATCGGTTAGCTTCGATTAACGGATGACCTCTTTCACGTTCACGCTCATAACAGTACACATACCTGTCGGATTTATAATTTCTTCATTTTCTAAATTGCCACTTAGTTAATAGCGCTTAAAATTTAATTATGTTCAATATATAAAGCAGTGATATAATGGTAGTAATTATAAAGTTAGTTTGACAAATATTTTAAGTCATACTGCATTGAGCAAAAGTATTAGCACCCCAAAATTTAAACGAAAGAAGATAAATTTTAATTTATTACTGTCTCCTCTTATGTTTATCCAAAACAATTATTGAAAAAATCATCCATGGTTTATAGAATCGACTAAAATATTGAAATATTATCATATTTCTTTTTATTAAAAAAATATTAATTTCCAATTTCAATTAGTTTAAATTAATTAAATTATAGGAATATTCCTTTTAATATTTAATTAGTTATAATTCGTTTGAAATATTTTTGCTAGATATAAAGAAATTATTATTATCAGATTGTAGCACAAGTGCAAAGAACGTGCTGCAAGAATATTGTGCCTGCTCTTGACAGTTCAACTGTTACAATTTATTACAAGAAGCAAAGTATTTTGAACTTACATTTAACATTTCATAAAAATAATTATATAAATACACGCTTATATATTCGATTCAAGTATTTGTTTGCTATTGATAATGTTAATTAAAATTCCATGCGAATTTTGAAAACCGTCACTTGGCTTTCAGATTGTTGATTTGATCAAACAAACTAATAAAAAGAACGTCGAAAACAGATGTGAGAAATCCTTTTAATTTCCTGGATTTGTGGGAATGACAAAAGGCAGATCTTCAGATGGTAATGGCATTTTGTGTCTACCGAGACCAACGACGTGCGCCCTAAATCCTTTTTACTTTACCATATATAGAAAGCATCCCTAAAAGGCTCACGGCTCTTCCCTCAAGATAGATGAGGGTGCGTAGTAAAAAAATGACGCGGGAGAAAAGTAACACCATCCTCTATTCAGCATAACGAGAGCGAAATAATAGTCAGAAAATGAGAATTTACCATGGCAAATTTTGCATATTAATCATTCCAGCGGGGGGCATTTTTTGCAATCGACTCTTTTAATATTCCACATCTCAAAGTACACTCGAAAGGCATTTAGGCCGGGCGTAATTTTCCTATGATAGCTATTCTCAAACTGTGCCAAGCCCATCTGCCATAATTGCGATGCGTTTAACTCAAACGTTTAGCATGAATATTCATACAATTAATTCCAAACTATGCCATTAAGTTTTCTTGCACTTGGGTAAAAGTTGAGTGTTAACGTAGATAGTGTAGAACTTAAGTACAGTCCGATTTAATTAAATAATGGGGCGATTTCTTATGGAGCTTCTTTCGTGACCGACTTACCGTACAAACCAAATATATCGTCAATCTTGGCCAGAAAATCTCTTAATTTTGTCAACTCAACGAACCAAGACCTTTTTTCTGCATCATTTACAGCTCTACTGACCTTCTTTGTTCGTGACGTGATCCCTTGTTTTATTTACACTTACATTTCCTTTTGCTTTTCCGAAAAGTTATATCCTCATTTGGAGTCTGCATTTTATATGTCATATAAAATGGCTCATATACCATTATCTTAAACCTTCATATAATACATGCATATTTTTGTACAAAATGTTGCTGATTTTTATAATAATATAGGAGGGATCGACTGAAATTTTGCACCAATTTATATAAAGCTAATTATTATTTCAGTCAATGTTTATACAATGCACCTCAAGTAAAAAACAGACTATCAAGCTTTCAACGTTGCAGAAATTATAATAATTTTGGAAATCTAAAAAAATGTACATACCGGCATTGAATTAAAATCTACAAAGCTGCTTTTTTGCCTACAAAGTATTTACGTTAATTATTATTTAATAAACGTCATCTACTTTTAATTCAAGGTGGCTAAGGCTTCAGTAAACGTGGCTAAAGTTACAGGTCTCAAAATTTTTTGTACATGTCGGCAATAACATAATCGTAGTAGACCGTTTTTTTTAAATACAAATCGGTTAAATTTGCAAGCAATTCCCATATTATCAGCAAATCTTACTCGTTATATGTTTGCACTCCCCTAATAAAAACGAGCGTTACCGTACGGTAACGTTACTTAAACATAATTTTGATAATATGTAGATCAATTAGTGAGTAGTTAGAGGCAAAATCATCATTTATTTTAAAATCCGACTTATGGTCTTAGAATTTACTCTTTCAGTTCTGAGTAATCAAAATAAATCTGGATTGAGATAATCGATCAAAATATTAATAGATTCGATCTCCTAAATTTGGCAACGCGATGACTTTTTTCTACGAATCTATTACCTTTTAATTTCTTGAAGAAATATTATTTGCCGTTATATAAAAAAATACAAATATAAATATATCGTCTATTTGACCCATGGAAAGTCCAAAGTTCAAATGTTGAACTCGCAACTCAATCGTCTTGGGGATCAATTCTACATGAACATGGTTGGGCAAAGTTGATCTTAATGGTAGGGAATGTTCCTTTATGAAAGTTGCTCATAGGTCAATTCTATCTATTTTTATTTAATTATAAGACTTTTGCAGTAAAATACATTTAATTTATAGTTTAAATTTTCAAAATACGTTTTGATTTTATGTTATTTCATAGTTTTGTTATATAATTTGGATGAAAAGAAGCATAAAATGGGCGTGAATTCTTGTTATTCAATCACTACAAAGATGCACGATTTGGAAGCAAAATATGGATTTCATGTCTAATCTCGATATAATGATATTTATAAGGCGCGACAAATGATAGATTATGAATAGTTTTAACATTATTAAAGTTGTTAATATACGTTGCTTCTATGATATTTTTAGGCAGTTACGAAATAAGTGTAAGTATTTATTATATTTTATTACATGTGCATAGACATTTGCTGACATATACATTTGGATAGCTCAATAGTTCAAGATGATGCTTAGACATTTTTCCGATAGGCCAACGTCTCAATTCACTATCGCTTTGTTTGATCGAAGTGTTGTGGCTACTCCTTCGACCGACAAAATAGGATAAGCTTTCAGTAGATCGCTTAACTCGCTTTTATCCAGCTTCGAGAGCTTTCCATAACGCCCCCAATCCAGGGAATAAAATCGCCAGAACGCGAACCTTGAATATCAAAAATTTATAACCAATTTTAAATCAGGCATGAACGCTTTATTTCCAGCGGAACATTGAATAATTAATTCACTCCCGGCTTAATTTATACGTATGGGCCAACAAGGGCGTAAATAGGGCTCTGTATTTCGGTCAGCAAATTAATGGACACTCTCACCTGTCCAGGATGATTGACTGACCACCGATGATGTCAGGAACACTACAACAGGGTTGAGGGTTGATGTCACTGGTGCCGAACACGCATTTCGTACACCCCCATGTGTATACATGCGCGTATTTATATTCAACCCTATAAAACTCGATTATATCCTACAAGAAAAGCATCTCAAGAATAGTGTTTATTAATATATCCCGTTGGCGTGAACCATTCACAGCCCTAAGAAGTGGCTATAAGTACATAATGCCACTTCAACAGAATTTATCAAGGAAGGATTGTATTCAGTCGAGATGTTTTATCTAGTATAAGCTCAAGATGGGGTAGGATTAAAAAGTTGTAGCAAGTTTCGAGAAAACATTAGAGAGACATTAGTTGAGTGAAACATTCACTCTAACTTTACTACCACATCTATTAATACATTTATAGCATACATATAATATGTTAATAGAGTTTTTAAGATTGACGCGGGTCATATTTATATATTTTTATTACGTTAAAACCGTTAAAAATGTGTATCCGATCGCGTTTTTAATTTTAATTCCACATCTCAAATGATTACGTTTTTAACCTAATTAAATATACATTAATACATATGAAAATGTACAATATTGCAGAAAAAGCGTCATTGTTGGGCCATAATCAGGTCAAATATTACATGTGTGCAACGAGCTCGAATACGTTACATAATAAATACTTTGTCAGTGAAAAGCATTTAATTGGTCGTTATTATGCAATATAAATGCCGTTCAAAATATATCGTGACCATACGAACACACAATTCCTCTGACGAATTTATAATAAGCGAAGATTAAGCGAGTAAATCAAATTGATCAGAAACACAATTTGATCATATTTAATATGTAAGATAAAATCATTGATTGAATAGGCTTATTTTAACCCTTTAATTATTAAGCTAATTTTTATAGTGACCACTTTCCGGGAGTGATTTTTTTGATTAGTTCTGTGTTTTCATGAAACTTTTATTGGAAATTTAATTGAAAAGTGACAAAACATCATCAAAACAGATCGTAAATGCAATGTTTGGAATCAAAATTAGATTAAATAATATTTTTTTTTAGATACAAGCACGGAATTGTAAATAAAGAGCCATGGAACGTTGTCTGCAACATGTGCGGGAATACTCATCAAAGGGTTAACTTAAACGGAATGCCTTTGAGTCGCATATGGTTACAGAATGTATATTTTTGTATTTTTGAAAAGCGTTTTAATGTATTAAACTGTTTTGAATGGTATACTATATCGACTGAAGTGTGGCAATTAAAATAGTGTAATAATAGAATTGCGCGCACATTCTTCATCTTTCCGCTTTGCGGCCCTGCTTCACTTCACCGGGCCAATATGCGCCAACATGGTGCATTCGTTAAACGTCCCGCAAAACAAATTCCGCACGCAAACAATGGTTGTGCCATTTTAAAAACGTTCTTAGATACACGCCCAATAACTCGCCAATTTAATCGCCGTCAATTTATCGCCGTTGGATGAATAATATAAAAATATATAGGGAAAATATAAAATTGCTTAGGAAGAAATTTTATATATGGAATTGATTTGGGTTGCTTTCCGTTAATAATTTATATGTACACTTGGGTTTGTTTTTATACGTTCCATGAGGAGTCGCATAATAAAAACTTAAACTACATAACTGAGGTTCCATTATTTTTAAAAACGACATAACTTCAAAAACAGTGTGGTAGAATGTACCAAAAATCGCATAAAAAAGTTTAAAAAAAATTTTTTCAAGTTGATTAGACACTATTTATAAAGTCCAAAATTGAAAACCTTTTCCAAATTTTCGTATAGCTAATGACTCATTCTCTAGTTTATCTAGTATATATTTATAAGTGTTCTTGACCCTTTAAAGAGGTAAGACACAATGTTGTGTCCGAATTCCAGTGATTCATAAAGAGCATTCTTACGCGCCAAGCTCGAAAATAGACAGAGACGGAGAGTGTCTTGCGCGTTGAATTTGGAGAGAAACAGAAACAAATAAATGAGCGAATATTTTGTGATATCGTCAGTATTTATTTATTCATGTACAAAGTTAATACACGCTGCAACGGTTCTGATAGTTATAAGGATTTGTACAGATAGAAAGTGGCGGATATGCAAATATAGCATCTTAGTTTATGATGATTTAAAACTGGCTCACTATTCAAAGGGTTAGTGGACCTTATTTTTTGATTTTTATAAAAATGGGCGGTCACCTAAATATTTATGATTTTATTATATCCTTATTTGTAATCTAAACATTAATTTTACACGTAAATGTTTTATATTAATAAATACAAGTTAGTGATTAAAATAGTGTTTTAATTATTTTTTCATGAAAATTCAAATCTTGATGGATCTAAATATTATTTTAAAAAAATTGAAAAAAAATGCTGAAATAGTTTTTTTTTTTATTTTAGCTAAAAAAAAAAGCAAATGAGAGGGTGAACGGTCGAATATTTGAAAAAAAAAATTTTTTGACCCAAATAAGGGTCACCCTACTATACACGCTCACGCTTTAACGATTGTAACTTTCACTAGTGTTAATTTTAGATTTTTTTATGCGCATTCGCATTAAAAAACATTGTCCTCTGTAAAAAAAAATGAAGGATAGGTTCCATTATTTTTTAAAAGCGCTTAACTTCAAAATCGCATAAATACAAACCCAAGTGTATATATAAGCGTTCCCACAGACACACAAATGACTGAATTTAAGACAAATACAATTGAATTTAAATATGTAATTACGTCTATAATTCGAGTAGGTTTTATACAAATATGTGCATAGATTGTCTGCAAAAATATTAAATTGCAACAATTTTACGTCATTCGCAACGTTCCTCGATCATGGTCGAAATTCAGCGCATTTGCGGGCGTAAAATACAAAAATGTCGACATTTCGAACTGTCAAACTTCGACATGCGAGTGCTGTGTCGCGAATTAGCGACGTCAAGCGAAGCTCTAAGCCTTTCTCTCGAACTTTCCAGTGACCTAGGTCTCATCGGGGCGTCGCCGGGTCACCGTCAAAAGACGCATTTTTCGAACTTTGATCTATCGTTTTTCGATTTGACTTGTTGCGTTTATTGCGCATATAAAAAAATGGCACTGCTGGGATATTTTTGTGACGATTGAGCGAATTTGGTGGATTTGGCGGTAAAATATTGCATGACGCGTGCTTAATTTACGACGCTACGGGTGACTCGATATAGCGTTGGCGCTGTTATTATGCGCCGCGCTTCGTGTGTCATCTGTCAGAATGACGTTTGGACGCTAGAGAGAGACGGCAAGCTTGTGTTGTCACGGCGGAAAATCTTTCGATTTAAATTATTCATTTGTTGTTTTTTCTTCTTCTATTGCATATGAAAACAAACCCGTTGGCGTCGTGGTTTATTTCCGTTACATTATATTTTCAGATTAGGATGGAAGTGTGCAATGAAAACATTACGTAAACATTGCGGCCGCGGCAAGCGAATGTGATCCTTTTGGCAGGTAGCGCTAGTGTCCTAATCGTCCGCCATCGTCCGAAGCGGGACCAGTACAGCTGTTGAGGAAGATTGCCATTGTTGAGTACGCGAACCATATGAATAATTATGTGCGCTATGTTTAACGTCTTGTTTGGATTCTACGCTGCGATAGTTGTGACATTCTGTCTCTGAGTGTACTGATAGTACCGGTTGCCATGACGACGATGTCAGATAAAGGGGCGTGTTTTATCCCCACCCTTTCAGCTATTGATTTTCCGCCGTAGAGAATCGCACGGACGAGCTTTGCATTCGTAATTTTCCGCTTACGTTCGGACACAATCGGCCCTCTTCGGTTGTAAAACAAGGTCTTCAAAAAGTTTGCAGCTTTATTCCGAAACTTTCCATTATCGGTTATGTATTTATGCCCTTTTATCAGCGGAAAAGTTTACGCCGGACTAATACAAGCGCAGTTGAATACAGAAAAAAAAAACATCTTTATAAAGCACAATATGTTGTATTATACAACATAACAAACGAGTGAATTTCATAATGTCGATGCAAATTTTAATTAAATTAAATGTCAAATTAATGAAAAATCATTTGATATACCGCAGCAAAATATATGTTCCATGGATTCAATGCTCACAGTGGAAAATTAGATTTACGTCAGCAATACATTTCAATGTACAAAACAGTTGCATTGTTTCCTCTAAGTTAGCTTGTCGGAATGCATTTCCTATTGCACTCCGTTTCCTGGCAATCTTTTAGCAAACTTCTCGATGTTTTTGGCTTTTGAACAAAAGTTAGCACAGTCTGAGCGCTTAACATCTGTACAAAACTTTTGATTTACTCCGGCAGGAAAATGTCCAAGATATCCACAATTTCATTCCTTCCCAAGCATTGCATCATTTCATTTTTCCACATTGCACCACCGGAACGCTGCAAAAACGCCAATCGATCTTTATTTCCATCGTCGCACGTCCCGAATGTCATATTTCAGTTTTGATGAAATTTTCGAAGAATAATTGCGCCCGTTGTATCGCCTGGCTTTCCAGAGACGTTAATCATAACTGGTGTATATATCAAAATGAATTATTCGGATTTGAAACGGACGCCGAATTTAATAAGCGGAAGTACAAGAGCTCCCTTAATTTATCTCGACCAATTTCATCCCACAAATTTATTCTATAATTACAGATGAAATTACATTGTGTCAATATATGTAGAAAATATTAGCTCAATACGGATTTATGTCACATTTTATATGAAAAATCGACGCAAAAAATAGTGCTAACTCTATAATAAATTATATACAAAATAATTATACAAAATATATTTAATATATATAATATATATAGTTTAACGGATTCACCATGTTGGCGCATATTAGTCTAGGGAAGTGAAGCGGGACCACGAGGCGAGGAGAAAGAAAAAACTAAAACTAAAAGTTCGTCCACTTATTACTAAAGATTGCGCGAGTATCATATAAATAGTCTAATATACAAAAAATAAAAATAAAATGTTTGTTCGTATTTTATGCCTTGCCATACTATTCATTCGATTACAATAAAACTTTGCCAACTTATTGTTTGCACTTTTTCAAATAATATAGGTATAGTACAATTAACTTACAATAGATTTTTATATAAAAATCAATGTTTATATGTTTGTTCATATTTATAATAAAATCAAAAAAATATCATTTATACTTTCCCTTATATTATATATCATTCAATTTCAATAAATGTATTCGTTATCGGATATAATATTTATATTAAAGTTCATATTGATTTCAACATGTGGCATAATGTATTCCCATGTAAATTCCAGTAGACGTATTTTGAGGTCCATGCTGAATATTTCATCCCTGTTGACAGCCATCCTGAAATGGGACTTCGAAGTGCTGTCAAACTACTCTCTCATATTCCACAATTAACATGAATACAATTGATTAAAGGCATAAATACAAAATCAGATTTTTTTAAAAAAATAGTAATCTTATAAAACTTATACAATCATATAGAAAATCAGCTATACATTACCTATAACATGCTATTGAATCTGGAAGTGTCTTCTTCTTGTAGTTTATAGTTATAGCATTAGATAATAGCTATTATATTAAGGGCCTCTCAAATGTGCTACTATTTTTTTATTGGTTTATAGTCATACACAGGATGAAATAAAGACAGCTCCTGAAGAAAATTTCCAAAAAGTGATATACTCAATTTTGTTTTAGTAATATTAACATTAAAATGGACGACATAAATCTATTTATAAATATTCTTAGTTGAGAAAAAGACCTTGCAGTGGAAACACAAATATTTTCTCTCCTCTAAACGAATCTTCTTCTTAAGATACCATTTCCATTATCAGACGTAGACAATCTCCACATCTTTTTCTAGAAGACTTTATATATATTATATAAATGTATTTTTCATGTGATGATTTTTCATTATCCCCTGGCATATACAATAGATTAGATATGGTAAGGATTATTCAGATTAAATAAGATAATTTCTTTGAGTGAGTAACGATCACTACTTATAAATGATGTTTAATTCTTGCTGAAAATCCAGTCAGTCATAGGAGCCTTATCTGACATCATGGTTATTATTTCATAGCAAATTCATGCTTTCATCCACTTATGTGGGATTCAACAAATTAATTTTTAAACAACGAAGATGTTAAGAAAGCTGACATAAACTAGTTTGGTGCAAATGCATCTTTAAAGGGGATTAAACTATTTTTGTCCTACTTAAATATTAGATTGTCCCATAAGTTACTTTCGCAAATGAACACAGATCTAATCATAGCCATGGTTGAAGAAAATCCGCGTATACTGTTCGCGAAACAGCTAACAAGCTAGAAATTCCACGAACTTACGTCCATAATCATCTGAAAAAATCGGGTTACATCAATCGTTCAGATGTGTGGCTTCCTCATGAACTGACTGACTCAAATAATCTTCAGCGTTTTTCAACTTGCGATCTTCTTCTCCAACGTCATAATATCCAACCTTTTTTGAAGAGATTTGTCACTGGAGATGAAAGTTGGATACTCTATGAGAATATCCGACGTAAACTGTCTTGGACCAAGGGTACAGAAGCTTTAACTGTAGCTTAACCAGGCCTACATCCAAAAAAAGTTTTGCTATGCATTTGGTGGGACTAGAAGGGGGTAGAATATTATGAGCTACTTCAGCGAGGTGAAATTATCAATTAAATAAAATATTGTTTCCAACTAGACAATCTAAAGAATGCAATTACCAGAAAAGTCTCCAGATATTGTCCCTTCAGATTATTATTTATTTCTTTCATTGAAAAATTCTTTACATGGTAAAAATTTTAATTCAAAAAATGATATAAAAATGTACCTTGATCAATATTTTGCTAACAAACCTGGGAAATTTTGGCAATAAGGCATTATGAGGCTTCCGGATAGATGGACAAAGATAATAGAATAGAATTAATCGTATACTATTCAATAAATTTTGATGCAATACAAATTATTATTTATTTTTTTCTAAAACGAAAGAAACTTATGGGACACCCTAATAAGTGAACGATTGAATACACTTTTTACTTATTAAGTATTAATAAATACAATGAAATCTTAATGTTACATTTGACGATGACGACAAATCTTATAAATATTTTCGAAATCCCAAAATTATCAGCACGCTTATTAAACTTCCAGATTTATCAAACATGAGCAAGATAATAACGGTTTCCTAATTAGCGATTCTGGCTAATATTTTAACATCGCTTGCGTCCTACGCCCCCGGACATAATTGATAATTTACCGAACAAAGTGCTAATGAGCAATTGTTCTTCAATTCGACATTTGCACAGTTCATTCTTTTGATGTAATTTGCTTTAATTGAAGTGAAAAGGCACTCAGGGAGAATTAAGCTGAAGGCAGAGACTGTACAGGTGTAGTAGGTAACCAATTAAGAATTTCCACGATGAAAATTATCGCAAAAAGTTTCTAAGGCCTGCAAGGTATGCCTTCTTTCCGACGATGAGATTTAATAAAAGCTTACGAAATCGAGCTCATGAATACGCTTACCTTTAAAAATGTGCCCCAAGTATAGAAGTATTATTAAATCAGCCGAAAATCTCCATCTGTCAAACAGAATAAATACGGGAATAAATATTTTATGCGATACGTGCCTCAATATGATCACGCGCCTGTTTTCCTACGGTAATCGTAAAAAGGATTTGTTTACCATCTTGTTTATGCAGAGTAATTGACGTTCAGCTTATGTATCTTTGAAGCTATCCTGGATACACGGTAGGCGACTCAAGGACTGATGGAAAAGTCCTTTGTATGAAAAAAGGGGAGACTAAGAAAGTATTCTGTCAAAAAAATACACCCTTTTCTCCTAGGGCAACTGTTAGCCATTCATACCTATATAGCGTAAGCACAACATTCTTTATGCATTATTTAATATTATGGAGCTTAAATATAATCTTTGAATTTTTATCTCGGATGTAAATTAAATCAAATTTTAAATTTACTTTTAATAATATTATTTATATCAATTATCAATTAACACATCATTCAAGAAGAAATTGCGAAAAATGATCCCAAATGAAGAAGAATAAAGTTTAAATTTAAATAAAATCTTATGAAGTTATTGAGTGTTGTTATATAAAGCTTATTATCTTTAAATACATTTAATTTATTTTCGTCCGTTATATTATCTGTTGGAATACTGTAATTATATATCTTGAAGCTAATTAAATTTGAGTTGATAGGCATTAACTTAAGTCCAATAGCATCACAAATTACAAATTTCCAATTAAATTGATTGGAATATTGTATCTAAGAAATATCACTTGCTTGATAAATCATCAATCAAAATTCCATTGTCGCGAATCTATCGTGCTGATTTAATTAAATGATAATATGCAGTATTATACGCCATCTGAAAATAATTGGTGTTGGTATTGTCGGTTGGTTTCTGGATTCTTATTATGAGAATTTGGGTTCAAATCCAAATTGTGAAGTGTATTTTAACCGCACAAACTCGGCCCTATTAGGCCGAGTGTATTTCCCAAGTTATAAGAATAACACAGCTATATGATTCCAAGAAAATGTAATGTAAATCTGTTTTATACGAGGCTAGAAATCCATTCAAAATTATAGTGAACATTCCATAAAATATATATGGTAGCTAAATTTATATATTATATATATTTTTTTTAAATACAGAATATATAAAAGTACTGTTAGAGAGTGTTCTTCTATTGTAGGGAAGCTCAGCTGATATGTTCATTATTACTAATAAGCAAGATTATGTTCCTGAAATTTCCCCATTAAAATCATCCACATTGCATTCGAATTTAATATAGCGTTTATTTTCGAAGGTGTTTTAATTAAATGGATACCGATTGTGCATGTTTCCGCTATCTCGTAATACTTCAAGCTCCACACAATTGAAATTATTTGGAGCGCTGCATCGGGGCGAGCTAATTGCGAATTTTCCACCGCGGCGAAAATTTTCCACGCTAAGGGATGAATTTGGTGCAAGGAACACGTATCGGATGCGGCCCACTGTGCTATTGTATAATAAAATTTAACGACTCATTGGAACTGTATGGCATTAAAAATCGCGATAAATTCGCATCGAAATTTACAGACGGGTATAAAAACCGCCCCTTTCAGGTTGGAGGCTTTACATTTGGAATATTGCTCATGGAAAAATTCGCATCGTAAATCGAGACGAGTAATTTATTTCGTTCGCAATTATAAGGACATCAACGGGCGGGGGAGCGCTCAACTCGAACAAAAAATCTAAATACTTTGTATGAAGAATATTTTTTAAATATACGCAATGGCTAGATTGAAAAATGATACTTTGATCGAGTTTGAATTATCATTTCGTCGCTTAATTTGAATTTGTATCGAAGGGTTTGGCTTCAATTTTGGCAGTAACATGAGAATCGATTTGAATGTGATCCTTGCAATATGAATACGTGGATAAATGTTCTAAGCATCTGTATGTTTATATACAAGTGCATTTCAAATAAGTAAATTGGATCATAACATCCTCGTTCTGATGATTCAAGTAATTACATCCGAGCTAGATTGCGATCGGTACTTCATTTACATCGAAAGCACTGCCTGTTGTTTGCCCTAATCTCGACGATCAATTAAATTTTCGATTCAATTCATCCCCAACAGCCTACTTAAAAATCTTATTCCATAAGCATCTCATTAATATAGACGTTCTTAATAAGCTATATTAAAATCTTATATCAATGCATTTAATCTATAATCGAATTTGTAATGGTTTTGATATATTTTCAAGTAATAATATTTGTATATATTAAAATGAAAAGGCACTATTTGAAGACTGAAGAGCAATTTATAAACAAATATTACTAAAAAAAGAAATAGCAAAACTATTTGGCTTTTAAGTCTTAAGTCTGATTCTCGTACATAATTTGAATTTGTATTCGAATTTTTATAATAAGAGTTCACTAACTAACGCATTATAACAAAAGTAGGTCAATGCAATGAAAATATTTATACAACTATTTAAGAAATTCTATGAAAGCATATCTAAAAGTAGTGCTTTATTTTATGTAACAAAATATTTCAGACATTTCAGACCAGCGCCGTTCAAAATGTTGTTTTTAAAAACCAATATGTATACATTTTTCTACTCGCGTTCTTCAAGTATGTCATTTTTCTAAAGATTTTTTGTTCAGTCTGCGAATAAAACGTGACAAAAGAGAAGTTTTCTATGATTCGTTCAGTATATCTACCGTAGT
Source organism: Stenopsyche tienmushanensis (assembly GCA_008973525.1). Classification (NCBI taxonomy): domain Eukaryota; kingdom Metazoa; phylum Arthropoda; class Insecta; order Trichoptera; family Stenopsychidae; genus Stenopsyche; species Stenopsyche tienmushanensis. Next base: position 313,732 of record WACJ01000163.1, on the reverse strand, counting down.
CTTCAGTATTTGTCACGACGACGTTCTAATTTTTTTTTACTCATATTTACAATTAAATTCTGATTTTTTTCCACTTAAGATAGATAAAAATATAGCATCAATTGATTCACCATCTTCAAATCTACTGATATATATTCTCAGATGACTAATAGACGTACTTCACAGCCATACGAGAAGATTTTATGCAATTTACGACATATACCTTATCCCATTTCACGCGGGAGCAGTCAGATGCAATTTGGCATACCAAATCGAGTTGAGAAAAATCCATCCTTCATATATACACACCATTAAAGCCATGGCCTCATTTTATGATCACATTTCCAATAATCACACATGTACTTCCCTTGGACGAATGATAATCCAAGTATTTCATAATAAAATCGCAGAAGCTTTCTTTATAAATATTATTATACTGCCCCAAATACTCAATTTAAACCTTTATCATATCATTAGCTTATGAAAAAAAATCTGAATTTTAAGCTATTGAAATTTTTAAGGGAAAAACAATTTTAATGGGGTTTTTAAATTGCATGGTTAATTATTAGAAGTAAGAGAAATGTGTGAGTAATAATCCATATTATCATTATTTGATCAAATTAAATTTTTCAGAGATCAAATTAAGCTTGGATCGAGAAAATTGTTTGAAAATATGAATATATTCCATGCGCAAAATTAGATAATACAATGATTTTTTTCTCTACAATTCGGATCTAAAAACCGAACCTCTATAATAAAAGTCCATTAACTAACCCACTATACTATTAGTTAGTCCATTAGTTTTCAGTATCGCTATAATCATTGTAAGTGCATTTCTAGTTCTACCACAGCGCACTATGAGCTTTCAGTCGATCTTTTTATTTAATTTGGGTTTAAGTTTCATTTTTTTGCTTACAATTTTTTTGCAAAATAATAGTCATTGAAATTTATTGATACATTTGGATATTAATCCCAAACATACAATTATATAACGAAATGTTTTTGTGTTTTACTTATATTAAATTGAGTACAGATTTGTTCCATATAAGAAAATTTCAGCTCTTAACACATCATTCGATAAATTCTATGATTTCATTGAGTGATGTGTTTTATATGATATCTGTTGATTAAAAAGCTATCAAATGCTGAAAAAGTTGTTTTCATGTTTTCTGCAAGTTAAACAACATTTTTGCAAATCTATTGCAAAATTATAGTTAACAGGTCCTTTACTTTTCGTTCTTGATTTTTTTACTATTTTTATATATTACGAGTGATATTTTGTAGTAAATGAGAGCTGCAAAAATTGATCAAAAAATAAAATACTTTTCTCTTGAAGCGTCTAGAATATTGTTCCAACATGTGGTAACAAAATATAAAACTTGTATCTATTACATAGTGCAAAGTCTAAAATAAAGAACATGTAGTAATATCTGTTAAATTCACCAATGTGTATTGCAACAACGAAAGTACCCAATACACACACAAGACCTATATCCCTTAGGTTATATTCAATTTCGATATTTTATACAATACTGAGGTGGTAATAGGGTGGAAAGTGAATATTGAAGTAAATAGAAAATATTGAAGTCCTTGTACTTTTATTAAAATATACATATGTTTTTATGATAAGTCTATAAGGCATCCTTTTTTTAAAATGTACCATTTTGTGTTGCCATTTCAAACAAGTTCAGTAAATACTCCCACCTGATGATCCCACCTCATTAGTGATAACATATTATGCTTTTCTTACTTGGAATACTGGCCAAAACAATTAGTTTCTTTGTGGTCTGAGGCTTCTTATGGACCATGGATAGAATAAACGACTATGCTTCACCCAAACAAATATAAAATATTTTTTATTTCTTATTTTCATTGTATTAAATTATACTATTTTAACATCTAATAATTTCAAAAATCATTTCAACTCCTGTTTTTCTTTGATGAACGTGATGCGAAATTCGATTAATAGCAAGAAATTAGAGTGATGGGTAATAAAAAGGGATCCCTTTAAAAAATGGCTATTTGAGATACGTCAATTGTATGCAAAAAATGTATTATATAGAAAAATATGTGTATAAATTTTAAACTGTCATCTTGACACATTTTTTTGTGCAAATTTTGATCCTTTAGAGATAGTCGACAATATATATTTTAGTTAAATATATTTAAGCCTTTTTTTATGCGGTAGATGCATAACGTGGAAAATCACACAAAAAAAGGTTATAATATGGAAAAGGCTATAACTTAAATAGAAAAAGTGAAGATGCGTTCCATGGATTTTAAAAACCGCATAACTTAAAATAATAAAAAATATGTTAACAATAAAGCAATTTAAAAACCTCCCTAACTCAAAAAAATAAATCACAAAATGGCGACTGTTTGAAAAAAAATCAGTCAAGTCATTTTTTGGCCTTATTTTGTCTCAGTAAGTAGATAGAATTTTATCGGAATATATTTTTAAAAATCGAAATATTGGAAAAATGTAAAAAAACGAAATCATTTTTTAAAAAAATCTAAACCCGAAAAAAGGGCGTGGTCGTATTCAGCGATAGCAGATGCAATAAGATTTACACAGTTCCAAATTATAATTTTTTTCCAAATTTCGGTTAGTGTTGATGATTTATTTCCTATTTTATCCAGAATACCTCTATACGTACTCTTTATGAAATTTAAAAAAAATAAAAATTGCTTTAAAAAAAACCGCATAACTTCGAAATCGCACAAAAAAAGGCGCACAAAAAGAGGTTTGAGTATTTAGTGATATTTGTATATAGCATATTAAATAAATACGTCAAATAAAAATAGATTTTAATGTGTTTTTCGTGTATAAGTTATGAAACGCACAGATATGTGCGCCCAGTATTTAAAGGGCAATTTACATTTTTTTCGATGAAATATGACAAAGATCAAAAAGTATTTGTGTCACATTTCAAAGTGAATACAAAGTATTCAGCGTTCATTAGACGATTCTGTTAAAGGACATAATTCTTCAGCTGTCGCCGTAATTTGAAGGTCCATAGTACAAGTTAAGAGCCCGTGTAAAGTGGATTATTGCTTCAGGTAAGCTCGCCCTTCATATCCACCAGCCCGTGGGCGGACGAAGATAACTTGCAGGTAAACGGTGGCGCGCGCACCTCTTAACAACCACTTAAACGAGCCTGCCCACGTGGTTTCTGCAAGGGTTGAAGCTGTACGTGGGCTCGGATTAACCCCCACAATGAATAGTGATATTTTATGTCGGCCGGGTAAATATTTGCCCTCCGGCCAATTTATTTACCGGATAATACGAGCCCCATGGATGGTTAAAATGTAACAATACAATAATCATAGATAGATTTATGTCGCTAAACCAAAATGATAGCTCAAACAATGTCATGTTTTTTTCTATCCTTGTATGTAATTACCCATCTAATTGTGGATTAAAATCACTTTTATTCAATTTAAATTTAAGCACATAACATTATACATATAACCAAGAACAGATTTCAAAGTAAATAATTTAGTCATTGAATTTATACGGCTATTTAATTCGATATCTTCAATATACGTTACGATGATAATAATGGAAACTTTCTATGTAATACAAAATTATCACATTTGATGCCCTTAAACTAATTTATGGATGCTGTTCGTTATAAATAGATTGATTATATTATAGGCAAGATAATTGGAATTGTTTGTAATAGATTGAATTATTAAGATTGACTTCATATGAATGATAGAGTAAAAGCAAAATCAAGTCGAACTTTCCCCGAAATGGCAGCCTGCTTCAAAATCGTCCGCGTTCCATTAAATTTACCATCCATTGAAACTATATTACAATAAAGAAAATGGTTCCACAAATTATTGAAAGACCCACCACAATGTAGCAGGCTCTACCTATGTTATTTGTCGTCCCCGGGTGGAATTTCACTCCTTTCACAAAAGTTAAGTGTAGGTGTTTTTCATGTTGACACCTCACGAGACGTGCTCTTTGCAAACAATATCATTTAAAGCCAAAAACATGTTTATTAAAATTTATAAACAAATTTATTTAAAAACATCCTTTGTTCATCGATTAGGTGATGTTTGCGGGGGCGCATTTTTAAAAAGCGCTTAAGAGATTTCATAACGAACTCTTGCGGCCGAGCATCTTTTATTCATACAGCAAAATAATGCGATGCTTAAGATATTGAATAAGTTTTTGTTATTGAATAAGGATAATCTCTTGAGATAACGCCCCATTTCGTTGATGGATTACAGAGAAAATTTATCGTTTCCGAGTGGAATTTATGGCGTAAATTTTTCAGGTAGGGTTGTTAATGGGGTCTGTTTTTTTTGTATTTCACTCGGCGAATAGTTTAATGGGGATGAGAACGACGGCGTTAATAGGGGTGTTTTTATGAAGAAGGCGACAAAGGGTTTGGCCTTTGCAAAGACGTGATACACAAAAATGTTGAGGGAATAAAATGAGACCTTAATGGATTTACACGCTTGATGTGCAAAAAATATTCACGCTGATAAAGAAGTACCGGGAATGAATACCATGTTGCTAAGTAAAACCAAAGAAATCATTGAATACAAGCTAAAAATATTAGCAAATATTTTTAATTAATTAGATGAAAATTCGTTTGAGTTTGAATTTTGCACGTTCAAATTCAATCATCCCTTCATGTAATAAACGTGTACATTTGCGAAAAATATGGCTGTCCATAATAAAGCAATAATTTTGTACAAAGTTTGAATGCTTTATGCGAGCGAGTGTATTATGGCGGAATCTGTAGGGCTTTGATATTATGAAGTGTATTCATAACTCTAAGCAGTGAATGTGAAATTTTCCGCTCACACTGTTTTTATTATACGTGAAAATTAGGTTACGATTTCACTAAAGCCTTCGTCAGCTTTTTAATGAAAATTTATTGCCCGTACCCGTGTTTCAACGGCCCTTGTTGTAATTTCCGTGGAGGACGTCCAATCGACGCTTCGATTCACACCCCTGCAGATTAAATGAAATGGAAATGATTTTCGAATTGGCATTAAATTTAATGATCCGAAAATATTTAAATTTATTAAGAAATATTAAAAATCGCTCTAAATCGTCTGAAAATCGGAATATTTAATAAATTTCAAATTAATATCGTGCTTAATATCTGAAGACACCTGTTGGATGTCGCTGAAATCTCATAATATTGAAAAGATTTATTTGGTTCGTTTCTTTGCTAAATTAAAATATTTTTAACAATCATATTTTTTAAATATCTAAATCAAAATAAATGCGTAAGAATTATAAAACAAAATATTTTTTGTGAATAAATTTTATAAGGGTTTACATTAATTTGAAATAAATATTCGAATTTGTTCATAGATGTCACTATAAATTTTCCATCAAATGAAAATTGTGTTTTGATAAATTTTCATTTAATGTTAATATATATTCTTTTCCGATATTAATTTTAATATTTTTTGTTTCAGGTAAGTTCCAGATTTTCATCCACTTTTTTTCGCAGCATTATCAGTGAGTGCTAAATATTTTCGCATATAAAATCATAAATTCACCTTTTACATAACATCCTCCGTCGGTACCAAATGTAACATAAAAATTTAATAGCATCAAATGACCCCGTGGGAAATAGAATGGACGCGCACGAACAACCATGGAATCGTTTTCATGCAACACTGTATAGAGGGCAGAAATAAATGCCATAACTTTCAGGATATTACCCAAAGATGTCACATACTAACGCATCGGCCTAAATAAATTTATTCAACAATTTTATCTCGTCTCTCCTTAGCGTCTTGTAGACATCGCATATAATAACAGCTTTCACCGTGTGAATTATTTTCAGCTGGAAAATATTTTACATGTGGACAAGTTAAATGTATTATTACAAATGTCTGGGCTGTCGGTCATATATTCGTGTTTCGCAAATCCCATGCTTGAACATCCTGTATGTATAATTCTCGTGGCCGTTTCTACTTTTTTATTCTGTGCTGGCTTCTCCCACATTTGGCTCGTTTTCAGAGCCACCTCGTAAATGGAAACATTAAAAATGATAAAGGTGGGATTAACAAGGTACGACCAGTGCCACGTCCGTTGGTCTATTTTTGAACTGACCTAATGGCATCTATTATATGGAGCTAGCCTTCAGGTTGACTAGGGGCGACGATGCAATTTCAACGTGTTCAACCCTATAATACCCGATCCTTATCAATTAAATTTAAAACAAAATATAATTTATTTCTGAATTAATAAGAAATTTCCAAGAGTGTTATATTTTAAAGGACTTGCAATGTTAACATACAAGAATAATTAAATATATTTATAGACAGTTGCAATTAAATATACGACAATATTTAATAAAATGTAGCAATCCTTCCAAGTTTCAACATCTCTATTCAAAAACTGTGATGAGATATCCAGTATCTGGAAAAATCACAAAGAGTTGCTAGTCACAAGATCTTCTATGCTTTTTTTGATGATGCGTTCGACATTAATATTTTTTTCTTTTCTGGCAATCTTCTACACCTTTGACTTTTAGTGCATCTACCATATTTTGCTTATCTTTAACTGAAAATACGTCGTCAAAAAATGCAAAAGACTCCAACTCTTCCGACAAGTACCATAAATGGCTCAGTATTTTTTTCTTGGAAACATTGACCATTGTTTGGTTTATATTTTCAAAGGATACCAGGTCTTTATATTTAAATACATTTATCTAAATAACTTTTCATATTCATCTCGAGATAGATACACTTGAAGTTGTTTTTGAGCAAAAGAAATCCCGTCTGCAGTAACATTTTCTATGATTTTTGAGGACGTGATATCATAAATTAATGTTTATAATCACTTTGATCAATTTTGTCCCAGTTCTTCTTAAACCTTTTAAACAATTGGATATCAGAAACACTAGACGAACCGAGCGATTAATTCACTACAGCTTTTAATATAATTACCATTATATGATGGCGACAAACTAGGCAAAGCATACCTTTTTCAATTTTCTACTCTAGACGAATACAAGCTCCATTTCTCAAGTCGGTGTTTATAGATTTAGAATTAACATATAAACTTAATACTTCACCAATAGAAGTTAACTTTGTCTGATTCAGATTTGGTGTTGATTGGTCAATAAGCTAAATATTGGTTTTATTTTTATAAATTAAAATTAAATAAATATGACAGGGTGTTTGTTGAAAAACAAGGACCACCCTAATATACATATACATGTATATACATATACATATACATGTATATAAAAATCCATACATTTTATTAAAATATTGTGCATATTTTTAAACCATAAACTAGTCTCAACCTTGCATATAGGCAGTGTACCTCGTGATTGTCGCCAGTATCGAAAAGGGTACACAAAATGATATAGAAGATAATTTAAACGATTCATTGTCCCCCCCATTTTCGTCTTTTGAGACCTCTTTTTCTACGTTATCTCCAAAGACAGATCACCATCAAAGATCAAGAACCACGCCCAATCATTCAAAAGAGAGTGCGTACGCCGTTCATCGGCACCGGGATCAATATTAAGGATAGTAATAAGAAGTACCTGATGCTTCTAATGACTCCCCGGTGTGGCATTCACGCCTGAATAAGACAATGGTCGGGGACTGTCGCAGCGGCGAAGGTAACGAGATGGGGGGATCGAAATAATATTGATTCTGCTATAATGTTGAAATTTTATCGATGATCATGATATTGTATAAGATAAATTTGGCATTATACTATATAATTTTTGAATTGTTGATTCAAAACTATATTAGGTTTGAAAATAATAGATTTTTATTATATGCCGAATTCACACCATCTTAAAAAACTACTTTAAAACTATCGTTTATTGGTAATTATTTTGTATTTAAACATCATTCCAGCCTAATATATCATTCGAAGAAAACGTTTTTAAGCTCATACAATATATTTGGAAGATAAAATAAGATTTGGTCCATTGGCAGAAATTTCGTTCGGGGGTCAATTCCGCCAACTCCACCATTCTATTGTTACAATAAGCATGTTCGTAATGAGTCTCCAACACTCGGAGAATTACTTGGTACGCCATACAATGTTGCATAGAACCGTCCACCTAATGAGGGCCTATGATGTCTTTCGAAGTGCACCCAGAACGAGAGTGCATTCAAAAAGCCCTTTCAGCTCATCCACGTTCGGATGAAAATGAGTGGTAGTACTCAACCTTCCCTCCTCACGCCCCCTTGGCGTAAAGAATGCTACCTAAACGAGACTATTTAAATTTTGAGCAGAGGTAAAATTTCCTTTTTTCCCCGACAATATATTATGGGGCGTAATTTGATGAAGATGCCACGAAATTTTGCGCAAAGGAATCCACCAACGCCCGTTTACATCTTGACGATTGTTTCTAAAAATTTAAGTCATAATTGTGTCGGATTACGGCAGTAAATTATGAGCTTGAATTTCTGTAGTATTTTGTTTCTGCTCGTGTGTTTGATTACAGTGAAAGCATATGGGGTGGTTTTCGCACGAGATCATGAAGCACTTGGACGATGTGCTTAAATTAGTTGTGATCTCATCCCTTAACGAACAAAAATACACAAATAAATTCAAATAATATATTTTAATATTAAATGGAAAATTTCCATATGTGAATATAATAATTCTATAGTCTGAATGTAAGAGACCATTATGAAAAATACCAACAACTATTTATTTTCATCCTTTTGAATGCACATCACCCTAGTTTGATTTTTCGTTTTGTGTAATTGAATAGATTTAGAATTCAACCATTAGTATTGATGGATTATCATGATTTTTTTTTTGTTATAAGAGATTGAATTTTTCAAGCCAAATCTGTTGATTTCGCAGTAAGAAGTTCAAGGTCTAATATTTAACCCTTACGAATGCTATCCATAACTTTGATGGTTTCACCAAATGTATCGAACGGCCGCGGACCCCCAAGCAGACAAAGGCTGCGGTTTACTAATTAACCGTATTGATATATCCATCGGTCAAACAAAGACGTATAATTTGTGGAAGAGCTATCCGAAGCCTCAACTATTTAGGTTTTGAACGGCAATCTGTGTAGAACATGGCTCGTAGCCTGTTTGTGCGAAGGTTACTCCTAGTTTATCTTTTGGAACTAGGTAAACAGGGAATACCTTATTGAGATTAGTTGCCTTAGCTTTGGATTCACGGCCTTTTGCACTCGCTGCTGGATTCGTTCGACCCTTAATAATTTACAAGACTTCGAGTCTGGCATCGTGGAGCAACCGGTTAAATTGCTCGTTAAATAATATCTGCGATTAAGCCCACCCCGACTGGGGGGCGAACGGTTGGGGAGGATTTTTCACGCGATATAATATTTCCAAACATGGGGAGGATGAAGGACGTTAAAAAAAGTCGACTGCGATTCTCCAACATTAGCTCGAATTTATATAAATTTTGAGCGCTGAAAGCACATTTGGAAGGATTTATTTAATTGCCTCCACGTGGTATCTTTTAAGTCCTTCATCGTATTCATATTAATTCCACATGAAATTTCATCTCCGGCTATTTTCCGCGTTTCTAAATACGAAACATCACAAAAGATGTAATTTAAAATGTCGCCTTATATTTATGTTGCACAAGAGTCACTCCATTTAAAACCTGTCCTTGGTTCTCGGACTTGGTATTTATTTCAATGAGGCAGCATCACTTTTCACTTAGCATCTCAGCTAACACCCCAGAGCTTCTTTTTCATTGAAAAAGTTCTGTACAATATGTTCAAATAATCATTTTTTGAATTAAATTCTTAATAAATACCAATTCATTTAAAACTGGTTGAAATATATCAAAAGATGAGAAACATATATAATACATATTTGTGGTTATTATAAAAATAAAGCAAAAGAGGCTGTGATAGAGGCCCAATCTCACACACTCGCTGATCACAAAATTTTCTATGTTTTTTTCGGTGATGTGTTCGACATCAATGCTTTTTCTTTTTGGGCAATCTTCTACACCTTCGATTCTTTGTGCATCCATCATATTTTACTTATCTTGAACTAAAAGTTCGTCTTAAAAAAAGTGCATAAGAAACCAACTCTTCCAACGACTACCATAAATGGTCCAGCATTTTTTTCATGGCAATTATGGCTACTGTTTAGATCATATTTTCAAAGGATACCAGGTATTTTAATAATTGTAAGTCGTTTCTTGGTGTTGAATGCCCGACAAGGGCTTGAAATCAGTATATTATGACTGTGAGAAGACAAATATCTTTTACTGTTTTCATTTCCTTTTTCGTCAGTTTAAACTGATGTTTAAAATTTAAAAAAATCAAATAACACATAGCTTTAGTTAACCATTAAGCCCAATGAAAACCAGCAGGCCTCCTAAATGAAACTCCCTTTTCAGGAATTCTTCCAAAGTAAATTATCCTGTCTAGAGTAAAATTTTGTATGATTTCTGAGGACGTGGTATCATAAATTACTGTTTCATAATCACTTTGATAAATTTTGTCCCTGTTCTTCTTAATCCTTTTAAACAATTGGATATAGCACTAAAAGTATCGAGCGTTTGACTCACAAAAACACAAACAAAAAGTATGTACTCTCGCTAATTACTTAATTTGATGTGAGAAGCAGGGCAGGGCTCAATATCAATACGTACCCGCAGAAAATAAAGAGGAGAAGGGTAGGAGGGTTGACTGTAGTGAAGTAGTGAGACTTTCTGTATACTATTCCATTTCAAAATAGACTAATAGACATACCAGAATCAATAAGCCAGATTAATAATTAAGTGGCCATACGACTTTTTTTTGAAACTGACTTATGGTAGTGACCTCTAAAACCTTTTTTAAAAATAAAAACCATGTATTCATTATTTTAGGGTAGAAAATCATATGACCACCAAAATTTTTAGAAGTCGAAAAATAAAAACCACCCTAATGCTCGCTCTTTGTTATCTGAAATATTTGAATTGTGTGTGTATTCGCACTTAAATATATTATTTGGCTGTCAAAATAACCATTCATATTATTGATCAGACTTATGAAATATATAGGGTTATAAAATATTAACTTTACTCAGCAAATTAATTATCGAAAGCATCGAAAAATTAATTATCTTCGATTCGGTAATCAATTTGCTTAAATATTATGTATAAATTTCAATTTTGTGTACGCTGCTGAAACTATCAATAAAAAGCTTAAATATCGATGAGCGATTTTAATGATTCAGCTGAACTCGGGGGTGTAAAAATTTGAATAGCTCTTTACTTTATCCATTATTCGGAATTTTATGCAAATGACATAATTTATAATTTACTCGCCGTTGCATTTTCATGTTCGTATCTATAACTATGAATAATTCCAACACTGAAAATAATACAAGTTTGAGATTTTATAGGAAATTCTATTTTATGGTTAAAGAACGTCTGGATGAATTTAAGAATTTGAAACCGTTTATAAATGCGGAATTTTCCGGCTTTTCATGTTTTCATTATGAGTCATCCTGACAAGGCTGTCATCTCAAGTCACGAAACATATCCGTTGACCCGATTCCTATGTAAAGTCAGCAGTTACCCGATATTTTTTTGCTGGGGGGGAGCAAAAGTTCATTATCCCTTTATGTCTGGAGACGGACAAATGACCAGATGGAACGATAAAGGCAAATTAAATGACCACCGAACAGAAGAGCCCTATGAATATATTTGAATGACATTAGTTGACTTTGAATATTAATTTGGCAAAAATGTTGAATTATTCAAGCATAGGATTTGTGAAAATAATAATAGTTATTAAACGTAATATATGCTACAATTACGAGTCTATAGAGCGTAGAACTACTATACAAAAGAAATAATGAAGAATAAAGGACAAACGTGTGTGTATTATAATTAGTAAACCCCACTGGGTTACATATATATATATATATTTATATTATAGTACTATTTTTATAAATAATGTTAATGAATTTAGTATGATGCTAAATATATCTGCAGAAAAAAATCCAGATAATATATTCCTTCTTATAAATTAATTTTAATTGCATTTTATTAACATTCCTCGGTCGTGTTTCATATTCTGTGACTCGCCACATTAAAGCGCACCGATTGAAAACTAAGTCCTCGAACAAAGTAGCTAGTATGGTGTTCTCACCGATTTTACTCTGCCAAAGGCACTTCTTAACTTCGACAAGATCCTTTGCATAATTTTGCCAATGTTAAATGTATTCCCTCGCGTCGATAGCTTGTCCCACATACGAGAGTTTCCCACACTACCCTCCACATATCCCTATTTATACTCGTACATGTGAAAACTGAATATTGCAAATATCAATGGAATTAAACCTAACATTAAATACAAAATTTATAAAATAATTTTATTTTGAATACACATCACTACGTGATATTTTTACACAAAATACTTTCAAGGCTTTTGTAGTATTATCATGCTAATTAATTAGAGAGTATTGATATTTATGATTGATTGTCTAGAAAAAATTCTTATTGATGTAAATATTTTTCATTATCCAATATAATCCTTAGGGAAGAAAATATCTTCTGATTTTTTGTTAAAGCAAATTATCATCGTTTTTTTTCAGTTCTTCGCCATTAAAAAGGTGCATTCATCTTGTTATTGTTTTGAAATATCAAAATACATATTAATTCAAGGAATCCACATTGGTGAACGACAAAAGCAGCGCGCCTTTTGATAGCTTTCATCGTCTTTTCTCTTTGATGGTCTTTCACAAAGATGTAATTGAGTGAGTTTTTCCTGTCATGATATGATAGTGTTCTGTAGCATAAATTCTAAGAGCAAGAATCCTTTATCATCCTAGCATATTCTTTCCTTAACATGCATTTCACATTTAAATCCAAACATCGTCATTTCAAAAAGAAATTATTATTTTCACTGAACTTGAGAATCCTAGATTTTAATATTTTAGTCCTATATTTGCTAAAATCAGGTGCTCCCAAATTAATGCTTATTATTTTTATTATAAAGAAGGAAATTAAAAATCATGCGATTAAGTACATTACTTGATTTCCTATCTTATTTTTTACGTAATTTAAAACAAAAATGTTGCCCTACCGGTGATGTATTTACTACACCTCGACTCTAATAATGAGAATATCGATATGAAATATAATAGATACGGGTTTCAGAATTTTTGTATTCCTCCGTAATATAATTACGAATCACATCAAAGTATTATAGTATATAATAAGTATTCATCTGCAGCGACGAAAATAAATAATTTGTCGGGAAATCGGGAAATTTGCGAGTTTTAGTCCGTGTCTCAGCAGAAAGGAATTTTAACAGTCACATTAATGGTGTTATACAAAAATGAGGACTCACGCAGTCATCATCTGGAACTAGCATTTTAATATCTGATGACGATACCTCCAACGAGTGTGTAAATGACGAAAAACGTGATGCTTTAGTGTTACTTCGGGCATATTTTCAAAATATAATGTAATGTAAGCATGTAATGTTTGAATGTTTTAGTGTTCTATTTATCTATTTTTAAACTGTATTTTTATCTTTTCTTATAAATAAATAAAATTCTTTCACCTTCAAGCTATTTTTTATTGTAAACAAATGGACTTATTAGTCATTTTTGATTAAATTTATCAATGTAATTTCTTAAACTATTGAAAATCCCGATCTCGAGACTGATCCCAGGATAGTCTAATGCAATCCCGAAATCCCAGGATCGAAATTTTGGCACGAGATTGGATTCCCTACTTCTAGCTTACATGAAAATACTATTACAGATACATCCGATAACATATATGGTAGCTTGTGAAGAAAAAATACATGATAATATGTATAGTTAACATTATATTTTTATACAATTAATTATGCATATTTTTTTGAGTTTTATTTACGACCCCGAATGAACGAAATATAATTCGTATTTATTCCCGGATCTAAATATTTGTTCAAAACAAAAACAACCCCTCGTTAGAAAATCATCCATTTCGTTGATTGAACGAATAAACCATAATGTCTACGATATTTCTAAATAGACAACGACGCAAAAAAGCTTATTAATACCGTCATACATTACGCACAACCCCATTATAATTTTTCTTTGTTCGTTTCTTCATATATGATAAACTTTTTTGTGCCGTTATTCATGTATGTGCGGGGTGAATTATTTACCCCGGCTCGCATGATATATTATTTGCTATGTTTCCTGTCGTATAAAAGCATGTTTGCCATTTTGGGTAATTTGAATTATTTTTAATTCGAAAAAATATGCGGCACGTGCTGTCACCTGGCGGATTAAAAGCAAAGTGCGTACAGGGCCGGCTCTTGTTTTCCAATATCGATCTTTGTAATTCACCCCTATCACCCGATCGCGAATTTCAAGGGGTTTTAGGATATCCCATAATGAAATACTTTCCATTGTTTTCGGTAAGATTTATATATTTTTACGGTGAAACTTTGGGCTTCATTGTAATTCAGCGGGCTTCCGCATAAAATCCGGGAATAGCCGGGGAATAGTTCATACTTTATAGGTTCTTTGACAAGAACTTGCGACTATGAAGGGTCGTGGACTCAAAATCGCCGCCGAAGAATGCAGCAACTCTTACAGGAAAATCAATACGTATAACCATTCCAATTGACGTATTATCTATATTTAATATGTATCAATCTTCTCAATCTGGCGAATAAATTTAATAGCCTCTATGACCTATTGGTAAATTTCTCTATGACCGTCTAGTATTTATCCGGCAGATCGTTTTGACTAAAAATAATGCCAATGAATAGGTGTTTAAATAAAAATAAAATCTATGATTTAAAAATATTCCTAAATATTTATTTCGATGAATAAATTTCCATTATTTTTTCTTTATTTAAGAAGCAAACAAATCTGTATAAAAACTTATTTAGGAATATTAATATGGCTTAATTTTATGTTATAAATTACAATTAATTAATTGATTTCCTATTTTAATATAATAATTTTTCATGCCATTGAAGCTAAATTCAATCAAGCGATCATAGATGGCACTGAGCGTCCAATTAAAACATGTCTGCACAATACTGTGCGTTACTGAAGTTGTATTGATTTATTGAAACATGTCAATAATTATTATAAAAAAGCTTTCATAAACTGAATCGAAAATATTTCCATGGCGAATTTAACTCAAGCTTCAATTATTTTTTTATCTACCGCCAATTTTGCTCAATTTACCCTTAAATGCTGAATAGAATTACACCAAAACCTTAAACGCTTTTATTCTTTAAATCTCAAAATGTAACAAAATAAAAATATATTTCGCATTGTTCGGATGATTATGAAGCTTTAATGGATCGTGTGTGACGTATCCCATCGCTTTTGTCCAATATAAATTACCTATGCAGATTTATTCCGGATTTCAATTGAGATTAAATAACATTGCCAATATACAATATTTACATTAATAATGAACGAAGCGGATGTAATTTTTTCGTTAAATAATCTCATAGGTTTTCACCATTTGCTCAGGTAAACACACAATTTCCGGTTTTGTTCCGACTTCCGCAAATAGGCAAGTGCTAAATCTACATTAATATCGTATTGGGGAAAATTACTCTTTGTGTGTAATTTTGACATCCGGATCTCACATTCGGTGTGAATGTTTAATAAATTGTAATTATTTTCAATTTAAAATTGACAAACTCAAGTTTTTGAGAACTGTAAATAAATATTAGGGGAACCCATAAGTAATCAATTATTTTGAGAGCGCGTCGTCACATGTCAATTATCGCTGACGCGTCGACTAGAGAGGTTGTGCATTTGGTTGTATCTTATTGAGTAGACTCTAAGCATCATTTATTCACCAACAGATACAAGTAAACTCGTTATCTATACCATGTCAGACATACAGCCGTCAGAAGAACATATTCGCCATCTTATGCTCTTCCACTTTAAAATGAAAAATGGATATTATACGACAATGTTAAAAGAACTAAGCAGTGGCTTTCAACTAATCAACCGGCTGTACCAACTCCTAAACCTTCTTTGACTATAAAAAAAGATCCTCTTGAGCATATGGTGGGATTGTGGTGGGATAATACACTTTGAGTTTCTAAAACTAGGAGAAATTATCAATGCACAAATTTATTGCTCAAAATTAGACAGAGTAAATGCAAAGTTATTAGAAAAACATACAAATTTCAACAATTATGAGTCTCCCTAATACTATATAATTGTCTTAGAGTTATAAGAAATAATGTTTTAGCTGCTTATAATACATATTTTATGCACTTAATATTGCAATGCCTTAAAAGTTGTAATACTTCAATAAAATTCCCGAGCTACAAATTTAGCCGCGTCTATCAAAACCCTTACCACCTTATATCGAAAGTAAATGACATTTATTTGGCAATAATTAAGGTAAACTGCTTGTATACAAATAATCATCTTTGTAGATTTTAATTTAATGCCAGTTTGTACAATTATTCAGGTTTTTAAATTTTTTATTAATATTCGCAACGTTGAAAGCTAATTTACATTGCATAAACACTGACTGAAATAAAAATTGGCTTTGTAGAAATGGATGCAAAATTTCGGTCGCTGTTTCTTGTAGTAATATATTAAGTAGCACTTTTATACACATGTTACGCTATATCGTTGTTGTTTGGCTTGAAGAATTCTTTTTAATTACTATATAATGTAAGTGGTCGACCAACTATTGTCGGTAATTTATCATGACATGACAACGTTTCGTGTTCGCCTCCTTTTTCTTGTCAAAACGAATGTTTTGTCCTGATAGCTCTAAAGTTAACAGAACAATTATCTAAACAACCTCCCTCTCACACCCATTCCAGAGCTCTGAACCCCTTTTTGGTTCGGCTTTCCCGAAATTAAATTATAGGTCCAAACCGAGCAATAGTTCCGCGAGGGAAATTACGCACCGGTTTTGCTCAAATATCTCCCAATCGAATCGCTCTTCCTCGATTTCTATACTAAATTGATCGGGACACCTGAAGTATGCTTTCATGCTGGATGTACATATGAGACTTTATTAAAAATATCGATCTTGACATGTGTCAACCGATTCATGTTGTACATAGAAAGGCAATCGTCAACTGTGGGCTCCAGAAGGCATATAGCGAAGGTCAGGGTCGGTTCGTTCGAACGGAAACAAATCTCTTTTTTACATCCATCTAGACTTGGGGGATTGCAATGTCGAATATAGAAACTCGTTATAATGCGGATGGCGAAAAAAATGTGAATTTAAAAAGTAATCAGGGCGGATGGCACGTGTCAAAGGCGTTAGAATTGATCAAAGCCTTATCGTTGATGGAGTCGCAAAATTTGCTTACTGCTTAATGCTTGTACCACTCATAAAAATTCGCGATTGATGATTTTTTGAGCACGGTCACGTCAAAATTTTGATTTGATTTATTTTCTATGACTGTTCATATTTCCATCCGTTAGGGGATGAATCGAGCGTGGAAATATTTCCCCTCAGAGTCGTGGTTTTGGATCTTGTTCAAAAAGCAGTTCAAATACTACGCGGATAAAATAATGCGGAATTTGATATTAACAATTTAAAGATGTGCCCAATTACTTGACTTCTTAGTACTGGTGTTCTGTTTCTTCTTCAAGTGCTATCTCTTTAAGGAGGCTTTTAATTACCAAAGCAAATTTCAACGCGAATGATCTGCATAATTATAATGTATCAAATCAGAGACGAAATTCAACCCATAATGATATTCTGTGAACATTTGGAGATCGTTTAGATACTTGTAATTAAATTCCGTTCATAATCACTTTCAAAGTAATTTTATTATTTCGAAATCATCGTATATAATTGCACAAAAAAGGGTCCAATGTTCTTTATTTTTCAGGCAATATTCGGATCCCATCAGCGAAAAATTATTCAGGCTTTGATGATATAATATTTTCAATGCATTTTCGACCTCATCTTTTATTCTTAAAGTATTGATCAAATCATCAAAATAACATTTAGTAATAATACAAAGAGTATATAGCTTATAAAGAACAGAGAGGCAAGGCAAGAAAATAATGGATTTGGATCGATTTTGAACATCAATTTCGGATGATTTTAATTTACATACATGTAGTGACATGTTTGAATATATAGACAGGTTTGTCCGGAAATACCCCACTTATGTCTATCCACTGAACCCCAAATCTCAAGCTCAAGAGCACTCATTTGTATTATAATCACAAGACCTAAAGTATATAAATAAGGCTGTTCTATAATTAACGAGGAAGCTGCCATACAACACAGAACAAACGTATTGTGGTGAAGCTACAACATAATGGTTTTCAGAAAATCGCCATATCTTTCTGAACGAGAGAAATGCTTTTAGAACTACAAAAGCAGCATTGCATGTTTCAGTGCATGTCAGGTGACACACGTTAACAAATCCTGGCATTCCTATATTCAAGGGAACTAAGGCGTGAAATCCACAAAGGAAAGTTGCTGCACATTATGTGGCTTAACATTGTACGACGTCAGGTGACTGATCATTCTCAATACATCTAAAATATTTGCTAAGACTGGCGCCGTTTTTAATTTATATTTAAAATATCTAAAACGGTACACAAAACGAACGCACGCAAATGGCAACCCTTCATGATTGTATCCATCCGGTTATACCAATTCCCGAAATGTAATAGTAACATTTACCGAAGCAATCCCGGAGAAGATCGTTTCTTATCTCGCAAGATTGAAAATTATATGGAAGATGGAAAAAAATGGTTGCCAATTTGGGTGTAGCGTATCCACATAACAACTCGCAAATACTTTTTTTACATCTTGAAAGACTCTCCACTCTTGCGCGCTTTTATTCCTCTTTCACTACCGTTAGTCGGTAAGAATGTTTCATATTGTACAACTTGATGTTGTGATACTCGCTGTTTACACGGGATAATCGATTAGAAATATCGATGAATTAAGTTGCTTGGGAGCTTTTAGCGAAAGTCAGCAAATTTGCAGTCAGTCTGCAGCATTCGAGCCGATTACAGCAAGTAATTGAGTCTAACTTTTTAGCTTCGACACAAACAAGCACATTTGAGTTATCTCATTTAACTTTTCGACTTAGTCAACAGGATCGACTTTAAATCCACCAAACATTTAAAAATCTCCATAAATACAGCAAATTTTCCGACTTTCAAGCATACAGATTAAATAAATAAATTTACTTTATTTAAATAAGAAAACATGTATTTAAACACGTTTCAATTTTGCTTGGTGGATCAATGATTTATTCTGCGTTCATATTCACTTTTATAGTTATCAGGTCAGTCCAAAAATTCGTGCGCATTTTAATCAATGATTTCCTCCGCCATCTACGATTAATCTCCATCTCACAGGTAGCTTTTTAACTCCATTGCTGTACAAAGACACTAGTTTTGAGTAAAAAAACTTGAAAGTACACTATGTACATCTCAATATTCGGGGAGTAAGCAGGATTATAAAAATCTACATTAATAGTTTGATTTGGTTCTTCAAAGATACTTTTTAGAATGTAAAGACACCTTTGCTGTTGAAATTGGTTGCTTATCTTTATCTATCCACTGTCTTTTTCTTATGACGCTATGGAAAATAATCAATTTTTCGTCACCTGTTACCAAATGGTCAAAAAACAAAATTAACAGAACGTCCTGAACGGCGTTCATCATAAATGCTGCTTTCTCTGACTTTTTTTAAGCCAGTTATGAACAGTCCTTACACTGATAGTATGTTCATTATGTACACTATAAATTTTTGTCGCTGCAGATCTCGCAGATTTGTACTATTTAAAAAAATCCCAAAAATGCGCACGAACTTATGAACTGACCTGATTAGCAACCTTTAATTTCACACCTTTTGACTTATAATATTTTTTTTTATATTGAGCATCCAGACAGTGAGATGTAAGCGGTTTTGAAATATAAAAAGAGTTTGGACGAAAAATAATATAATACAAGCTTTTTAACTTTTCCTTGATCATGATGTATTTACTACAACTCAACTTTATTAATGGGAATATCAATATGAAATATAATAGATATGGTTCTTAGAATCTTTTATAATTTAATATGGTGTACTAAATACATATCATCGTAGCGCGCGGGTGTTTTTTAACACGATAAGGGAAAGGTTTGAAAAATAGCTTTACATAGTTTGTTTTAAAGTTTTATAACAGGAAAATGAATGAAAATCAAACTGTGGCTCGTGCGCTAATAGATTGTCAGTAAACATTCATTTTGATAACAAAAATACATTAACAATGCATTGCCAGCATCCTTTTTATGAGAATCGATATACTAACTGTATATTATTTCACCTTTTTTTGCTCAAACCTTTCAAGCCTTCAAAATAGTATTTACAAGAAAAATCTCATCAAAAAAATTACGTCTGTTGACTTTGACATACTAAGAGCATCAATTTCCAACTGCATTAAAATAAAAATTGACCTATAAGTAGTCCCGCAGTTAAGTGGTTGGATTCGTAACTCAATCGTCTTGGATTCAAATCTACAAGAGATAAATATTCATGTAAAAATAGTTGCAAAATAATTCCATAAAAGAGATTGCTTAAAGCCACATCAAGTCAAGTAATTAAACTAAAAACTATGAAAAATATTATTTTATGGAAAATACATTATTTTAAAATCTTGGTACATGTGATTTAGAAGTGTAAAGGAGGGTTAGTATTATTCTAAATAATGAGAATAAATTGGTCTTATAAGGACAACATAAATTTGTTTGATATAAATTTAATGATCCTTATTACTCACATTATTTTCCTGTTAGAAAGTAATTTACTCTAAAGAGGTTTTACAAGCAATCAAGATAGTGTGCCAAACCGTGGTGGTATTGCCTTTCAAGCCACCTGCCCTAATTGCGAAATTGCGAATATATGCCTGATGCTGTCGATTATTATGATATATAATTTTGGAACTAAAAATATTTACTTAAAAAATAAGCATGTATTGCTATTTTATTATTAATGCAGATTAATAATTGTGTGCGTTCGTTCACATGGCGCAAAGGGGGGGAATAGTATATTCTGTTTGTTTATACCCGTCAATGGACAATGTGCGTACGAAGCAGGGAGTAGGGAGCAGAGAACAGGGAACAGTACTCGCAGGCCCAGGGGTACCAACGACAGCCTTCATTAGAGCAAACCTGGGCCCTCGCAGAGAGGGACGGAAGATGCGCTGACGCTGCGTGCGGGAGAAGGACAGCACGAAGCAATCGATACGGAGCCGGGTCGCCATGGCGACGGCTAGGATGTAGCGCGCGTTTCAGACGGGTCCCAGCTCCAGCTCCACGCGCTCGCCTCCTTACACCCTAACCCCCACCCCCAGGTGCCACTTGTTTGGCCACCATGTGATGTAACCGCGTCCATTATCTCAAGCAAACGTCACGGCTGCACATACACACGCATGTCGACCAAACATCATGACCATTATCGCAAACACACCATTCGGCCACCGGGAATAGGGTCATAACTCACCGACGGCCCCATGAGTTATGTCTGTCCCGACTTAAGCGGCTCTGCCCTATTTTGATGGCTTTCGTCCCGCGACTTACTTATCCGCTTTTTTTTTGTAGCTCATGACACAAATAAAAGTTATTCGAAAAAAAGCAAAATTTCACATTTGGTCCATTTGTGCTTACCACTAGATTTATCGATTATGTTTTTATAATACTCAGCTCATATCAAACCAATATCCGTCCCTATAGAATGTAGATGATTTCGATTAAATTTACCAATACAAATAAGTTTTGACTTATGATCCAAGCCCGTTGGCCTTTATGTTAGCGTACATTAAAATACTATAAAATAACTCCTCTTTGATTAAAAAAATATATAGTCATTGTTCTTGCAGATTTTTATTTGAACGTATCTAATAGTAGACATTAAACGTTTTTACACAGTCGTGTATGAGCCATTTCTCATCTCCAGTGATAATTTGCGGAAAAAAATTACGTTCTTTGTCTTCATAACAATGTTGCACATATATTCTGTTGTTCTACTCTGTTGTCTAATCCGCAAAGAAATTGTACGACATCCAAATATTTATCCTGTTTACTTTACAAATATATTTTCAAATTGTTGATATTGAAGATGGGAGTTTCCATAATTATTCTTCTATTGATTGGCGAGGATCTGACTCAATTAAAAATAAATATTAAAAAAGAAAAATATTAAATATAGAATATTGATATTTAATATGTTGACTAGGCGGTTTTTATTGAATAAAAAAATATTTTTTAAAGTTTAACAAAGTATGGTAATGGGGAGTGGGGGGAGCTACGAATGTCGGTACGCGAGCGATGATATTATTCACCATGGAAGTCATAAATCCTGAACAGATAATTTGCAGTAAAAACATTAAACATATTTTCACTTTGTATAATATTGTGTATAGCTTAGACTAAAATTAAAAAGAAATATTAGAAAATAAAAAAATAATGGACGATCAAAAAAAAGTTTGTGTCTTTACCAACATTTTTTGTAGTTTTTTGTTCATTAAATAAACACTTTTGAATATTTTTGGATAATTGTAGTCTATACGATGAAGACGTTTATTTTACACGTGCCTGCCAAATTTCATAAAGAATGCGCATCTAGAATACGTGGGAGCATTTCCATGAGTTTGGAAAAGGTAGTTTCGAGAAAAACGCGTTTAAAGTTTCTTCTCACCTCAGCTTCGCGAAGCGCAGCTTCTCTTCGTTGGCCTATAACTTTGCGAATTTAATTTATATCGACTTAAAATTGACGGAACGTATTCTTAAACATTGGTTCTTTCCGATACACAAAGAAAACAAATATTTTTTTTATACAAAAAGGTAGAAACGTCCCTTAATATCTGCGTATCGTTAGGTTTGTTCATGATTTTTCAAAGTTGACATAGTTTTTTGATACCATTTCGTCCTTTTTAATTTTTCAAGCTAGTCCGAACTGGCTTAGAAAATTGGAATTTTCATTTAATTTTGCATTAAAAAATGCTGCTTTTTCACACAATAATAGACCAGATATTGGCTGTCCAGTTGATCGTCTTTGTATGAATCACATAAAACACACTTTTTATGTTCAGTATTTCTTGACCTTTTCATAACTTTTCGCTCCAACCTTCCATCTTCTGATTTTAGAGAAATCTAAATCTATTACCAGATTGGTCCCTTATGATATTAGAAGATATAATTTTAATCATTACAGAGGTCCTGAATCCACTTTAATGTCCATAGCAACTGTTTGTTTGAAGCAGAGTATAATCGTTTAATGTTAAAATTTAAGTCACAAAAGACTACCCATAATATATGTATTTACTAGAAGCCATTTAAGAAAAAATGTGAAGACTACTCGTTATAAATTTTGGACTTATTTTCTTTTAAATGATTGAATTTAAAATTTATAAATAAAAAACTTGCCTTCTTTTTACTTATCAAGGCGTAAAAGAAGTATTTTTTATCCATGTTTAACATATATTTTACCCTCTATTAGAGTTTAAGTGGATAAAAGAAAGCTTTTAAGTTGTCTAAATTAATTTCAAATGATCAGGTATTAATATTAAATGCTATTGAACCTGTTAAACATCATTGAAAGAGATATTATTTATAATTGGAATAAAGTGGATTTTTATTTTTTCTTTACAAAATTTTCAAAATTCATGTAATATCAAAATTTTATTTCAAAACCTACTTTGTCTTATTCTGTTCATGATTTTCACTTGTATGTGCTTGAAGCTTAAATGGATTGTCATAAGATTAAGTGTATTTTGTGAATTAAGTACGGAATTCAAGCACGTTTTCAAGAGATGCATCTCAAAAGCTTTGAAAATGGAAAAGATACATCTTCATTTTTAAAAGAGTCATTAACATCCAAGTGCTTTTAGTCTTAAAGATAAGATTTTTACAAAGGTTTCTTTTTTCAAGTATAAATTTTTGCTTTTGTTGGCTAATTGCATTAACGAATTGTAATTAATTAATTTAAAGCAAATAAATATTGACTGTATTTGTTATCGGTGAATAAATAAAAGTTTAAATATTTTTGGACAAGCTCACAATACAAAGTTTTAGTCCATTACTCTGCAAACTTTATCAAGAATTCTCACATTTAAACCAAATAATTAAGTTTGTTTCTTGAAAATTTAAGGATTGTTAAGCCACATTGACGTTTAAAGTTAGCTTTCATCATAGCTTTTAAATTTTGCAATATTAATTTCTGAAGGCACAGCTTTGACAACGTACCCAAATTAATTGCTTCCCTCTTGTATGTAAAACAGAACTTTTATAAATCGCAATACATGTATAAACTTATATATAG
The DNA here is from genome assembly GCA_008973525.1 of Stenopsyche tienmushanensis. Taxonomy (NCBI): domain Eukaryota; kingdom Metazoa; phylum Arthropoda; class Insecta; order Trichoptera; family Stenopsychidae; genus Stenopsyche; species Stenopsyche tienmushanensis. The sequence continues at coordinate 289,512 of WACJ01000163.1, read as the reverse complement.
GATTGAAAAAAGATCTATTCCTCAACAAGTCAAGGTTTTCTTAGTAGACTTTTCCATTTGCCAAAAACCTCGAAGAAGCATTACCGTTGACACCTTTGAAGTTTTGATAACTTCCATAGAAAAACAAGATATCTCTCTTCTTCGCAGAAATAATAATTGATGGCATTCTTACATTAAAATTTTCTTAATAATAACACCACGAAATTTTAAGATAATGTCAAAGATTGGCAATTCGACTATGAAATTAAACTTTGAAATAATTATGACAATGTCGAAACGGTAAATACCAAAAATATAGATTATAAAATATCAATAGTTTTTAATACTTTGTCTCTGGGACTGTTGATATCTTTGTAGCTATAAAATGTACATCTGCTTTCTTTGTAATGAAAATGATTTAATAGAAAAGTCTTTGTGTTCTTAATTATGAACCGAATAAGTTCTTGTTTTCAAATGATTTGAATTACACTCATTTTTCTATTCAATTTGAATTTAATTAGTTTCAAGATATCTTTGAATCCGGCCATGTAACCTGCTAAATTAAATCAGAATATTGTTAATAATTTTTAAATGATATGGTAAACAAAGTATAATCAAAGATAGCACATGCTATTTTATCCAATTGAGTGAGAATAAATGTGGTTTTGGCTGCTTATTGGCGTATTATGTATATTAAAGCTCTATTAAAGTATTTTTTAATCATAGTTTCATTATACTATCGTGAAATATGAATAGCAAATCATTGAATGGTTCAGCTTTTTCATTGAAGGTATCGCAAAAAAATATTTGCATATCGTAATAGAGGTTGAAATTTATTTTTTAAATAAAATATTCATAAGATGCATAATTTTGTACAAGCTTTAAGCAGACCATGTTTTTACGACTGGTCGAAATTGCACTCACAATTATTAGCTTTCTCTTTCACACTACACAAAATCCATACTCGATGTTGGAAAGAGATGTTTCTATATAACCATAAAACATTTACGTTCGTTCCCTTTCAGGGAACAATGTTGCTTAACCATAAGAAATAGCGGCCTGACGTATAATATTAATGTAAATTCATTTTTCGCAGAAATTAAAAGTAAAAAGAGGCAAAATGTCTGGATTCATATTTATTCTTTTGAGAATGAATTGAAGTAGCTGGCTGTAAGTGATAAGGGGTTGATGAAAAAATATACAAAATTACGAATATTAAATCAGTCTTCCATATCAAATCAAGTTTTAAATATAACATAATAACGGTATTTTTTTATATTTTAGGGGTCTCGTAAAAATCGCTTAAATTTAAGCCTCGGTCGCAAAAGTCAAACATTGGAAAATCGATTACGAACATAAGAGCGCTGTATAAATTTAAAGCTCGTCTGCGAAGAATAAAAGTTGAGATTTTTTATGCAAAAACTACTAAATTTCAAACTTTAAATTTTACAACGCTGCAAAAATTTCTGTTTTCGACTCATTTCATGTCGAATTTTTCCAGGGATTTTCACTCCCCCAATAGTAATACCATAGTACAATTTTATTTACAAGGGCCATTTTTTTCTATCGAATCAAAATGCATTTAATATTTTCGATATTCCGATTAAAAAATCATAAGAACAACATATTAAAGTTAGAAAAATCAATTTCTTCATATCCATGCTTCGTCATACGAACAACATACTCTCAGTCAATACCGTTTTCTCAATTTTCCGGATCTTAACATCCGTTATTACATTGTTAAACTTCTCCTCAGAATTTCCATTTCTTTTCCGATTGCCTTGAAGCTATTCACAAAGAACTGCATTGCAAAACGGTGGTCAAAGTTTCAGGAACATTCAAATAGGTCATCGTGTTCTATCTACCATTCACTTGTGGTTGCTCCAACCTAAGAGAGGAGATCCATCTACTTGACATTGCTTCCTCCACCAAACACCACATTATTCATACCCTGAAACGTGCCATTTCAAAGTCGTTTATTTTATTTTTTCCAATAATAATGCTTCCAGTGATATTTTAATATTTATAATTACAGCAAACCCACGTCATATTTGTTCTAGATGAAATCTGATCCCAATAATTGATATTTGCTGTCTGTATTTATGAGAAAAAAATAGTTTCAAGATGACGAAATGTAATCATATTTACGCGGTAATTTAAAATTTCGCGTAAAATTAAAGTAAAAAATATTAAAGTAATATGCATTTGAAGAGCTAATTATCAAATTTACAACCTCCAATGCGATGTTCAAAATTCATACATTTAATACATATTCAATACAAAAAAGTCACGAATCATGATTTACATCAAACCTGTCAACCACAATAAATATTTTTGCGTTAGAACATTCGCTTCGCGATAGAAAAATCACTTTTTTGAAACAAGTGAAAAGTCATTTTGATTCTTACTTTAATGTAAAACCGACTGAATTTTACAAAAGAGGCATTAAAAAGCTACCCTAATCTGTGAAGGGCGATTATAAATAATCATGGGAATTATTTAATTGAGTAATATTGTACAGCTTTTATTAAAATAATTTTTTTCTTCAAATACAAAAATTGACATTTCTTTTCGCTTTAACTAATTAATATGAAAAAATACTTACAATTTGCATTTTTACTTTTGGCGTCCCCCCTCAGCTTTTTTTTTAAATTTGGCCTATGTTAGGAGTTTAACTGCTCTGATTTACATAATGCTTGAGATAAATCCGAAGTTCGCACCTTAAGTAATATATATGAATGCTGTAAAACTAATAACAAGCTGTTGTGCCAGAACGATCATTTTTGTTAAAATAAGACATCGTAATTATTTAAGATAAGTGATTTTTGGTCTTTTGAACTTTGAAATAGACCAGTTTAATTTTTTTTACCCTTTTCGCTGTAAGTAATTGCAAATTTAAATCAGTATGCTGCGATTTTGGTTCACTTTTACATTATTTAAAATCTACTTTTTTTAATTAAAAACAATATGATCTTGAATTTGATTTCAGTTTATTATGCTTTCTTGTGTTTTAAATCGATAATATTAAACTCTCAACATTGCGAGATAGGTAGAAGTAATAAGGCATAGATTAATATTGTCTCTTTCTTTAAGATTCATGTGCACAAACCCAATCTCATTATTTAATAACCATATCCCTTATTGCATTATATTTTGGGGAACCATTGAGTTAATTTATAAAACATATTTATACATTTTATTACACAAGTAGATACATAGCAAAAAATACATATTTAAGTTAAATTTGCAAGATTAATTTAATGTTGATTAAATTTGCTGTTATTTCGTTTTCAGCTGTATCGATTCAAATGTGATTTATTGCTCCTGTGAAACGATTATTACGTTAGTGAATGGCTCCGTAGATTTAGCAGCATTTTCACTTATACCGTGACTAAAACGAAGATAAATTGCCTCCCATATACCATATCTTATTATAGTTCATCAATTTGCCCGGCCAAACGATACTGCTTCAACCCTCAAAACTGAACATTAATAACGTAATTGCTTTAAAATTGTTTCACTCCTCGGAAACGGACAAATTTAAATACTCGAATCGTATAAAAGTTTATTATTTATGAAATATGCTACTGTGTCAAAAGCTTCAAAGCACGTCAATCATACACATCATGGTGTACATCCGACTCTTTAGAAATGAGTTTTCAGATATTGATTCACAAAAGTTCTTTATGTAACTAATTCAAAAGCGGCATTAAGCAAATACTCATCTTCTCATAGCGTTGTCGGAATTGAATAAATATTCCGCGTTTTGGTTCGCTACTGAAGAAAGCACCGAAAAAGTTGAATTTCGCTGTCGGGAAGTTCATCCCATGAAACTGAATTAAACACTCCAGCTTCAAGTCGATGAAGTTACATTGAACGCCTCGGATTATGAAATAAATGTGATGAACATCTCCCTTGGCGATTTTAAACAATTCATATAATGACAAAAGTTAACGAGCAAAGCTCACCGAATCCAAATAAATACTTAGATTTAATCGCGTGCTTTTGGGCAACAGCTGATATCTACATTTGCCACATTTTGGACGATTCGCGACACAAGTGCCGTTCATAGTCGTGACACTAAAACTCAACAAAATATTGCTTCGTAATACGTTTCGAGTATCAAATATGATAACACAGTCCCGGCAATAAAACGTTTTACGGCAACTGCAAAATACATAAATAGCGCAAGAAGGAAAAATGGCGTGAAATTAATTTCGGAATACTCGCGGTCGTATCAAGCATCCTTGAATTTATGTCGAATAAATAAAAAATGAATTTATTCATAAAATATTCGCAACATCCTTCATCTTCCTCCCCCGGAGTAAGACGTTTTATATTGAGGGTGTTATATCGCCACCTGTTGCTATCGGCAATGAAAAGTATGTCCTGTCACATAAACATGTCCCACAATCAAACATTTCTTGTTTTAATTCTCCCATTTTAAATCTTTATTTGTGTTAATCTATATACTTATCATTCGGGTTCAAATCCAGAATATGAAAAAATGTATCATCATAATAATACATTTGGAAGATTGGATCATTTTTATTTCGTAATGAGTACTCAACGAACCTACACAAATTGTAATCAGGGTATGTATCATCAGATGAATGGGCTAGATATTCTAAACCAAGCTCAAATATTTTTAGTTGACTGGTCTTGACTTTTTTTTTATAAATACTGCAATGACAAAAAATAAATTTATAACTTTACTTTCTAATATTAGCTTAATATACGTGTTTCCTGAATTGTCTCTCAATACAAACTGGATGATCTTAGAGATTCATTCTAAATTTCTGTTTTTAAAAATATTATTGCCAAGAAAATAATTAATTTTGGCAGGGCTCCCTTTGAATTGCTGATATAATAAATTAAATTAATTATCGAAATTATTTTTCAATTAATTGAAATTAAAGATAATTTTACTCACTTGTAGCAATATAAGCTCTTATAAGCAATCCTGTTTAAATGATCTTATTCCAATTTATTCATATCAGGAAGGCAGTAGAAAACCTCTTGTAATTTCTTGGAAAATCTCATATGGAAATAATATACAGTTACACTCGTTAGCATACATCTTAAGAAAAATATTCATATCATTCTGCAAGGAGCACGTTATTTAGTATCCAATTTTAAAATACAGATCACACTGCCATCGTAATATTAGTTTAATATTTTCCAAGAACAGTTAACAATATACTAAATAATCTTCTGTGAAATAATCGCCAATATTACGAACAGTTATGCACAGGTCAATGAACACATCTGAGATAAATTTTAAATAAGAAAATACTTAGCAAAAATCGTATTAAAGCTAAAAGCACTCAGATGTTAACGATTCCTTTAAATATGAAGATGTATTTTTTCCATTTTGAAAGCTTCCGAGATGCATCTTATGAAAACGTGCTCGAAATCCCTGCTTGATTAAAAAAATATTCTTAATCTTATGATAAGTCGTTTCAGCTTAAAGCATATCAAAATACAAAATCATTATGTAATTATTATTCAAGAGGTTTATTATTCTATTATGAATTCTAACACAATCTCGAAGAAATACTTTATGAACACTCGTAAGAAATTCTAGGAAGTGTATCAATTCACCATATTAATGCCATTCATAGTCGCATATATTCTATATCTGCATTGTATTTGCATTATAGTAATAGAAAAGTAGCCATGGAAAATAGCGGGGAAGCTTAGACTTGGTCTGCACATTGTCTGAAAATCGATTACTCCTGTATTACTGAATATTACAGGGAGCTTTATAGAAGCGCCTTTGTGATTTTAAAAGAGTACTGTTACAAAATGAGGAATACTAGCAAACGAAGCATATAAAACTGCTATGAAATAGTGCTAAAAATGCAATTTAATCCGACAGGGGGTAATGTTTAATACTTAATTTGGTATTCTAATTTATGTATGAAAAAACATAATTAAATAGTATTTATATACGTACAATATTTTAGTGACACAATTAAATAGGCCAATCTAAATCTGATTATCTATTATCTCTCCCATATTCAGGTTTTTGTATAAAAACAATCCGTCACCATATAACTTAGAATTTTGTCCATTGTTTGTTTATAAAATATTTGTATGAATTTAAATAATTATTCAGATTTAATTTAAATGTATTCTTCCGGGAATTAAAAATGGATATATATGTAAAGACTTTTATTTAGTCTACATCTATACTCTACTAGCATATCATTTTTTTCAACATGTGTTATTCAATATTTGCATTTCCAATGAATTTGCAGAAAAATGAAGAAGTGAAAATCAGAACTCATAGCTCATAGAATAACACAGATAAAAATTCACAATATTTTGTAGAAACCTAGCAAACCGTATTTTATAGAAGTCATCTATATATATTTATTAAAAAATCTGTTTTAGATTGATTTCAATATTCGATAAATGATTATAAGTTTCAACACCGTATAAATGCTATCAACCATTGCGTCCAATTTATTTCAATTTCATAGATTATTTACAACAAAATTAAATTATTTCATTACTCCCTTTTCGCATGATAATACGGCGTTTATTTCAGGGGAAATTCCGGCTCTCACGGCAAAGACCGAATGTTAATTAAGTTGTTGAATAATAATGTCTGAACAGAAAACGAGCGTATGATATGGATATTCTAATTAACCCTTTTGAAACGAAGAAGCGCTTTTGTTTCCGGATATTATCGAATATTATCAATAAACAACACGTCAAGGTGTTGACATTTTAAATATTAATTTTTACTAAAAATATAAATCATCGTATACAAAAAAATATATAATTATATTAAAAAAATATAAAATTTCTTCGCGTTTTGATAATAAAAAATTAAGTACATGAATGAAATTCTTTGCATTTCAAAATTGATTTCTTCGAAGGACACTTTTGTATAAAAACAATTATTAAATTCCGTTAAAAAATGGCAAAGTTCACCATGTAAATTAAATTATATATGTTACTAAAATAAACACTTATTAAAAAATAATGTTGATTTTTACTTACATTTTTAGGCTGAAAATTATCTGTATAATATTTGAAAACTTTTATATATTTCCTATAGCTCTATTGTAGGATCAACATTTTGTTTGTATTTTTATGGCTCACCATTTCATAATATTGATGATTTCTACAATCAAATGTTTTTTAATACATTGAAATGCATATAAAACTCAATCTGTATCAATTCATAGTATTAATTCAAATCAAACTGAATTTGGTAATTTTCATTATGAAACTCTACAAGTCTTCATTTTTGAATTTATTTAAATGCTTGGATTTGGCTTACATTTATTTATCGATTAAGTTTTAATATTATAACTTATAATAGCATCTGATCGTATCAAGCGCTGACTGAGAACGATTTTCCTTGACTTAAGAAACATGCAAATTTAAAACCAGATGATGAAGTCAAAAACAATAGAGAATGTTTTTTGATACACAAAGAAATAAATTATAGCCTAAACATATCTCTAATTGAAACAAATCCATGATAATCTATTAGAAAATGATTTCAAAACTGTAATTTTCATGGTCCATAATATAAGATTGGAAACTATGAAACGGGCGTTAGGGCTAGTCTGTATTCAGCTGCGACTAAGTGAGGTTCATTGTAACCTGCGCTTGATATTTTTTTCATAAATTTTAAAGGTATTCTTCTTACTCATTTCATAATTTTTTATCGTTTTTGTATCCAATTTTCATTTTTTTTCTCCGAATCCACATGGAAACAAAACGCCATTTACGTCTACTTTTCTTGTACGAGTTCAAATGCAAGAGAGCAAGTGTACATCTTTGTTGTTTCCAAATACACAATTGCCATTTTTACACCAAATCATCACTTGTGATGAAAAGTGGATATTGTATAATAATTGAAAACGATCAAGCAAATGGGTAGATATAAATACACCCTCAGGACACACACCTAGGCCTATTGCCGTGAAATTAAAATTATGCATAAGAAACTAACAGCATTACTCAATAGGAACTTTGATTTGTTTATCAACTCTAAAAAAGAAGAGAAAAAAGACACATATGATTTGCCCAATCGTTGACAAAAATTCGTAGATGCCAATAGAATTTATTTCGATTGGATATAATAAATAATGTGAAAAATAACGCTTTTCGTTTATTTTTATTCAACGCCCGTTTCATAGTTTCCAACACAATACAAAAATATTTAAAAGTGACCACTGCAAAAATATAATCATTGATCAAGGAGTCAAATTTTATGCAATTGAGATAACTTAATAGCTTGATAATATACATCTTAACCCTATAAATACGGGTTACTATACACATAAAAAAACACCTTAAATTTACTCAAACCTATTTTTTTAATTTGTTGTTTAAAAAAGTACGAATATTATATTTGAGTACAATAAAATAGTATTTAAACAAAAAATTCAACAGCCTGAATTTGAACCCGAACTTCTATCACGAGTTCAGGATCTAATGCACTATACCGACTCTTAATTAATACAAGTGAATTAGTGTTGTTTAAATTTGTCCTAATATATGAAAAATGTATTAAAAAATATTACTTAAATTGTAATCAGCTGCCACAGGTTGGTTGGTTGCTTTGCGCCATCATACGGTTTCATGACACTCAAAACCATTGATAAATATTGGAATTTGATACAGCGGCATGCCTTTGGGTTGGCCTGTACATGGCCACGTAGAGTACAATACATTTCGTCACGTAGATATCAGTTTATGTATAATGAAGGTACGTGAGGGCGAGGATGGCTGGCGCCGAAGATGTGACGTTATTAGGGCTGATGGATTTCCTTATGGGGACGCTCTAATGCGCCGGACGCCCCCCGAAGATGGATTTTGAAATATCCTTCGAAACGTCTAGCGCCGCATAATGGCGGCCGTATTAATTTCGGCAGCCGGCGTGGCCATTTGTGATAACGTCACCGTTCTCAGCTTATTACATCATATTACAAGCGAGGAATTCCCCGCGTGACGTAACCTCACAACGTCACCGGATATTCTTTTCTGCACAGATTTTTGACGTTCTTTGTACCGTTTTCGGCGCAAACCTTTCATTATAAGTTTTTTGGGCCTTACGAATTGACTATTATACTTTGATGGATTGCCGAAATAAAGTTTCAGGAATTGTCTCGTCAAAAAAGACGATGGAACTGAGGCGGGAATTCGCGTCTATAATAAGGATGCTGAAAACTACTCGAATATAACTTTTTATAATAAAATATCCTGTTTGGAATAGCGAAATAATTCTATAAATATTTCGCGAGAAATATGTTTATCGCTCTAAAATTTCAATAAAAAGGAATATACTGAAGCTTATATCCTCGAAGTTGAGGCTTGGCTTTGTAAGCCCTAAAGTAGTGAAGAGAAAATGTTGGCTTTATTCTATTGTAATGTATAGAATCCATTGAATTTTTTTTTATAACGCACAAAAATATTTATTTCTGCTATATTTCTTTGTAAAAACGCACAAAGAAAGTTCACGTCATAAAATAATTAAACGCGTTAAAATCTTATTTATTAAATAAGCACCATTTACTACGCTTATCAATTACATCAGGTTGTCCTCTTGCTTTCTATTTGAAGTTATAATGACGATATAAATTTGCTTGAAAATGCAATAAGCCTATATATTTTTAAATTATAATATTCGCAGAATATTGGCATAATATTGCAATTGATACCTCTTGAGGAATCAACTTTAAATTGGATGAAAAAAGCTCTTAAAACGAAAGCCTCTATGATGGCTTAAAATATAGTGGATTAGATTTTGAAGGAATAGAGAAAGATATTGATATATATTTTTTCATATTTTAAATTAACCATTCCATCCATAAAATGATCTGGCCAGACCCATTATGGTTTTGCAATTATTTTTTTTAAATAGTAGCTATATATAGATTAATAAAATCTCTATTAATTTATCCTTTTAAGAAAAAAATGATATTTCTATTTATGTACCTAGAGCAAATAAGGTAGGTTCCGTATTTCTTATGATAAAATGTTTACCTACGAGGAATATCCCGAAAGTAAATGTACTAATTTTTATATTTTTTCAGAAAAAGTGTATTTGAAAAAAAATACAGGATATTATTGATATACTTGTTAACTATTTTTCAACATAATCGCCATCCCGTTCAATGTACCTGGTGAGTCATAGCACAAGCTTCTTTATACCCTCCTCGAAGAACTCTCCCGCCAGCTCCTTTCCCCACTTCAGAACCTCTTTCTGCACCTGCTCGTCGATTGAAAATTTAATTCCATCCATGCGTTCTTTCAGGGAGGGCAAAATATGATAATCTGAAGGCGCTAAGTCAGGTGAATACAGGGGGTAGTTCAAAACATCCCAATCAAATAAGCCTATGAGGACGGACGTTGTCGTGCAACAAGCACGCTCTTCTCATCAGCATACCCCTCCTTTGTTTTTGAATGCTTCTTTTGATTTTTTTAGAGTATCATTATATTGTTGTGTATTGATGGTCTCTCTCTGAGGCAGAAATTCGACCAAAATGATGCTTTTTCGGTCCCAAAATCCTGAAGCCATGGTTTTTTTTGATCGAAATGGTAGTTTTGAATTTTTTGGCAGATGGAAAATTGGCATGACACCACTATGACGATTATCTTTTTGAATCCACAATGAGCTACTTACTTTTTATCTCCAGTTACAATAGAGCTCAGAAAATGATCACCTTCCAATTCAAGTCGCGCAAGAAATTTGGCAAGATTTTTATCGGCTACCCCTTTAAATCCCCCTTTATCACTTAGTATGACTAACCCTTAAAAAACAAAAAACCACTGCCCGTTATTGTCACAGTACACTTAATTTCGGGATAAGGCTCGTATTTCATTAACGGGAATAAATTAAAGCTTTCATGAACAAAAGGGTTAAGGCAAACAGAATTTAGTAGCTATTCAACATTTAGCTTAAAACAGCCATCTATATGTTATTCTCACAAGGTGCGAAGTCCGTATGCATATAAAAAGTCTTATATCTCGATATACTAAGTGCAGTGAAGCTCCGGAATGTAAATGTACTCCAGAATATATCCTGAGCGTCATGCATCTACAATATTCAGGGAAATGTTCATAGTTTAAGTGTGTCGTAAAACGATTCGATCCGATGTTCAGGTGATATTGATTCATTTCGATTAAGCTTTTCATCTACATTTTTAATATTGGATAGGATTGAGAGTCAATAATACAGATCGGAAAAACGAAATGATATTTGACAAAATTAAGAGAACATGAATGTTATTCGCTTCGATCATAAATAATTACATCTTTTCACTACAAGTGTACATTTAAATCGGATATTGTATCAAAATATTATAATTTAAGGGTATGTCATAGTATATTTCTCTTATATGTTATAGGCAGAAATAATCGGCATTTATTGTATCCAAATCATAAAATTATGTAAATGAAAAAGAGAATCTCCGGTATATTTAGGTACACGAGAGATTTAAAGGGAGATTTAATTAGTGCATTATTAGGAGATAAAAGGGATTTATGAGGGATGCTTCGTTTTACACAGAAGAATATTTCACCACCTCTCAGCCCGAAACGTATTAATATTTTACGTCTTTTCTTAATTTTCCGTTCTTGTTTAAGCATATTTCGTCGTTCCGCCCCCCTAATATCCGCCCACAGGGTCCCAATTTCGTCGGGGGTATTTTCCAGCTTTCGAGGTGCAAACGAAGACGAAATGCCGGATGCAGATCGGTCGTCGAGTAAGCCGATGCTCACAAATTGTACAAATAAATGACGACCCCATCTCGGGCTTGCATCTGGGTGCCCAGGGCATTATATTTTCAATCAGACTTTATCTCGTTGCATAATTTTCACCGCGAATACGTCGTCTGAATATTGATCCAGGCTTGCGATTCAACTCGTGGGGATTTTATAAAGACGTTTATCTATCCGGCGCTATTCTGAATTTTAATATAAAATATAAGACTATAGTCTGTTGGATTAAAATAATATCAGGAACTGATATGTTTAGTGTACTTTTCTGGCAAGGACTCTGATAATGTATTTAGTATTTTACCACGATAGAATTAATAAGCTCAGATAAGGAAAATTTTGTTGTAGTTTAATCACGTACGTCATAATTTATAGATTACCTTTAATAAAATTTGCCTACTTGATATTATCCATAGCACTTATTAATTAATTAACAATTACAGGGAAGATTTGATAATAAAGTTTAATTAATCACTATGAAACCTTACATTCCATCAATATATATTTGCATCAAATTTAAAATGTAACTGTAAAGGTATTCTTTCTCCAAAATTTTATTATATTTTTTCAGTTACCTATCTTTTTGTAATTTATAAAATCTATAATTTTATAGTCTCTGATCAGTGAGTTAAATGTATTTATACATGTAATCTTGAAGTATTTAACCAGATAGCATTAATTGGAAAGCAATACATTAGCCATTAGCAAAAACATTATAAAACCATTTTCATATTATACGATCAGAAAAAATAAATGGTACAATTATAAATATTTTGATTTATAATACATTTAGTATCATTTAATTTTTTTTTCAAATATTGAAAAATAGATCAACCTACGAAACTTCAATGATGAACTATTTTCTAAAGCATATACAAGGCCAATGGCCAGAGAAATAACTAAAAAACACTAAAGCATATTTATAAAAGTAAGATATCTAACTGATTGACTGTTGATGTTGGCGGTTTTTGGCAATAAAGTAATTACTATGCACCCGATTAAATTCATTATATAAATCCTTGCATAATGGCAAGCATCATTGAAACAAGTATCGATTATTTAAAAATAAATTTTACTCACATAGCGAAAACCCAATGTAATATTGCCTGTAATCCCTGCTTGACATACAATTTCATCCCTCGCATTATATGAAAAATTTTATTAAGCTAACTGTGCTATTATGGTGCAACCTGATCACGTACCCGTAAACTTTTTACCCCGCATAAACTCCGAAGCTTTTTAAAAGTCTTCGATCCTCACATAACCACATTGTGAGAATCAACGTTTTTGTACGCGAACGCAGAATCTGGGAATGGAATCGAATTTATCGTCGATGGAATTTTATCTGTGAGTTCCAAAGTGAGCTTTCATCTGACTGCTCAAAGCTCTCCTCGCATATTTTGACGTGAGCGTATTTATTGCAGGTAAAAATACTCGAGTAAGCGTTTCAGTGTTTTCGGCGTATTTGTTTTATTATTCGGCTAGATTCTGTGTTGAAGTGATATTTTTCGAAAGAAAAAAGTAGAGTGAAAATACAGAGTGGCAAGATCAACATTTGGCTTGGAACGAGACGAAAGCTCAATTTTCATCGCTGTGTGAAAGCTTCAACTAGTTTGGACGGCTTTCAAATTATCTGAAGTATACCATTTAAAATTTGACTTTATTAAGCACGTAATCATAAGGTCAAATCGCTTTGGCTGTTGTTTTTTCTATCATTTTAAAAATATTACCATGTAAAAGCCATTTTTGAATTGTGTTGACTGAAATCATATGGGATATTTTGATGATATTTTTGTATCATTGTGTAAAATCACACATTTCACCAAGCACCATAATATCCGCAAACTTTCGTATTGAAGTGTTTTCAATTGCTTTATTAATGAATTGGACTATTATCTCAATACGCATGACGTTTGAATAGAATGATAACAATCTATGGTTATTATTATAATTTGACTGTACAGATTTTCCTCCCTTAGTAAGCCTAGCCTCCCTTAAGAGATAATTTGCAATCTCACCAGCAATGTTGTCTCCACATAATAGCGTTGCTATTTCTGGTCTGTTAATGTGTATACTGTCGTTGTATGATATCTAAAGTAAATTGTCCATGCATATTGTAAACAGAGTCTTATGGTATATTAATATTTACTTTGAAGCAATATGATAGGTCCTTGCACAACATGAAATTGCTATTTATGGCAAACGTTCAGTGCATCTAATGACACTTAATTTGATTAATATAAAATCTCTAGTGATAGTGTGGCTATAATATTCAATATGTAAATTAATAAGACCATCATCAAATTGATTAATACATATTGAATTTAATTGGAAGCTTATTTATGCACATTATGAAATTTGATATAAATAATATACATTTAATTTATCGAAATAAATAGCGGTTATTATGGGATGTCTGTGGGAAAATTTTCAGCTGAAATTTTTCATCTCATTTAGTTGATATCTGGGCCTTAGAACTATGCTAACTCATGAGTAAAGAGCGTTATATGAGGCTGAAACCTCCCTAATTTCATTTATCGTTTGAAACTTTCAGCTCATCAGCATTGTTTGGAGTAACAATATCATCTGTAAATCAAGAGTGACTTAAATGACCTCCATTAATTTCGTTTCCTTCCCTTATCTCAATTTAAACACTTGAATATATCTCCTGGCGAGGTCTCATAGAAAGCTGTCCCCTTGACTCGTTCCTCTATTAATTCCGACCTTATTACTCTATAAAAGCTACGATGATGGCAGCTATTAAATTACAATATCATGACTCTCAAATTTTAACTGCTCAATATTGTGTAAAATCATTAAATTTATCATAAACGATCCTCCATAGCAGAACGCCTTTGACCCATAAAGTGTTTAATATATGGATTTTTATCGACAATGAAAATACGCCAATATAAATAACAATTGTATACAAAAACACATTTTTTGTCAATAAATAAAATGCAATGGATGAGATACAAAATTAATGTTGTTTTCTGCTTGTGTATAACTCTTAGAAGGAATATTTCATACATATATTAATTTTTTTTTATTCTGAAAATTAATGATAAAGAGCAAATTAATCATTAGAATCAACAGCGATTCTTATGATTAATTTTGATTTTCCTATAAAAAAATTGTATTAAATATGATTGAGACAGACTCATCGTCGAAATATTTCTACGAGAATACTTTGTTATAATATGATAAATTTCCACTCTTACATATTTAATGCACGTAAGAATACCGTATGTATCCTTATTATACCCTAGGGACCCTCGACAAAAGGGCGCCTAATGGTAATCTTCGCACACACGTAGCTAAGTAAAGACGCTGTCACCTATTCGTATGAGAAAAGGAAGTAGATGCATCTTTCATGACCCGTCTGGGTCCTATTCGTTGTCTCTCGAAAGACCGGCATAGTAGTATGAAAACAGATTTCTCTACTCGGTTCCAAAGTAATGTTCTTGTTCCCAAGTAGTTGGAATTCTCGACATTTTATCTGCAGATCAGCGTTTTTGATCGCGCTTAAAAGGGTGGACAACTATAAATTTTCTGATGGGCTTCGAACTTACAACAGCCGAGAATCACTATTAAAATACCGCTTACATGGAAGAAGTTTTTTTGGAAAAAATATTTTTAAAAACATAAGATCTTTACATTTCGCTATTTCCTTGCCTTCAAAATATGTATATTTTTAAATGCCAATATAAAAAGCATTTTGAATAAAACATGCTAATTTAGAATGCGGACATAATTTTAAGACATGATAATATACTTCCAAGATATGGAATAATTTCCTCAAATTGCAACTTAGTGAATTCATTACGAGGAAATAGTTTTGAAGATTTAAATGAGGAACTACTTGCAAATGAATAAATTACCGAGGACGATTTAATTAGTGTTACATTGCGAAGTTGAATGCAAATATAATAGCGATTTTCATATGTGCTATTATTAATAGATTTGAAAGAGAATATCGATTTAATAAAATATTATATTAAAGTTATTTAAATAACTGTATGTACGAAATTTGATGCCTTTGCCAAATTAAGTTGTTATAAATAGATTTAATCTATTCGAATGTTAAAACAAACCATGGAGCAATAAATGACATAAATTGTGGTGGTCGCAATTACCCCCGCGTGTAATGGGGTTGAATAAATTACAGCAATATCGAAATAAACTCTGTATTTAATTCGTCGGTATCTTAAATAACTGTCGAATTTTATTGTAAATAATTCTTTATTAATTTCGTCGTAGGTGTGTATTTTTGAAATGGGAAAAATTACAAAACGATCGAATGTAGCATTGCCATCATTTTTCCAGCACGTTTGACACTTTAAGTCGAAAGGGTGCGAAAAACATGACATATTAATTGAAATTTCCAACATCAATAGTTGATCAATAACGGAAGCGAAGGAAATAAGCACCTAAAGTAAATTATGGCCAAATGAAGAGTGTGAATACTTTAAACTTACATCGGTAATGTGTTTAGACGATGGAATTTTGCTCTAATTAATTATTTACAATTACAACATAGTAAGCACCTACAAGATGAAATATAAATAATGAAGAATGCAAAAGTTTAAAGCCACCCGTGTTTTAATTTTCCACGAGGCCCTGACGTATTTCAATTAATTTCATTTCCCCATTGAAATATTTCTATTTGCGGGAGGCGGAGGGCAACTCGAAGGGTGGCTTTAACGAATAATCCAAAGAATTTTTCTTTAATCCCTGGAATATTTGCAGTTGTAATTTTCGCCATCAAATCGAATTTAGATCCGCGCACCAGTAAACTTTTCAGCCGACAATACATGTCGACGTCAGAAATGGTTTAATTATTTCTTTGGCAGGAGAAACGATTTTGCATTTATTAACGTGTAAAAACTTGTATTAACCCCTAGTCTTAAACACAAAACGAATTATAAATTCATTATATTATTTTATACTATCGAATGAATCGTATGTAAAATCAAGGATTTTTTAGCAATAAATAGAGTCTGCAATAAGTCAAGATGAAGACACAGTCATGCAAAAATTACTAAAACTCTAGTGCTGTTTTCCGTTGTAAAAGATTGGTATAAAAACTTAGAATTCCATTAATCATGCTACAAATCTGTTTATAACATATTGATTGGGCATTAAAAATAATATTTGAACACCATATAAACAACCAACAAAGAACTTCATTTACATGTAATTTATTATTATAAAAGCAATAAATCTAGCTAATACTTTATCAGTTTTTGAACGTGTTTAGAAATGCTTAAAATTCGTCTTTTTAAAAATATATGAGATGAGAATACATGAAATTCTTCATTATCATGGCTAGAAATCTATCAATTTATCTACATGATTTCAACCCCTAAGCTTGTTTTGACCACGATTATGCTTATTTTATGCATTAGGTGGTATATGCAAAGATTTATCCATTTTGAATTACTCAAATCAAATTTAAAAAACATAAAAATTACATTGAAAACGATTAGAAATAAAAAGTCCATCCCGAAATCTTAAAGATATCCTCTGTATTAATCAAATAAGATATGATTGGATCATCATATGTATAAAATGCAGGTATTTTTAATTTAAAAATCAAAGGAATATAAACTGTTTTTGAAGACTTATGGTTTCATTTCAGTTATTACAACACCACACGACGTAGTGTCGCCATAACAGGACAGACATTGGGGAAACTGCATTGGAAAACTGTCGAGCATCTCCCTAAAGTTCAGATTTATCACGTTATAACCGTAATTTTTTTGCACTACTTAAAGAAGTTTTAAGTGGAAAGATGTTTACAGCAAAGGTGGAAAAATATGCTCCCAATTCGCTACATTTCCGCCCCACTATTTTCATATAACATAACCGAATTCAATGGAACAGAAAGCAGATCATTCTGAATCCGAGTAGAATATCATTTCTGGCTTGCTTATCTTATTTGATTTTCAGAAAATATCAAAGAACAAATTTAAAAAATGAGCGTAATGATTGCGGATATGCATCATTAGTAGCGCGGAGGTGTTCTTGTTACTTAGCTATCTTCTTCCCCGAGTAGAACGGCGTCATAATTGGCAATTTATATACACATTTCTTCCCTTTTGCGTTAATTAAAAATATTTTGAAGGTGAAAGTTATCCTTATTATCCATTCTTGAGTATATATTTATGAAAAATCCGGATAAAAATAATTTTCACCCAATTGAAAAACTCACTGGGAAATTAATCATCCGTAATATCGTTATCTTAATACGACGATCACAATTTATTTGCAAAATAACATTGCTTGATATTAATGAAGTCAAAATGGATTTTGGCAGAATGTGATGTAACATGAAAGGTAATGATACTACCGGAACATGTATGATTTGTAATACGTACATATCAAGTAGACTTCAGAGAAGAGTATTTCAACATAACGAAGAATTTAATCTCGGGCTAGGATCAATACGTTAAATAATATTTTTGAATATAATTTATGAATTTAAGATAGATATGAAAATACTATCACTAGCTCTTTTTAACATCAATGTTAACAAATACATTGATAAATCATCGTTATAACTTTAAATACTCAAACAATGTATCAGGAAACAATTAGATCTTATTGCTTGATATATTTATCTTCGACCCAAATGATGGCATTTAGTATGATCATGAATTTATCACAAACTGAACATAACTCATCTTTCAATCGCACTTTCTCTATTCTTCCACATTCAATATCGGATGTAAGCAATGTCTACACACTTTTTTTATTTAACGTTGTGATGTTCCATTACATTCCGCGAATGTTTAAGATTGAAATTTTAATAGATCTATGAATGAATGACAAACTCAATCCCTCAAAGCTTACTTTTTCAAATGGTGAAAATTATCTCCACAATCCGAATTTGATCCTAAGCCTTTATAATGAGATTCCAGGATCTCACTCACTTTTTTAAACAGATAGCCCAAATTCTGACATCTATATGAAATATATAATTAAGATCTTTAATCAAGCGATTCTAAGAATTTAAAATTCAAATCTGATAAATATGTATCATACAATTTTTGTATTTTTCGACTTTAATAAATTAAAACCTCATCATCAAATCTTGGCTTTTCTTAAAAATACAATTCCATTTAAATAAAATATGCTTGTGATCGTATTATAATTAAACATAAAATTGTTCAGAAGTTCAACATTTAGATGTTATTTTTTAACCGCACTCGTCAATTTATAAACGGTTTTTACTATATTTTGTCCTTTTGCCTGGCGCAATATTCTCTATATCTTTCCATGATACTTTTTGCTTTTTTGTGGGTTTATTTGCTTTCTTCCGTTCTCTATAGATTCGCTGTTTATTTCTCAGACAGCTTTTTCTCTTTTTTACTTTTCACGCAATGTAATTTTTTAGCTACAAGAGTAAGCTTTGTTTGTGTAATATATAAAAAGTGCTACTAGTTGCTACATGTAAACACAATAAAGACGATGCGGCGCATGTGCGTAACGTATCTATGTACGTGTGTGTATGCGACGGAATGAATAAAAACGATTCTCTTTCTCTTTCTGACCAACTGCCGCTTGCAGTTTCACTTTTCGTCTCGTTCAGCCCAATTTGCCCTACCGCATCTTTAGAAATTTCACTTCAAAACATCGATTAAATTACGAACAAATTAGTTTATCAAAATTGTGGAGAAAATATACACACAATAGCTGAGCAGACCTACGCGTTTGAAAACATTTTAATTGATTAACAATGTATTCCTTCAAAGATTCGATGTCGATGTACACAATATATGACAATAAAATCACATAAATTTGGAATAAAATATTGTCTAATAGCTGCGTCCAAAACAATCACTTGTCCAGATTGCGCTTCAATGGCTTTGGAACTGCTGCAGTTGCTTGCCCCTATATCTGCTTTTGTTTACCGGCCAGAAGTTCCCGTAAAGGAACTTTCTTATCTTTGCTCTACTAAAGGGAGCAAATGAAGTCAAAAAAATATTAACACAGATTTACAAAAGGCGAATAAGCAAGTGGAAAATAAGAGCACAAAAAGAAAGAGCTCTGTACGAAGTGCTTCGAAAACCGAACAGCTAACTAATAAATTGATAAAAGATTTATCTAATTATTAAGACTTAGCTATCCACCGACATCCTAACTCAGCCCCTCAGCATTCACACAGTTTGGAAGGCTCAGATTCTTGGTGCGAATGGCAGAAACATGCAACTACAAGATTGTTATATTTGTACAATTCTTAAGACCCAATTATGAAGAATTATCGTCTTATGATTTACTGGAAAGGTGCCTTGGTTCGAATACACAAAAATTTTGTAAAAAAAAAGGAGTGGATAAAAACGTATAATTCAACCGCCAAAGCTCCGAATCTTCTAAAGAAGCTAGAATGGTTCGCAGAAATCAGCCAGATCAGCCAAAAAAGACAAGCTTGAGATAGCTGAAAAATTGTTCTATGGAGCTGTAATCGTTGTTTAATAGTATATTCCTTTTTCAACATTTTTTTAGTACTTAAAACTTTAAACGTGTTCTTTTCCAAACGTCATTTTTGCATGCGGCGTTTATATATTAGATAGAATTTCAAAAAAACCAAATCGCGGATTGGTCTGAAATTTTATAAACTTATTTTAAATACGCATAGCTATGGTGGTTTGTTTATTTTAAAATCAGATCAAAATGTTTATTTTATCTTGTGTTTTACATTAAAAAATATCCCCAAAAAAAGTGTTTTTATATATTAACGACACTCATACAGATTAAGAATCTTTTTGACTTTTTATTTCAGGTAAGTCTGAAAGAAAAAAACTGATGAACGATGACTGTGAAAAAAATTGTTAAAAAATTTATAGAAACTATTTGTTCTTTTAGCCCGTAAATTTGGTGAATTTCGCAAAGTTATAGGCCGACGAGGAGAAGCTGCGCTTCACGATACTAAGGAAAGTAAGAAAATTAAATCGCGTTTTTCTCGAAACTACCTTTTTCAAGCTCATGGAAGTGCTTCCACACGCCCTAGATAAGCATTTTATATGAAATTTAGGCAAATACATGTATAATAAATGTCTTCATCGTATAGACTAAAATTATTCAAAAATATTCAAAATTGTGTATTTAATAAACAAAAAACTACAAAAAATGTTGATAAAAACACAAACTTTTTTACGATCTCTCACTATTTTGTTATTTTCCAATATTTCTATTTAATTATAGTCTAAGTTATATAAAATTTTATACAAAATAAAAATATGTTTAATTTTTTTGCTAAAAATCTCCTGTTCAGGACTTAAGACTTCCATAGTGAAGAATGTCATCGCTCGCGCACCAACACACATAGCTATCTCCCACTCCCATTACCATATTTTGTCAAACTTTAAAAAATATTTTTATATTCAATAAAGATCGCCTAATCAACACATTAAAGTCATATTAATCAATTTATATTTATTGGACGAAAATATAATAAACATGGGAGTATATCCCCGGACTATGCGAGGATGATGAATATAATTTCCACGGGACTTCAAAACTTAATCCAATAAAATATGGTTGGCGTTTGTTAAGAGCGAAAACGAATGCGGACCAGACGCAATTACAGTGACCTTGACCTGTTAGAGTTAAGGGATGAAAAATGTATGGTCGCTTGAAAATTTGACAGTTTTTCTTGTGTTCATAAATAGTCCACGATATTATTATATGGATGGAATACGTTTTAATGCGTTATTCTTTGTGCGTGAAAATAAGTGAACCTTCGGATGAGCGTCAGGACTGCATAATGTCGAAGTCGAACGCCTGAAATACTGTGCGTCGTTGTTTTTGGGATTTAATACAGTGTTTATGATGATTGGGGATGATTTTTTTGTTTCGGGCAAATTTTAGATCCTGTGTGCATATATAGTCCGGTCGTGAGGGGAATACCGACAGCGGCGAGAACAAATTACGTAACGCATTTGTCCGGGTGTGAAGCGGGTGTAGCAGGCGCACGTCCCGAACCCGGCCGCGCTCATCCAGTCTCGCCCCGTGGCTCGGCGCGACCACTGCTGGCTGCGCGACACTTAACCCGCTCCTACACATGTAAACAACTCATCATCGACAAGTACGCGCACTTACCCCACTCGCGTGCATGCAACCCACCGAGCTACTTGTTGATGGTCGCATCCCCTATTTATAACACCGCACATTCCAATATTAATCATCTGGTGACATTCGATCAATCTTCCAACAATATACACATTATAAACACTTTAATAAAACAAATACCATCCGAGATGTCCCATAAAGTGTAATATATCCGCCAGTAATATAAGCCCCAAGATAAATGCATTCAACACGTAGTACGATAAAACACACAGCATAATGTGAGACATAATTTTCCACAAAAATTCTATCTGAAAATTTATTTAAAATAAAGTGGGATAAATGTACACTATATATTATGCAATCGGTAAGACTTCCATATGATAATTTATATAATTAATATATATATATTAAATACAGTGCTTTGATTCCTTCTGGAATAATCGCCAGACTGCAATGACAATACAACTTTTATTTTTCAAACTGTTGCCTTTGCACATCAACGTCTCCAACAAGTGTTATCTTGTTATAAATGTATGAATATCGCCATCAGTACATCTCAAATAGAGCATTTTTTAACCAATTATATAAGGGAATATAAGGTAGCATCACAAAGATTTGTTGATTTATAATAAAGATGTGTTGATTGAAAAATTCATATATTTTGCTTGTTATATTTTAAGTATTCGCTGCCTAAATGAGCGATTTTAAGCAATCGCCAAAAATTGATTATTTTGAGTATTATAGATGTCAAAATTGATCTTGAGTAAATAGAAGCAAGAAAAATTGAGCAAATAATCATTAACACTTAGATTTACGGGCGTATCTTATATTAAGGCGTCTTCTCACTTTACAAATTTAAAAAAATCGATTTTTATTTTATTTTAAATTTTGAAAGTACATATCTTCAAAAATGTTATATCGAAATTTCATAAAGATCGGACGAGTCTAACTACATTTTTGGGCGAACGTTAGGTGACTACCCAAGAGCACCCGGCTGCATACGTATTGTTCAGACTCATGGTGCAAGTACAAGAAAGTGGTAAAAAACAATCAGATAGAAACTTTTAAACATCCTTCTGCTCTAGCTGAGGATGTTCACGAGGTTTTGAAACTGATTTATGAAGATCTTCGGTAAGAAATATCCCAAAATAACAACGAGTGTTTCAACAGCTGTGTCTGGGCAATTTTTCTGCAACCAAAACTTTAAACGCGTTTATCTCAAAACAAGGTTTTTCGGTGGCTTGTTCATGAAATTTCGGAAACTATTCGGCCGATTGTCATGAAATTTGAATGACATATTCTTCATAGTTATGGCTATAGCGTATATCATCAGATTTTTGAAATTTTGATTTAAAGTAATTTTTTTTACAAAAAACTGCAAAAAAACGCGTTTTTTTTACTTTTATATAGATATATAGATATTAAGAGATACCATCAACAAGCCACGAATATAACATTTCTACACGGGTTTTTCGATGCTACTGTTTTATTATAATAATTGTTCAAAAAAATAAAAATATTTTTTTTTCATTTACTTGAAAGATGTATTTATTACATAAGATTAATTTTATCTCATAATTTTTAGCGAAAATCCTCGATAAAAAATCGTGAAAATAGCCTATTTTTGAGGCGCCTAAAGTGAGAAGACGCCTTAAGTCAGAATTGACTTCACAATTAAATAAATTAATAGTTATTCAAAAGCCTTTTTTTAATGATCACGGAATTGATAACAATAATATTAACGGTATCTTCTCTTTGTTTTCAACAAATGTTCTCCTTGTTTTCTTCAGCCAATTCCTCGATTAAACAAAGTATAAACTCTTTCTGGATATTTGGATCGAACCGATGCATTTTTTTAATGTAATATCCAGGCATTTATCGCTGCTAAATCTAACATATTGAAAAAAAAAACTCGAAGAAACCATCGGAAACTCTCTGCTTTCACACTATATTTGTATGCCATCTATTCAATAACGTCCACATCAAACTTTGGTTTATTATAAAAAGTAATGGCTTTGAACAACGGCTTGGAACACGTTTATAATTGTCTTCTACTTGTATGCCTGTATTTTTGGTGCTTATAAGGAAGACGGGCATATAGAATTCCTAGAAAACTATACAACTCAGCAATTGTAATTGTCCAGTCTTTTTTAAAACTCGATTTGCTCTCCACTTTCAATGTATTCAGAGTATTCACTGTCAGCTTCATAATTCAGAATTGGTAGCATATTAGTAAAGACTTTTCTTTCACTTTCACTATATTTATTATTATTATCAAAAAGTCAAAAAGGCATCAAATGTCCGCAGAAAACGTCCCAGATAAAAAAATGTTGATGCCAGAAAATTTTATTATTTAAATGTATCCGATGTAATTCAATTTTGCACCCCCTCGAGGTAGTACGTGCCACGGTCACTTTCTTCGCCGTTTGAAGATTTCCTGATCGCTGACTTTATTCCAGGATTGAAAAACACGAATCTCCCCCGGAATAAAACGTATCGAATATACGAATTTAATCGATATTTTAAACGTCTGAAACATACTTTCAGCGAGCCAATACAGATGATAGACGTATGCAAGCGGGAAATATCATTATTTATAAGAATGATTTTGTCATGCATCCAAAATTCCTTTAACTTGATCGATAAAAATGTTCATAATTACATTGTTGTAATTTATTTGTATGATATTTAGGTTCTCAGTGAGTCTATTTGCAATTCATAGCGCAGAACTGTTTTTACTTTAGGCTATTAAATTGAAGCACCCTCGCTATTATGCCACTAATCCAAAGACTCGAGGCGTATATATACGTCACTCTTCCATGTCAATTAAAATGTTTATGACGTACACAAAGCAATATATTTTGCGTTTGTAATATCGCGTACGTAATAATTGTATATTTCATCGCCATAATTGTTAGTTAAACTATTATATCCCCGACACAGTATCATCACTCATGACGTTTAATTAATAGTACTACAATGCAAATTTTAGAAACAATTAACATCTCACAAATATGTATGGTGTTGATTGATTACACTTGATTTTTTTTTTGTAATTATGTCTAAATTTTGCTTCAATTAATCAGATTGCTAAAAACAAACTACCTATCCGAAAGTGGGTCAAATTATAAAAAATACAAACCACTTCAAGATTGTGTTTATTTAGGCAAAATAGCAGGTACGAATCTTATACGATGGTATCTACTTAGGCTGAGTGTGTTTATGGTCCCTCTGAACATATTTGGATTTAACCGATACTACCACCATCCTTAAATGAGGTATTGAAATCCTTCCCCTAATGTTCTTCTTCCAATAAAGCACAGACTATATATTTTTATTGTATCCTAAATATTGATGCTTTTATATATATATAAATGATAATGTCATATGTCAATATTGAGAATGGAAGCGCTAAAGGTTGTGCGTTTGATTGCATTTCTGGGTCTCCAATATCTACTTAGAACTCCTTGCAAATATTTATTCTGGCAGCAAAATCATCCGTTGTGCTGTGCTAAGATGCTCTTTAAATATAATTAAAGCTAATATAGTGTTTTCATCATCAAAAAATTAATGAAATTAAACATTAATATTTCCAAATGATTGTCCAGAATCAAAACGATAATCCAGGATTATCTTGTTATTTTGGATCTGAATAAGTAAAAAAAGGTGATTAATAGATTAATTCAGGCTTATAAGTCAATCCATTTTAAATACACAAAGAGCCTTTAATAATCCAACAAAGTAGAAAAGTAAAAACGCATTCAAATAAATATTATCCAATTTATTCCCCCAACAAATCAAAATAATTTTATTTCATCGCCTTAATACTGATTCCCTATTTTATTATAAACAAAGTCTAAATAATCTGACAGAATTAGATCTGGAATATATGGGGAGTAATTTAGCTGCTGCAACCCAAATTGGTCGAATATACCCTGAACTTTAGCAACCATGTGCACTGGTGTGTAATCATGCAGAAACAGCATCCCTTTTCAAAGCTTTTCTCTTTGATGGTTCTCGCAATGATGTAATTATATGGGCAAAAGCTTTCTCCCTAACGAAGGTCCTCTACGTTTTGAGTTCCCGAATTTCATCTCTGGTTATTGAATGTGATTGTGATGAATATCATATTGAAATGAAATCAATACTTTTAGAAGCAATATTGCAATAACTTTAGACGTAAATAGGTTTTGTTAAGCTTCCTAAATTCCTTCTCATTTCAGAGGGTATTGAATATATCTTACTTCCAGTCAGCTCAATGACTTCTTTACTTTTTTACATCATTAAGAGATTAATTATCTCGTTTTTACACGTGCCAAACAATGATGATAATTAAATTACAATTGCCTCTTCGAAGGCCAATTCATGATAAGTAAAGTTAAATAACACAATTCTCGTAATGCATGTAGAATAATAGGAAAGTAAATATCGTCGATTAAATGATAAAATTAATTTAGAGATTATTTCTGTAATAATGTCTGTCAATTACAGAGGTTTACAGTGAATTTGTGATGTAATAAGATTTTTTTAAATATATTATCTTCTGGTGTAAACTCCATAAATATAGGCTAAAAGTGATCAGAATTTATGCAATACGAAAAATATTTAATCAAAGTGTTTTATTTATTAGTAGTAGCCATCATTTGAAATTCTAATTAATGCATTTCATTCAATTCCAGTTTTGAATTGCGCTCAAGCTATTTTCATCCTTTTTGCTCTGTCTGCATTCAATTTATTCAGCAGCTTTTTCCAGTATTTTCATTCATCCACAGTATAGGCAATTTTCTCTGTGGGCATTTTTCCATCGCTGTACCCAAATAAAATCCAGGATCCCTAAAGCGCTACATTTTGAAATTCATCGCTTTTCCGGCGAAATCCTTATTAAAATCATATGACTGTTTTTGTACGAGCACATTTATTTGCCGGACGGGATTGAAATTATATGACAATTTTCACTTGTTAGGAAGGACATTATTTTTCAATTTTTCTCAATTACGAGAGGGATGATTCCTGAGGCACTTCTTCTTCCCGCCCACGGAAGGGAGGAAAAATATTTTCATGGTAATACACGAGAGAATGTAACGTTACCGTGACCTATAGGGTAGGTCCTATACAATGGTGAGATCTCGTTGAAGAATGCAAGGAGGCGTGAAATGACAGAGGTTTATGACATTCTGAAAAGAATAAGGAGCATGAAATGACAGCTTGTTGGACATCTTAAAATAATGGATTTGTAAAAATACGTCGACACCGTTTTGAAAGACAATTTATTATAAGATCGTAACGAAGCTCGATGAGAATATTTTTTCTAACGTGACAACGAAGGCCATATTTCCCTTTATTATTTGGATACACAAGAAATTGTATAGAATTTTTAGGAAAATAGCCCAAAATAAGGTCATAGAAATAACAACATATGATTATTACATCATAGACCCAATTTTTCAGCACTGACCATTTTTAGACTGTTTATTATTAAATATATTTTTTAAAATGCACAAAACTATCGCGCGTTAGTGAAACTTTTTAACCCTTCAGAAAATATTTTATACACTGTTTTCTATTAACAGAAGTTATTAGCCAAAATATGAAGCTGTGATTGTGTAATATATTATAAAATAGGCAAACTACTGGTCTAATAATTGCTTTACGCTACGTATAGAAACAGTAGAGAATATTTTAATTACTATATCTAGCCCACTCATAGATGACCATGAATTTACATGACATGACATACATGTCTTTATAATCGCTTCATTGTTTAAATTTCGGAATAAGAAAATCAGGGTAAATTTGGATGAAGACAATCTATCAAAAAACACCAAATAGATCAACGATCGGCAACGTGTGGTCTACGTACTACAAGTAGTCTTAGTAGATATCAAAAATCAGATAATAAAAATAGTGAAAAACTCATCGTTTATTAAATTCAACTTAACAAATCTACTGATATTACAAACAAAGCACTCTTACTCTATTTTATCAGGGTTAAGTATGAAAAACTACTTTGTTCCCTTAATTTTTGATTGATTTTGATTGATTTTTGAAGTACTATAATATTTATTCCCTGAAAAATGAATTTCAATATATAATATTTAATGCAAAAATCCAGTTTTTAGTCCGTGAACTTAGTGATCCGTGAACCCAAAAAGGTATTATCACAAAAAGGAAACGACTTTTAATCTTGCAATTCCTCAAATTATTGGATATAAAACTTTTTTAACCAAATTCTGAATAATATTTTTTTGCAATAAGTAGGAAGAAGAATCCAAATATATCTTGAAATTTAACTATATTTATTCCATACAGATATCATAGATATTCACATAACGAAAATATATTTTTTTTACTTTAATCCTACAAATTAGTCTAAACTTTTGCACCAAGTGAATACAAAAAATATTTTCTTTACGCATAATTTTGATCTTATGAAGAAAAAAAAGGCTTTGATTGAATTATTTCATGGAACAAATAAAATTCATCATATCTCTGGATGACTGTATGGACCATCAGTTGCCTACATATTATATGACAAATTATAGGTGTTTTTGAATTAATTGTGTTCTAATTTTTAAAAAATTAGCTGGTTTGATTAAATATATATCCTGATCGAGCTTTTGAAGCTTCCTGCGTACTCATCATTTTTCCGCATTAAAAACACTGAAGTGGAGATGATCGTTCCAGGCATAATATTTTTATAATATCCTTTTTGTTCCTCTTCATCACTCAAGAATATACATGAAACATGATCGACGTACGTAATTTACAAAAACATATTTCAGCACAAAAAAGATAAAATCTCAACAGCGGATCGCAGATTCAATACACGCGTTTCGCCGCCGTTCACGTAGCATAGAAATAAATTATATTCGACAGATTCCGGTATACCTCATTTTCACTACCTTTGCACTACGTGCTTCAAATATTTGCCACATTGCCTTCGAATAATCACACGTTTGTATATATAAAAAAGGAGCATTGCTAAAGGGCCATCTACGAAGGGCGAATAATCCGTCTAGCGTGTATCGAGAATGGATTAGGGGTCGGTTTAATCCCTTTACAGGTCCAATGACGATCCCGTAATAGATACGGGATAAACGTATATATATTTGTAAGTGAACAAGTGATGGTATTAAGGGATGAATTTTTCTCCCTGTCGAAAGAAGATTTATTATAGCAGATTTATCTTTTTTAACTTAAATATATATATATATAACGGATTCTATCGAGAATAGTAAATCTTGTATCGTTTGTTGCCCATTATCACTACGCTTTGCTTAATTTACTCGAAAAGCACTCTGTTTAATTATACAATTAAATTTTATTCAGAAAGGCATACAGCCAATAGAATTGGCTCGAAATTACGATTCAAACATTTAAAATATGGCAATATATTCTTTAGACCTCACCCCAGCTCGCTCCATTTGACCACGTCTTCTTCTGAAAGGCTGAAAGGAAGAGTTGAAAAAAAAGCGTTTCGACACCGGTTAACCAATGCTTTTTTGAAGTTTTTCTTGGCCTTTTTTCCATTGTACCCGATCCCCATTAGTTCACAACGAAAAATGTCGGTGATTCCCAAATTTCGCGTTTCTTTCATGAAACTCGTCCCATAAATCTCCAAATAAAAAAATCACCTCGTCTTCTACGAGGCGTAACTGTGATCCGAACTTTCCTCCCTATAAATACGTCTAATAAAAGAAAGCCGA
Source organism: Stenopsyche tienmushanensis (assembly GCA_008973525.1). Classification (NCBI taxonomy): domain Eukaryota; kingdom Metazoa; phylum Arthropoda; class Insecta; order Trichoptera; family Stenopsychidae; genus Stenopsyche; species Stenopsyche tienmushanensis. The sequence goes on along the minus strand of WACJ01000163.1, from coordinate 260,005 downwards.
ACGAAATAAAATAAAAAATGTGCATTAATTTATTTCGGCTTTGAAAATAACAATTTTCCATTTTATTCCACAGTGAGATCTTTGCCGTCTGAATTTCTTCCATTGAGATTTTTTTATGACATATATTACTGTCGTACTACCCTAGGAAAGCGAAGCTTAATTAAAAGACATACATGACTTTATAGCCTTAAGCCATTTAGATCCCATAATATTTACTACATAGTAAAAAGAAATATCAAAGCATAATTAATTTTAATAAATATTATACTTTGAATTTCATGGAAATTTTTCAATATTCAAGAACAATACATGAATTTATTTAAACTATTAGACAAATTTAAAGTTCCAAACGAATAAATATAATTATTTATTACTATTTGCACAAATATAAAAGTCTATACATATAAATAAAATTGATAACACATTTTCTTAAAAATATCTTTAAAAGTATACTTTACGATATGTCTAGTTTAAACAGATAGTTATTCACTAAAGGGATATCATTTTATCGAATATCACTTTATGAGACGACTCCAATGTCCTATCTTTGCATCTAATCTCAATTTCTTAAGATATTTTATGCTTGCACAATGTTCAAACAAAATGATGCTGGCACATTTCGAGCCACACTAAAATATTTACTATCCACAAATTTATTCGATTTCAGCACATCGAAGCCTTGTATCACATCCTGGGATTCACCCCCCAGGCGTATAAGGACTCAAAAAGACGGCCCGGATTGAAATTAAAATAATTCACTAAGGATCTGACCTGGAACCGCGTTTGCTTTGCATAAATACGAGGGTCGTTTAATATATTGGCCTTTTGCAGAATCTAAAGACAGTACATGCGGTGAAATTCATATTCTATAAACATACGAGTATATACATATCATTACGCCCTTTCTCGTTCAAGCAACGTACGTATGTTTGATCGTGTACATAGATTCTACGCACCGGCGAGGAAATTATGGAAACTAGTGAGAGAACAAACTGAAAGATAAAGCCAGATAGAACTTTGTTATTATATGAAAGTTAACAAAGTTATAATGTACTGTTTTCTGCCAAGTTTATTATATTTCTAGGATATGAAAAGCAGTTATATGGTAATTTTAAGGAATTTCAAAAAACAAATATTTCATGCGAATCTATTAATAAAGGATGCAATCTATAACTACATATATTAATCATATTATCTTTGTGATAATGTGCCTTATCTTTAATCGAACGTAAACATGGTGTAAAATTGTGGCATGATTAAATTAGATTAGGACTTTTTGAAAAGTTTTTTTTGTAAAAAGGTGTACAAAAATAAGTTGCAAAATTATTCTAAAAATTCAAGTTGAAAAAAACTATAACAATCGATTTAGAGTAAAATAATAATAAATTTCTTATTTAAATAACCCTATATTTATTTAATTATATGTGAAAGGTAATGGGTATTACCGCAAAGAAAAATATTTTCCTAGAAAAGTCTCTATGGAAATCACCTATTGTATATTCCAGAGATAATGGATATGGCACCTTAAAATGAAAACGAACGTACTTCGTCTATCTTTCTTGTTATTTTAGGAAACAGTTCTATAATAGAAACCTTAATAGATCGATTTTTTATGTAAACCATTGCAATTTTAATTCTTGAGCAAAATTTCTTTCGTAATTTAAAATATTTTTGGCGTAACCTATCCTAACCTTTCTGACTTTATTTTTCGAACAAACAATTTTTGGTCAAAATAGATCTTCTTAAAACGTTTTCTGTAAATAGTTCCACGAAAATATTTTGTTCAAGTATAGATAAATATTTTTATTTATATTTTCGTGGATCCCCGGTAATAGCTTCGGGGACCCCCAGGGATCCTCGGACTTCAGTTTAAGAACCGCTGATCTAAATATACATCTAATGTCAACAAAGAATTGATAAATCTTGTTTATCCTTCATACTCTTGCATATTATATTGTATATCAGTGCTCTTTCAATAGAAATTAATTCCGATCATCATGACACCCATGTCCAAATTTAATACGTCCGCAAAGGGTTAATGCTCATGCACGAAACTAAAATTTCGATTCAGATTACTTCTTTTTAGTAGAGCGACGATCGGTTTGCATATTAAGCAGAAGTCTTTATTCGCTTCACTTTGAACAGGCTGCGGTTGCGAGGCGTAGAAGACTCGAACTTGAGCTTAGAAGGGAATCCACTCAAGTATTCTCAAGCAGAACCTTGACTAGACTCGAGACTCGAAGCTGAGCCTAAGCTTATTCAAAGCTTGACTGTATACCTGCAGCTTTTTTTTATACTCACTTTAATTTTCCCCTTCTCCCGTAGCTATCATCCTGGAAAGTAATTCCATTGCCCTGTTGTTATGGAAATTAAGGTATAGACGTTGCTCTTATCACCATCTGGAATACTATTGTGTTATGCTTCCAGAAAGTTCGATGATTCGCATTGTTTTGAAAATAAGTCTTTATTTTTATATAATAAAGAAGATATGTCTTGCATCAAATCTAAATTTATTTGAAATCTTGACCGTGGGACCGTTTTACTAAAGTTTACCGAAGACCGAAGTATTCGGGATTGACCAAATTTTGTTTTAAGATCAATAAAATAGAAAAATTAATTAATTATTAAAAATTAATTAATTAATTAAATAAAATAAAATAAAATCAATAAAAAGTCATCTTATATCCTCAATCGTTTGAATCCCTCTCACATGATACGTAGACACATTATCATACTCATGATCATGCATACGTCTAAATTATTGAACGTTTTACAATATTATAATCGAAGCATACTTATAAAGCTAAAAAATAATTAATTATCCGAATGTTTCTCTATTACATGCCCATATTTTTAAAGCGAAACGGACGTGATTGCCCTCCAACGATATAAATTACAAAAAACGTGATACGTTTTACGGCATCAAAAAGCGATATAGCAAAGGCTTACGGCAAAGATCAATGTTGATCCGCTTAAAAAAGTGTAATTCAGCTCAACGCTAAAAGCTCCGAATTAAGGATAGGTTAGTGAAACATCACATGAAAGCAATTTTTAGACGAGATATTTTTTAAGCAACTGGCGCCCGTAGGCGCTACGCTGCGAAATTTTCATCTATAACACGATTTCCCGACGAGTAATTTCCGGGAAAAAAATTGACGGCTCATAGACGTCCCTTCAAATTCCGCTTCGTCTGTTTTTCGATCTGTAAACGACGACGAATACCTCAACCATTTTACGAATGTTCTAAACGAGTCAGAACAAAAATTTATCATCCGTCCGACGTGATTTCGCACATGTTTGCCGATACCGAATAATTTTATTCCTGTGTGTTTTATGAATTTTCTGCCACAACCACCTGTGGAAGCGAATGTGGGGATCGCATGTTATACACTCGAGATTCGAGAGCCTATAAATTTCCTTGCGACGTAATAACTCCGCTGTAACCGATCGGAAAATTAAGGGTTTTTATTAGTATATTAGTATTTTTATACATAACAAAGCCAGGATTAAAAAAATAAGCATACCTTTCATAATAGGACGAAGGGCGTTGTACCCTGTTTGATCGATATTTTCATAGAACACAATGGGGTGTGTCCTCGGTAATATGTTTTTAAAGCATGCCCTGAATACAAATTACTGCATTATTTTTATTTTACCCTAAAAAATGCATAAGCTCTCGAATCTCACGCTTGTTTCGAGCATTTGAAGAATTTAAATTTAGAAAATATTGTCGTCTTGATTTTAAGCGCAAATTTCGATCCGTTCGTTCTGAGGAGTATCTTTTGAGTTCATCTGTCGCATTTAATTTAATCTTGCTTCTTTTAGAATTTCAAAAGGTCTTTAATTATATAATAAATAGAAAGCATCGCACAGTATTTCATTCAGTGAATGAGATGACTTCTTTAAGATCTTGTGTCTCAAATTTGCAAGCCTTACAATGATGTTTAGCGACCTTACAATCTATTCAATTAATTTTTTTATAAATTTATTTATTTTTAAATTCTGAAATACGTATGCTTTTAAGGGATAACTTTCATTATTTGCGGCAGAATAACGTTTCTTTTGAATTGAAACACTGCTAAACTCAATCTCGTTCGTTCCCTGAGGAACACATATCAATTGCTACGCAACATGACTAAGCTTATTCTCGGGAGACTATAAGTTTCGACTCCAAAAAATATGGTACATAAATAGTTGTTTCAGTGCTTTTTTCGAATGCTAACATTTAAAATGAGTTATATAATCAAAATATTAATATATACACATATTTATAACGATTATTAATCACCATAATAATCAAATCTTCTTCAATAATAAATTGGAATTACAGAGTAACATTTTACATGTTTTTAAGAATGAAATTTAGGTTTCTAGTACTATATTTCATAATAAATTATTAGATTTTTTTCGCGTGTATTACTTAAATTACTATGTATTTGAGCTTACATGAATAGATAGAAGTGCTTAAAGTAGAGGTCCATTTTGTGTGTAATCTGTTGTTTTAAAAACATCTTTTATGACAGATTCTACTATTAAAATATTAAATTATATTTGAATACTGTATCTGTAATATTTATTTCAGTTTGACACCACTCGTAAATATCTCATATCCACTGTTCGTATCTCCCAAGCTTGTTGATAAAAGATATATAATATTTTACCTACTGTTTTTATGCTTCAAAATATACATTCTTCTTGTTTCCTATGATCAAAATATCGAGTAAATATTTGAAAATATTTTGCAAAGTGTCATGCATATCCATATTGATACATAAATCCACAAGGGGAAACTTCCGAAAGCAATTTACTTGATACTGACAGTTCAAAGGTTTGATTTTGTTTAGAATTCAATACTATACTCCCAAACTCTGACTTTATTTACGATAATACTGCTAAAGCTTTCACATTTTAAGCTCAGAGATCGTATACCTTCAATATTGAACGCACGGCATGCATTCAATATGTTAATAGGATGATACGTGACGCCAACCACTACTTAGCGACCTTATACTTTGTATAGTAAATTTGGAGCTTCTGTCAATTGTTTCATAGAAAAGCTGACCAGTATTTATATTGAAATTGTGTGAAAGCCTTAATAATATAATATGATTTATAAAGAACCATCAAAATTCGTCCTTTGTTGCGTTGGCACTTTCTACAAAGCGATGGTACCATTGCTGGAAACCTGCTTATCAGTCGATGATAGAGGTTTTACTACATATTAAACCCAAATAAAGCATTTTGTTTATAATGCCAGAGCTTCACATGTGGCCATAAATTTCATCATATATCAACAAATATAACATGTATTGCCGACGCGGCACCACGTGTGATAAGACATGCTGCTTTGGCATTTGAACGTCGTCCATGTTTGAGCACATATATTTGGGGAAATAATTTTTTCCTGACACAATCAATAGGGGCAGCTTTGTACGCGTACGTTTTTCCGAAGGTTTCGATTGAATATTTCTGGATATTCGTTTTCCCGAAAGGCTTTCGCCGCGAAAAACTGTTCGTTTTTTATGATTCTCTCGTATCACGCAACCTAATAGCACGCTCTTGATGCCGCGCGGAAAACTCGGCTTTCATATTAAACACTCTTGTATAAATGCAAAAATTATACTTCTGGCAAAGCCTTGAAATTTTCTGGTTTAATTAAAAATAATAATAGTGTACCAGTTTCGTTACAATGCCGGGCTTTAATTGAATTTTTTGATGTTTGACCCGGCCGAGCTTGATTAATATTCGAAAAACTATTATGCGACTGTAAAGCTCGAGCATTAAATGGCTTACAAAGTTTTATGTTTGAACTTTCCTATCGAAAATTAATTACGATCACGATGGACTATTTGATTGAAAATCAATTTAGATTTAAAAGAATCCAAAGTGATCTGGACCATTTGTTATATCATATATAGTTTCATATATATTTAGTGAGTTAATTGCTATTTGACTGCATTGTGTTATATATAATAAATACTTAATCAAAAGCATAGTATTCTAATTATATAATATGTCGCTTCAGAGCAAATCAGCCTTTACGATGACATTAATTAGAAAGCGAAATATTTGATCAAATCGAGACACGGTTCAAGAAACACATTTTTTTATATAATTATTTTAAATTATGAATCTATAATTTCGTTTTAATTATTTTTTATCCATATTTATAAACAATATTTTGGTCAACAATCGATAATGAATATTGGTGTTATTGTTCAAGGAATGATTCCTCATAAATTTAATGATAAATCTCTGTCTATCCATGATTAGTCCTGTCATGATATAAGTATACAAAAAAATTCTGAAAGAAGTTCAGAAAAATAATCCGTACATCTCTCATGTCTTGATCACCATAAGAAAGTTTTAAACAAAAAATATATTTCTACCCTAATTCATTATTAACAATAGAAAGTGTTTTCTCATTCTTTGATAGGATATCCTAGTAATAATTTAAATTGAGTTGCTTTATTCTGTTGTCAAATCATCACAACAGTATCATAAAATCAACAATTCGATCAAATAAATCAATAATCAAAAATAGTACTTCAATAAGATAACATTAGGTCAAATTCCTCTTTTACTATTAATTTTTACACTATTTAGGTCTAAAATAATATGTTTACGAAATATTTTAAAAAAATTAGATGAACTTTTGATTTTTTAATTACAGTATAACCTCGATTATCCGGACAATCGAAAATAATCATAATTGATAGAGAAAAACAGGGAAAGTATGAATAATTTTTATCTGTCTAGATTTACATACACATACAAATAATAAACTATTTTTTATTAAAAAAATCAATGATCGATTTTTGCTTTAAGCTTGTTTCAGAAGCTGCCAAATTGCAAATAATCTTAAGATATATAAGCTGTCCTGAATTACACTTTTCTTGGTTCTCAAGCCATTTCATGGCGATATTTAAACAATTAAAAGCTTCAGAATGTATATGACTAATTTCTCCCCCCTCGCAAATCTCTTCTTTGTCTTTTCGATTTTGTTCTTCTGATGCAAATATTTATTTAATTATCTCCTCATCATTCAAAATTTGGAATTTAACTACTCGATTACATTTACTTCGTTACATTCAACTTATATAGAAATTTGTGGTATTGTTTCCGCAATGTTTCCTATATCAGGTTCTTCCGCGTAACTATTTGCTGCCTCTCTTTGCAATCTCTTAAATTTATTTTCTTGTGGAAGCTGATAGCTGTTTCTTTATTATTTTCATCTGCTATCAATAATCGTCGAAGTATCTGATTTCAATGTAAACGTTTGAATGTTTCTCTTACACTCTGATTCGTCGGTTGTATTAACGACGTGCCATTTGATGAAGGAAATTTTACCGTAAACATTCCATCGATCTGGTTTAAAATTTCTATAGATGGGTGGGATGGTGCATTGTCTAGTTATAATAATGTTTTACCTCTTTTATCTATGGAGTTTTGATATTTTTTTCACTTTTGGTATGAACTGTTTTTCATACCATCGTTTAAAAACTTCACCATTCATTCAGGCTTTTTTCTGATGATCATATTCAATCAGAAGACTTTTGATATGTTTAAAGCATCTGGAGCTCTTTGATTTTCCAATGACAAGCAGTGACAGTCTGTGTATACTATAATAGTGATGATTTTCACGTCTTGATGCCAAAGATTTGTTCCAATTTAAGCCGATTTCATCAGCATTATATATAAATTCTTCGTCGAATACTTTCTTCTGCAAACATAGCTTCAATGTATCAATTATTGTGTTTGCTGAAGATATGTCAGCAGAAAGGTTTTCCACGTGAATTTCAAGTTCACTAATACCATGGTGTCGTCCTTTTGAATTTTTCAAAGCAGCTCGAAGTTGCTTTGAAGACTGAAATCTTCATTTAATTTTGTATTGAAAGATATGGCTTTTTCACATAATAATGAACCAGATATAAGCTGTCCAGTTGATCGTCTTGATATAAACCATACAAAAATACCCTCTTCATCCCTGTATTTTCTGATTTTTTTATAGCTTTTCGTTCTGAGCTTTCATCTTCTGATATTAAAAAATAAGTAAACTAGTGTGAACACAATTCTTTACGTGAAAATTAGAAAATTATAATTATTTTTGTTTTATTTTTAACAATCCGGATAATCGAGGTCCGGATAATCAAGGTTCTACTATATTTTATTTCAACTCGTTTATTTTCTTCTTTTTTTATTGTGAAGTGAGATGTTGCAAAAGTGAAATCATTGTCTTTAAATTTAGCAATTTCAATGTATGTAACTTATTATGTTATTAAAAAAAGTTTGACATGATTTGTATTTGACTTTATCATAAATATTTAAATATAGGTCTAAAGGACTAATAAATCTTTCTTACTTAAGTTAACTTTTTCAATTTTCAATTAAGCCATATTTAATTTAGCAAAAGATAAAAATTGCGCAACTTTCTGGAAGTTCTCAATGAAGTCTTTCTAATTGCCTAACAAAAAACATTGAGCCAGACTCATCGATATGGCTGATATTCGCCAAAAAGAGCCTTGAAGTCAAGATTTGTAAGATCATGATTGGAAAAGTTTCATTTTAGGCAAAGTTTAATGACAAAGCTAAGGGCTAAGGGAGCGTGAAATATGTTCAGATTCGCTTTTTAATACCTATGTACATATCTAACCGGAGCATTTTTCCACCCACCAAGCCACTTTATTAAGCAAACTTTCGGCAGTAAAATACGCAAAAATAATATTTTATGGATCGTAAATTAGGGCTTTATTTAAACCGTCAATTTGATGCCCAAATCTATTTTACTAATATTGCAAACTCTCGATTTTTTCGGCTTCCATCATATTACCCATCACGAATTATTAACGCTACGATGTCAAGTTCCCTAATGCGATTTGGAAAGAAGTAAGGGTCAGGCCGCAAGATGAAACTTTCGCATTTCAACTTTGACATATAGTACGCCTTCATCATAAGTTAGGCGAACGTAATCAGAGAGCATTTACGAGATAACGTCGATGAATTTGCGAACAGAGATATAAAGCAAATTTAATTTATTGTGCCGAAAAAATATATGTATATCTATAATTTTCGTCGCCCGAATGTATGATTGGAGCTCTTCGTTTCGCTGTTCATAGAAAAATGCTTGACAAGAATGAAGCCTTTTTTTAGAAGCTATCGAAACGATGCTTCGACGTGGATAGGAAAATGGGCGTAATAAATGAACCAAAAAATTGCTGTGATCGTATAGGCATATATTTACGCTGTGGTTCAATTTTTTTCGTCCTCCATTGGAGTAAAAGCGAAGAAAGCGTGAAAGAATACGGTATGAATGCTACGGGCAAAGTATTGGAAGGGAGGAAATCGTGATATTGTTGGAATGATGAATGATTTCTTATGAAATGGGATATCTCGTGGTATTCCTTGAAATATGAACGATTTAATTTTCGTAAACGTTCCCGATCCAATCTATTATTTTTTCATTCAAATACGATTTAAATTTCATATTATTACCAAACTATCGTATGATAGAATTGCCAAACTGAATTATTTCTTATTCTTGTGATATGAATGGATACAGCATTAATTTAATTGAATCTGACAAAAAAAAATCTGCGTGTTTATAATGATATATTAAAAAATGTCTCCTTCACTCAGAATAGCAATTTAAATTAGCGTTGAAAATTATTATCCACAGTACAAATGTTCATCAATTATTATCAAAGAAAAATATTTATATTAGAGGTGACTCAAGGACTCTTCGGAAATAATTTTAAATCGAATTTTCAGATGGTATATTTTTAAGAAATAAAATAAAAACTGATGACTTTTGAAATATTATTGCAAAAAATATTTTTAATAGAAGTTCGTATTTATTCCAAACAAATTTGTAATTTGATATAAACGCCTGTCGTTTAAAATAAAAGCATGTATGTATCTAATGTCGCTTATAATTCCATGGGAATGTTTATAAGTTGATTTGTTAGTAGCTGCAGAGCATAGATATTCATTTTTCATGGCTTTTATACACAGCCATAAAGAATAAACAGACAGACAGACATATAAATGATTTCTCAAGCGATATATATTGTATGATAAATGGCTTTGTAAAAGTGATTTTTCTCTATAAATTATTATTGTATGTGTATTTTTTGGTCATTTGTATCAGCCATGGGCTTTAAATGAATGTCTAAGTCATTGACTCAACATTTCGTGCGTTCCATAATTAACGCCACTCCCCAGGCAGACTGGGCCTCCCTATCTTGATGAGACAGAAATTAAAGTCGGATACTAAAAAAAGCAGTCCCGCTCCATGCGAGAAGTTAACGAGTATTTTAAGGCAATATCCAGAGGTAAGTGGTGCAATTTGTCCAGTTTAAAGGAGAGGAGTTACGGCAAAATTGTCACCTCAGCTACGACCCGTAAAAGTGTCGCTGGCCGTGCAGGCAGGATTTTCAAATGTTGCCATTAGCCTGCGGCATTCATTATGAACAAGTGCGTCGCTGGAAACATGTGTTTGCATATTAAAACGTGTGATATTGCTAAACTTAGGAGATTTGTGTGTTCCCAGGATACATTCGGGATAAATTATTTATGTTGGCTGCCGGATTGCTTACGTTTTGTTTGCAGATTTTGTGTGACTTATGTAAGCACGCATTATTAATCTTTACGCTAGACACCTGACGTGTGTAGGAAACAATCGTTCGGAAAACGTTTCCAAAAATTTTCAGCCACATTTCAAATATTCACTAAAATATCCACGCAAATGGTCCTTGTGTGTTGCTATAAGAATTTCGGAAAGAACATTGACATTTTATTTAGATTTTGAATCAATTCCATTAAAATTATTCAAAAAGTCGTTAATCTTGAAAAGGTAACTTCAATTGCAAATTTTCTCTAATTTTTTAACTAAGAATGATATATTAAAACTTGCCATATAAATTTCTGAAAATGAATATGTTTTCACTATGAATTGTAATTTACTACAATACTTTAAAGTGAACAGTTTTTTGTATATATTTTCAAGCACCCAAATTTTCCTCTTGTGGGGTTAAACCAGATTTAGGGGTTAAATTGGGTGTATTGTTTCGAAATATCCATTATTCTTCGCTTAATAATTCACATAAATCATCCATTTCTTACCATAGATGATAAAGCAAGCTATTTAAACAGACATATTTAGATTTTTTGCCTTTTTGACAAATTATGTGTATTCATCCACAGTCTTTTAAAGTTCTAGGATAATTCATACGAAATTCTCATTCTGTTCATTTTGCCAATAAGTTTAAAATAGCTTCGTACTATCGTCTATAAAGTTTCAAATTTATGTGATCATTTTGCGATGATTTCACTTCTTATTAAATATGATTAATCATTTCAAATGCTTATGTCACTTTCTTGCTTAGATCCAAAAAACAATTATTTTGATTCGCCTAATATCATCCTTCATATTTTCGAAAATCTAAGTCCATTTTAATTGTATGCATTTTTAGAATATGATGAAATTTATAGACATTTTGATGAAATGTAATCTAATAAGCATTAAAACTGCTCAAGTACTTCAATATTCTAAACTAGAGCACTAAAGTCATCTTCTACATTAAAATTGCAACTATTCTCTCACAAATGCTTATCAATATTTGAACTTTCAAGAATTATTTAATTTGAGCTTCTCATTGTTCCTATTATTTAAGTAATGCTCCAATTTTCGTCTTAAAAATCCATTAAGGCGTCTTCTCACTTTACAAATTTAAAAAAATCGATTTTTATTTTATTTTAAATTTTTAAAGTACATATCTTCAAAAATGTTATATCGAAATTTCATAAAGATCAGACGAGTCTAACTACATTTTTGGGGGACCGTTAGGTGACTACCTGATAGCACCCAGCTGCATACGTATTGTTCAGACTCATGGTGCAAGTACAAGAAAGTGGTGAAAAACAATCAGATAGAAACTTTTAAACATCTTCCTACTCTAGCTGAAGATGTTCACGAGGTTTTGAAACCAATTTGTGAAGACCTTCGGAGGAAATACCCAAAATAACAACGAGTGTTTCAACAGCTGTATCTGGGCAATTTTTCTGCAACCAAAACTTTAAACGCGTTTATCTCAAAACAAGGTTTTTCGGTGGCTTGTTGATGAAATTTCGGAAACTGTCCGACCGATTGTCATGAAATTTGAATGACATATTCTTCATACTTATGGCTATAGCACATTTTATCAGATTTTAGAAATTTTGATTTTAAGTAAATTTTTTTTACAAAAAACTGCAAGAAAAAACGCGTTTTTTTTACTTTTTCGAAAAACGTGCGCCATTTTGTTATTTTCGTGAATATCAAAAATTTGATAATATGCGCTATAGCCACTGATATACTGAATCTAAAACTGTTTTATTTTTTTGTTTCAAATGACCCATTTCGGAGATACCATCAACAAGCCACGAGCATAACATTTCTACACGGGTTTTTCGATGCTACTGTTTTATTATAATAATTGTTCAAAAATATAAAAATATTTTTTTTCATGTACTTAAAAGATGTGTTTATTACAAAAGATCCATTTTATCTTATAATTTTTAGCGAAAATCCTCGAAAAAAAATCCCGAAAACAGCCTATTTTTGAGGCGCCTAAAGTGAGAAGACGCCTTAAGGAAACGATAATCAGAAACAACAATCTAAATAAATATACTTGCTTAAATTTTGAGATGCAATAAATCATAATAACAGTTAGTTATTATTAATTTATTGATTTAATCAATATTTTGGTAACATATATATGTGCTAGAATCAATTAGAATAGTCTAAAAATAAAGTCTTCCCAATTAATTTCACCGAAATTATTAAAGTTATTGATATTCGAGGAAGTCTAAATTGGTGCAGTTAGATAACGATTTATTTCTCGACGTTTAAGATTACTCTTGCTCGGAACAAAACTTTATATTTCAGTATCATTTACAGTAGTATCGGTTATATTTAAATTTATTTTCGAGAATAAATTGTATTTATGGAACATTTAATCATCTTGAATGTTGATCTGGCCTAATTACTAAGAATAGGATTCCAAAAATATTTCTCATAATTTCATCTTAGCCGTCCAAAATAGACATTTCATCCCCCGATTTAATCAAGGAAGTCGCCTGAATGTTACATTATGTTAAAAAAAAGATAAATTACATTAATGGTAATACAACAATTTAAACAACCGCACCCTTACATGCCACCTAAATTATGGCTTGCTTTGATATCACGTAAATGACAATCGTTAAACCCAATTTACGACATTTAATGGTTATTACGATATGTTATAATACGTTCAATTCAATATGTCCCATAGGGTAATTATTAATTTGTTTCGTCTAAATTAATGTGTGTAATTTATGAATGCATGAAAATTAGAACAATCGAAGTGATTGATTCAATATGTGACCATAAAGAAAGCAGTTAAGGGTCGCATACTTGTGAATTTTTTTATTGGCCGATGGTCATATAAATTTATGGTTGCTTTTAAAATAGCCCAAGTGGAAATTCACATAAAACTCTAATAAAACGGTTGTTACTTTCTTCTTAAATTTCGATATAAATGTCACGTAAATTATCATTTAATACCCGAGGCATAAGAAGGGTACAACTATTGTAACACAGTATTAAAAATTCGCACATCAAAAATGTCCTTTGATAAAATTAAACTTTTAATTTCGTCTATTTAATAAAAACTTTTAATTATGAAATGAGAGGGCGACTTTTCCCCCTTTTTAATACCCTTTCATTTCGGAATAAAGTACATGATCCTTAAAACTAATCTCCAGCTGGTTTTTTTCTTGCAATTTCGCTTAATTTCTTCCTCTGGAATACATCTACTCCATAACTGCTTGTCTCTAAGCAGTTTTTCAAATGGGACTCATTCTTTGACCCGAGGATAAAACTAGGATATCCGCTTTGCAATATTCTTGATGTTTCACTCTTTCTACTCTCTTAAGTTTGAAGCTCTTGAAACTTCTAAAGTTTATCGTCACAACAAATTAAATTGCAAAATGACCCAAAAGAATTTGAACAATTTTGTAAAAATATATGCTCTTATTAATTTTACCATTCTTAGCTGCATAAGCGTAGCGCCCTTAATCTATATTAAGATACTCTCAATACTATAAATAAACCCTCTCTACACAGTATTATAACAAATATAATTCGGAAACGTTAGATTATAATTCGAATATGCTGAGTGTGGGTCGAACACCGGTCATAGGTTGACTAAATCGATTTTGAGGTCGATAAAGTTAGCATACGGTCAAACGATTACATTCCCTCTCTCAAATTTACATATATATGGCTAGGAATAAATTTATAAACCTTCTGCTTAAAATATAATATAGAACAGTCTGAAAATAAATTTATATATACATAACATTTAATATTGGGCGATCATTTTCAAAAAGGTCTCAAAAATACCAAATATTAGCTTCCAATTAAAATCTCACGTGATTAAATGGTCACGTTCGTCTTTGTACGCGCAAACGATATAAATTTGGTACTCAAAATAAATATTAAAGTTATTTTTGTAGACGCCTACTCATACTAATCCTTTTTATACTGAAAAGCTTATATCAGGAGACATTTTTAAGAATGATAGATTGCATAGTGAATTTTTCCACATGTGATTAAGTAAAGATAAGATTATTTGATTAGGAAGTTTAGATAGGAAAAGATTTACGAATGACTTTTATCAATCTTCTCTGCTTTATCTTTTTAAAATCTAAAAAATCAAACTAATCTTGAATCGAAACGGTTTATCGGAATTATTCATATTTTTTATCATCCAATTTTGTTAGCGTGGTAATTTTTAGCCTTACCATATGATAAAGCTCGTCTCAAAATGAGACTCTATTATTATTCATAAGGAAAGAATTGACAAAATAATATTTATTAACTCAACTGTATGTCTGTTCGTTCTGCGTGCGATAACCGTGTATTTGGTTTGATTGTTATTAACCAATCTTTTTATAGTATTTTTATAACTTTTTGGATCTAATTCAATCAGTAATATATCAGCAATCGTTTGAAAAAGCTATCAATCCTGAAAAAAATAGAGAAATTGATTGCGACACTTCTAAGCCGTTTGAATATTAATGCATCCGAAAATAAATCCGTTTTACGATAAAAAAAAATAACTACATACGATGGCGTACGACGTAAAATTGAGACTAAAACTAGGTCGTTGCACATTTGGGAAATTGAATATTACATTTAAGGGTCAATTTCCTATGTGTTTCGAGCGTTAGGAGTAACGTTCCTCTTCAAAAGCTCGCAACTGCAATATTAAAAATTTACAAGCCGTAAAAATTTTAACGCAGCATAGAACTCCGCATTAAAGCCCGTATAAAAAAAATTAACATCTACAGAGCCGATGAAATGTCGCTGCGAATACAGCCTCTCCTCGTGTATCCATATGGAATCATTGCTGGTATTAGCAACATTTGTGTGGTACTTTCATCGGCAATATTGTAATCCTAACATATATAAATAGCAATTTAAACACGCTTTAAAGCTGAATCGATTTTGAGATAATTTACCACAAGAATGCTACAGAGCACACGATTTCCGGGAATAAACTGTGCTTCAGGGAATACATGCTAATCCATTACCCGTGTAAACATGTTCAACTTTGCCGCGGTATGTAATGGCTGCGTTATTAAAACTTCGACAGTCAACATCCATTAAAAGTCGAATGTATAAATAAAATAACTCGTCATTTATTCAGCTCTCTGCGAAAATTCCGCAAACACTTAAAAATTCATTGTTTCACAGCAGTATGCATCGGAATTCTTCTCGAACTTTGACGTTCTTCCAGGGTGAAAAGTGTTTTACGAACTTTTATTGTCGAAGAAAATCAAGAAAATGCTCCTTATACAAAAGACAAACAATATCTACCTTTACGTGGGCGATATGTCTCTCTCCATTATACATTTTCCACCCTTATAAATCCCAAAGACACAATTTTCGCGACGAATGAAAAATATCTGAAAGTCTGAATGACCCACTTTAATTCCGGGACGAGTTGTTGTTGTTCGCCCAATTTTTCACAACAGATTCTGAAGATTTTTCTTCATCGAACTTTTCGAAAATACGCTTATTTGGCAGGTTTCGCAAATAATGTATCTTTTATTGATCTTACAGCCGAATATAACGACGTAACACTAATTGCGTTTTGGAGTCATTTATGGGTTCATTAATATATTGATGTGAGCTTCTCTCTAATTGTGAGATATTTATTATAATGTATTTACTATCAATTGATTATTTCTTAAACTATTACCTGTTTTTGATTAAATATAATTAGTTCCGACAGAAACATAATCGATAATCAGACGACATATCTTTTAATTCGTCGCCGACTGATCTGATTCACGTAGATTAATTATGGAATCAATAACAGTTCCTTTATAAAAGATTTAGGTTAAAGCTCTTTTGTTGGCAAATTTTACCTAACGCCTTGGAGGGAAAATAATACATTTTTTCTTAGTCATCTTCGAGTTGTTAAATAGGCTTTAATTCTGATCGGATAGAAAATCCAAACACTCAACTATTTCAATCTTGACGCAATTGAGTTTTATTATAAAAACAGTTATCTAAACCTTTAAAAATGATCAAATGAATGATAAAAATGATGATAATTAGTGAAAAATTATGATATCAACATTACTATTTTTCTATAAACTCAATTCAAGGCTCAAGATCTTTGTTATAAACCCAATATTCGTTTCCAATTAATATTTTTTTAAATCCTTTTCAGATATCCATGAATCCCTTAACTGCTCTTGATTGATATGTTCATATTCTCAGCTATACAAGATATCATAATTTGCTTATATTACAAAAGTCATTTTCACAGAGTATTCAATTTAAGCGTATCTTTGTAGAAAGAAGATACTGACTTTGACATGATTCTAAAATGCCAAATCATTGTGTCAATTGCTCCAAGTCAGCATCCAATGGTTCAAGTATCAAAATAAGAATAATGCTTTGTAATGATATAATGATTTAAAAATATGTAAATCCACATTTTCTGGATTTATTTTGATCTTTCTGTTGTGGCAAATTTACATGTGCAAGCTCTAAAATCCTGATCCGTAGATTTTGTCTTGTAATTCGGTCCAATGGATTTAAGTTTAATTCTGCTTAAGCTTTTATAACTACGGTTGCATGAAATACACAATACAGCTTTTCAAGGATTGCTACTTTTTGAATAAATATAAGCTTTAAAACGAGAGATGGGTCATTTTTTTCAAATGAAAAAACATATAACCACGAAATTAAATAGCAACAAGTCACAAACTTCAGGTTTATGAACTACTCGTACATTACTAAGCGTATTTTAGCTCGTCCTTAACGTATTTATATTTCAGCTTTAATCTATCCAAATGTGCTTATCGTTAATGAATTTTTGATTTTAAATTAAAATTCTTATCAATATTAAATAACAACCGAGCTGTGGTGCGATTGCGGTGATTATATTCGCTCTCGTGATGGTTTACATGCTGAAATTGTATAATTACATTAAAGACGTGTTAGTTTTACGATCTTGAGTTTTAGAAAATAAATTATCTTCAGTGACGAAGCAGATATTCTCATGTCTGGAGTTGACAGGAGACATAGTCATAGAGAACTGACAGTTGCTAGATGTAGTTTGGGGATAAAATCGTATCTTACGACATATCTATCTAACTTTGCGTAATTAACATTTGGTCATTTTAAAATCTGCTTAAATGCTTTTGTCATTTTAATAATAAAATTAATCGCACATTATTAATTTAGTTCAAATGGGGTGGAAATTTTAAGTCCATTTAACTCGTTTTTCGGATAATCGCCCGAGTGCACTGTCGTAAATTTGACAAAATGATAAATCATTTTCAATGGTCTTTACATCCATTCATTTTACTGAATGGTTAACCATTTGTAAAGAAGAAAAAAAGTAGTTAACTTAATGACCGTATCCACTAACTTGGCACTGAACCAAATAGAGCCTGTTGCTTCAAATTCAACAGATGACTGTTGATTGAAAATTCTCTTTCAATACAGAATCAATTATGAACTTGAATATGATATTGTGTCTTTTCGTCGTATTCCATTGTCTTAATTTAACAATCGTACAAACTCCAATAAAGGTCGTTAATTATGCTTATATATTACAGAACGAAATAATATACGACCCTATAGGTTTTTTTTCAGTTGGAAGGCTTTTATTGGGTTAGCTAGATTCACATTTGCAAAATTGTGTTCGTTTCAGGAAAAACGATTGAACTTCATGTCGAAATCGGAATCCGATATCGTACTCTGTAATCGGAAGACCGGAATGACAGGCTACGGAAACGGAAGAATTGTTCAGAGTAGACTTCAGATCTTGTGATCGGACGACGACAGAATAAGCATTGAACATTCAATATTATTTTCCAGATAAGTCTGGTGAGCTTTCATTAGAATATGCATTTTGCATTCGCAATAAAATTAAAATATGCAATAAAACTTACTATATTTATAAAAAATCCTATGAAAATTTAATTAAAGCCCAATATTTTGCAAAAAGCCTTTGCAAAGAAAATTAAATACTGAACTCCATGTACTCCAGAATGTTCTTTTCCGTAGAATTAACAATGTCGTTTAGATAATATTTTCACTGCTTACCGAGGACAACTATTCAGTCTTAAGTCTGAATCTCAGATTAGAATCTTCAAAATATAATTTCCTTATGTATAAATAAAATTGAGTGCATATCTGTCAATTCTCAAAACCAAATTAAGTTCAGTTAAGAAGCAAAATGAATCATTTCAGTAATTTGATACGTTCTTATCCAAAAAAAACCTTCTTCATTGAGGACACAGGTTCGATAAGCCAAGCTCCATTATTTAATAGTCAGATATAATTTTGGCACTATCCTTCCCACAAGTGATTCAACATTTACCCTGTCTATATACATTTTTGAATACATTGATATTTTTAAGGTCTGCGAAAAATATATTCCCACCCAAATTCATCTATTCAATCGCTTTCGCGTAAATTCATGCTAAATTTAATTTTTGGTTATATTTTTATGGAATATCTGAGAACAATTACTTAATTTCGATTGAGCTATGAAAGCGTTTCAAAATTTAATATCGTTTTTTGAACTTATGCATAATTTATGATACGCAATTCTTTAAAATTGAGAATCGCACAGTATTAAATGATTGTATTATACTAAGCCCTTGTGCTTGAAAGATAAACTTCTAAAAATGTTATTTATAAAATAATGATTTCATCTTCATGAATCTTGCTTAATTTTGCCTGATTTGCATAATAAGTTTAAATTTTAAAGAAGATAATCGAAAATGTCTGTTAGTCAATTTTTAAAAATGTGTCAAGGACCTACGTTGAATACATAAATCGATGATATTATAAACATTAAGCGTAAATAAGTTCAGCATATTTATTTTCATTCGGAAATTGTCTTTCATCTATCGCTTCTGTTATTGTATAGCATTTCGTAATAGAGTACATCCAAGCGTTGACTTTAGGAAAATAAGGCTTGACATTCCCTTGAAGCAATTTATCACAGGGTAGTAATATGAAAACTTTTTTGTCCATAAATCACGGTTTAGACCTTATATATTTCTTTCATAATAACACTTTAGAGCAACATTTTTAACAAGCTTTTCATTCCTAGCCAGCTACGGATTCCGTTTTCTCGTTACGTATTTAAAAGCGGGAGCGCCACAATTTTTAATGCCGGCTTTTTAAGTGTCTCGTAATATGAAGATGAATATGTAATTTCGGGTATTTATTGAGATACGTTGAGACGGGCTTGTAGGTAAGCCTTAATGATATTTTTTGCGTATAATGGACTCGCAAAGGGATCTAATGAAGATGATCCTGAAAGCAGTGAGCACCTTTTTGCATTAAATGTGCGCTCCTGGAAAAACGCAATTTGCGCGTCCTTATCTTCAACGGTTCCGTAAGCCTCAGATCAAAAACCACGAGGAGGTAAATTTAAATTGCTGTCCTTTCATTTCCTAAATTATCATATGTTAAGATCTCATTGTGTTTATATTTCAATTAAGTTACTTTATCAAGGCGATTAATCTATGCTGACTACATCCTAAGTGTGAAATATAGCGGAAATGATCAGCATATGTATGCAATAATAACAAAATGTGAATTGATGAAAAACCTTGGATAATCAGCATTAAGCTTTCATCATTTTTTTTTTTAAATAATCTAATACATCCAAATAAAGTTTAAGTATTTATTTTGTGTACAAAAAATAAACAGGGATGAAAGTTGTGACGAATTTTTCGACTTGTAGCTTTCTTCCCCTACGTCCGAAATTCCATCATCATGTTTATGATCTCGCTTGCTTTTACTATTGTTACTTTTTTATTACATATGAATTTTGCTTTTATTGCGGCATCTCCTTATAAGTAGCTGTGGTGAAATTCCATATATCTCCGAAATGGATGTCTCGACGCCAAGAGGAGATCCTTCATTTTTTAATGCTCAGCACCTGTCTTCTCAGCGTTTCCTCAATAACCATATATAATTTCGGGAGCTCTTCCATCAGCAGCGGATGACGACAACAAAAATTACGAAGTTGACAGCCATAAAATATTGCAAAAGACAGTTGTAAATCAAAACGCCTGAAAATTTTCCTTTAGCTTTTTCCGACTTGAAACGCCTCTTTTAATACCCCGTTGTAAGAAATTAATTCCATTCTTTGTTCAAAGCTTTTGTCAGGTATCAACTTTGGGATGCCATTTTAATTTTAATTTCTTATTGTTTTGTTGTAATAAAAACTTTTTTATGTATATATTAAGCACAAATCAGATAATAACCCCCAATAGAAAAAAACTTAAGACACTAGGGAAAATCGTAAAAGAAAAGACCATTCTAGATTATTAAAAGTCATAATAATCAAATTGAATAATACACAACATTATAACAAGCAATTAGCAATTCACGATATTTCGAATTTAAAAAACTAGCTTACTATATAAAAAAAACATGACTTACTATATAAGACCAATTATTTAAGCTTATTAATTGAACCCCAGAATTTGTTTCTGAAAATGAAAATAATACTCTAAATTTAATACGTTCCATCATTATCAACAAAATCTCGTTATTGTAACATTAAATTTATTATCACATATAAGCCTGCTAATATCATTGGCTTGAGAGTAACACTTAATTTGGCGCACTGTGTAAAATATTATAAGCTTTCGTCAATGTATTGCTAATATTATTAAATGAGCTTTTTAATTATATTGCCATGTTACCAGTTATCTCAAAGTTTTGCCATCAGATCTCATTTGGGCATTATTCATCAGAACTGAGATAAACTTTCGACTGTTTTCTGGCTGTCTGAATGCCATGATGCTTTATCTTTTATTAAAAAACCGACTCCATTTTGAAAACCACTCGCATATTTATGGCAAAAGCTTTTTTAGGATTCTTTATATGGATTTTCTCCATTGTAAGTTTCACAATATGCACTTTTTCAAAACGTTTCCCCAGTATCACACTCCACATCATAATAGACTCTGGGTTTTTCATACATTGTTCCACATATTCTTGATAAGAAGATTCTTCTGATCTCCTGCTAAATACAATATTCTATTTCAATTGTGAAAATAAAATTTCTTTTTAAAAAAATCTTTTTTAGTCTAGTGGGTATTAGTTATTTACAACCAAATGCTTTTATTCAGGCTTATCATTATTAAACAAAGACATTTTGATTCTAAAAACATTTCTTTATCACATTATATTGAAACTCTTAATTTACAACATGGACATATCAATGATTGATACTAAATAATAAGAAGGATATATTTAAATTATATATAATATATACGAAAATGTTTCTGTTTACCGAACTTTATCTTTAAACGACAATATATTCTAATTGTATACAAAAATTTAATTTAATACACATTTGCTGTGTGTTTTATGTTTGAAAATCTGAATACATCCCATGAACAAGATGTCATGGGCAAATATTCCAATTACACTAATTCGGGACTAACGTATTAAATTCATGCTTATTTGTGTAATGTGAACAGATCCGGAATAGATGCTCGTAATATGTGAGGTGGAAACAATGTATAGTAAATTGTACGAAAAATACGTATGATATGAACCCGTCACGGGGATGATTAATGGCGAGAGTGGGATAGAGGGATATTTCACGGGAGTGCCGGCGAATGCGATGCCACCGACCAGGGAAGGACAGAGACAATAGCACACTGGTGCAGAGAGAAAGTGACTTAATTTGTATATTCTAAAAATGGCAAAGATGAAGGTCGTCAACTTCAAGAAGAGGAAAGTCGTCAATTAACGACCCCCCGACTGTTCGTTGTAAATATTAAAGATACGTATATTTTTTTATCGCCGTTAAATGTCAAATACAAGATGCAAAAAAGATGAGATGTGGGCCGCCATGACACGCTCCATAGAGATACTTGTGGCTTTCTTCGAGTACTACTCTTCAAGGTAAACATATTTTATTGCTTTTTGTATGTGCTTTTTTGCGTAGTATGATTTTTATCCAACGAAACTGTAGAAATTGAATTGAATTAAGAATAGCAAAAAAATATTGTGTGCAAATTAAAATAATAAGTCTTATATGTACGTATTTAATCCACGATTTCTATTAAAAAAATTAGAACTAATACAAGAAATATTACACATTAATTTAAAAAAAGATATATTTGTCATCTCTACTAACAGGCATAAATCAAGAACATTTTCTTATTGAGGAAACATTATTATTTTCGAAGCCTTCTTTAGAAGTCTTTATATTCTAGCTCAATGCATTTATTTAAAATTAATTCCAATTCTTTGAAATCTGGACCTTTTATAATGCATTTTTTATAATTTCATAATGTAAAACTTCATAATTTGTATCTGTAATATCGACTCAAATACAAAAAATAGCTTCTGCATTTGGATAAGATGAAACTTCATCAGTTTCTGCATTTGCCAGTATTCTTGAATTTCATCAATATTCAAACGCTCAAATCTATTCCTTCTATAGATCTAGTTCTACTATTGTATTTACTCTGTTTTAGCTGATTCGATTAGATTAACCCATTAATTATTAATGACTTTTTTTTTCAGCGCGTTGATATTAATATTAAGTTAATCCATAAGAAACGTCGAATTTTTACATAGACTATGATATATTATTTTTAACCAACTGTGTTAACATCTATGCTTAGCGTTGCCTTCGTATTGTATAAAGGAGGGTTTCTTCCAAGATTTTTTTCAGCTTATCATCAGCAGTCGAGTTTTTACAGAGACCTTGCGTATTTTTAAAATTTCATATACAAAAATGCATATCAAAACATTCAAGGATGTTCTAATGGGATTAAAAAGTTGATAAAACGATAAGTGACTGTCATTGGCAATAATGGAAATTATGTAATTGATTGATTTAGTAGAGTTTTTTTGAAAATATTAACTTTTGGTTAATTAAAAAACTACGACGTTATTTATGCATCAATCTAATGTATTTCAAAATTGATAGATTTAATACAAAGACTTCTTCTTATAATAATTATAGGATGTAATGTAATAGGATGGACCCATATTATAAATGTTTGCAAAATAAGTATTGTTTTTATAATCAAATAAAGCTCTTCCTCTTAGACTTGAACAATTTTAATATTCAAATTCAAAGACTTGATAAAAAATTTATAACAAACTACCTAGCTTTAATTATCATAGCCACTTGCAGCCCAGTCTGCAGACATTTTCTAGCAAATTTACATTCAAGGAGAACAGCTTGTACTATAATTGAGTAGAGTCGAACATTCCCCCTATTTAAAAGAGCATATCTGGAAAAAGTCCTACAAAACTATAAATCATGTTGAAATTATCTTTAGCTTACTACAATATATTACTTTGATACATTTAAAAATCCCATATAGCTACAGATATAATGTGGAATATTTTCAAAAAGGGTGATTTGTCACCTAAAATGGAGCAGATGGATCTTCAATTTGATTTATCGTTGATACATTTTATTTCAAATCTAAAATACAAATCTTTCATTTTAATAAGATTGTACGATGCTAACAATTTTCGATTATATCTGCTATGTTCTTTGACTCTCAGTCGAATATTTTAATATCTACATATGATTGAGAACGACAAATAATTCTCAATTTATAGATTCAATCCATGATTTTCTCTAAATTTAAGGATTTTTGTCCCCATTTTTATATATTTTGTCTCTATTTTCATGATCTGAGGTAACATAGATTGATTAATATTTTTAATTAATGTTTTGGATTCGACCTTTATGTTTCTCATCTCATAAAAATCATGTTTATAGTTGTAGGTGTTTTCATTATTAAAAAAAAATCTGTATGCTTATTGAACTTGTAAATCCTATAAACTTATGCATAATCATGGTTATTACTATGATACATGTACGTATACTTTAGTTGATACATCAAGCCTGATGCATGGGTATGAATAAATCGATCTTATTAAAGGCTACCATAGCTTTAAAAAAGTTCTATTTTTATATATGCATATTTTGAAAAGTTATTCCATTGTGTATATAATACAAAATCGGAAATAATCTCGATCATCAACTGATCCAACCAACCTTCCATTTATTAAAAACAAATCATAGCAGCCAAGGATTAAGATCTCTTCTTTTTTGTTAATATCTAGTTAGTTTTTATGTTGTTATTTAAGACGTTAAAGATATATTTGCATATATCATATTTCACAAAGCATAAATCAAAAAGCATAAAACCAGAAACCGAATCTTCGAACTTTATAAGATAAAGGACACTAAGAGAGGCCGTGAAATGTTCATCTAGGGAGTACTTGATAAAAAATTTAAACTCCAATAAATAAAACTCGTGTAGACAAACCTTTTGGCAAAATGATAAAGTTCTTTGTATATTTAACAAAATACACCCATTTTATTTGGCTACGTGTAAATCTTAAACATAGCTTTATTATTAATGAATTATCCATAATACGTTAAGAGTATTGCAAAAAAACTTTCTGATAAATATAAACAAAATATGGTACCTTCTATGTTAATTACATTAATAAATTTAATTATGTAATTAATGCCAGTTCTTATTTATCGTTCAAAATTACATTATTTTAATTTTTTAGCATGGATAATTCATTCTATACCCAAACATATTTTTCATCTTTGTACCTGTAGGTAGTCCCGCGTTAAGCGGTTGGACTCGTACCCGATCATCTCGGGTTCGAATCCCACAGGAGATGTGGATGGCAACCACATTTTTAAAAACATATATATGCCATGAAAAACCATGTCAAAAATGGTTGGTAATGATACCATAAAAAAAAGGGAAGCTAAAAGCCACCTCAAAAAAAAAAAAAAAAAAATTTTCATGATTAATTCGGTTTTAGGGATTCAAATAGATGTATCAATCAGAAACTATTTTTTTCATATTCAAAATAATCAAAAACTCTCAATGTTTCGACCTCAGTTACAGATTGATAATGAAGTAAAACGCACGTTTTCATCTGTTAATCTTTTCTATTTCTTCTTATCTGCATAGAAATACATTTTTAATTGTAGTTTCTCATTATCTTTAATAAAAATTTAAGTAGAAGAAGATTTGTGAGTAGCCAAATTATTACTAATTTTAGATTTTATTTTAACGATTGATGCAAATCCAGTTAAGAAAATTTCAGATCCAAGAAATCAGAGTAAATCTGGATTGAGACAACCAATTTTAAAAAATAGTATTTTTAGAGTAAATCCAACTAAGCCAACACTTTGAGTCTTTGCTTGTTTAAAATAATCCAAAACACCTATTACAAATTTGTAATAATGTATCTTTGTAAAATATTTGTTATTTAAGTTGTACAGATGTTTTTGATAAGCTTTTATGTGTATAAGCTTTCTCTCCGAAGCGAAATTTCACTTCACTAGAGGAGCTTTAATATTTCCTCTGTCTATTTCAAATATTCTCATATCTCCTGATACTCTGCTCCATTTAATTTCAATTGATGCAGCTTTTCAATTGAAATACATCAATGACTACATATATTGTATAAATCGAGTCCCAGATGGTAAATGTGCATTTCTGAACAAATCAAACATGCTTCTATTTAAGTTCCATAGAGAGACCGTACCTTACAAAATGTAAGCAAGACACATAAATAAAACCCTTGTCGTCCAATAAATGTAACATATCGATACAATTCCTCGGTGGAGGATTATAAATATTAGAGTTACCTTAAGGATGTTATCCTTTCAGTTAAGAGTCCATACCTAAGTCGTATCTACCTTTTTCGGGAAATATGGCTTATAACGTTAAAACGCTCTTTGGCGTCTCCCTTTCTTAAATGTTCCACGAGCCTCTAAGATCCGACGTCCCATGGGTAGTTCTTATGTGAATTTATTTTTTATTACTTCTATTATCAAAATTCATATTTCGAAATAAATTTCCGCACAATGAGGATACACATTTTGCTTGTTATTATCGAGCACATTCCTCACTATTCTGCAATTTTTTTATCCATGAATTTTTCATAGGAGCACCAAAGTAATATCATAATTATAGGACTCGGGAACCGTGTTGATGCTCCCACATAAATTTAAATAAAATATACGTTATCCTTTATCGACAGCAGTTTCGCTCAGATCCTTTGCAGAGTAATGGAGGGAGGGGAGGGCTGAAAAATAAATTTCTATTATAGCATTTGGGCTTCCGCTCGCGACATTTTTCTTCGCTCGTTTTCTTACATTTAACACGCAACATCCATAAATCTCTTTATTTAATATCTCTTTCACCCTCTCTCACTTCCATACTTGATTATTTCATTTAGGTCTTTATTGCCGCTCAGCGTGTGAGTAAAGATCCCGACTCATATTACACAATGCTAAGTACCTTCTGAGCAGACGCATATTCATATGCTGGCCCATAAATTTTCAAAAGTACATATATGCACCAAAAAAACGTTAAAATTCTTACATAAATTCACATCAGCAGAAAATTTACAAGGACATTAAGGAGGAATTCGAGCAAATATTTTCAATCCAAGAAAAAAAGTCGTTCAATTTATTATATTTACCTTATGATAATTTTATGGCGGCTTTAAATCTTCCCTTTCGACACAAGAAATGCCAATCAAGTACATGTTGAGTGAAAATACCTCGTATGTTTTTCCAAAGGGCTTTGAAAGGGTGTTCTTTTAGGCATTGTTTTGAGTGCGGGGTGGTTCTACCGCGAAGCTCATACAAATGAGGCTTTCCATCCCTCCCCCCCGCAATAAACATGACCTATTGGGGATTTCGCCTGAAACAAATGGGAAAAACCGAAATTGTGCGACACGTCGATGAATATTTCTCATATTGGACAAATTTTCATTTCACGAAAGTCTTGATTTATATTGCTGACATAAAAGATTGAGTACCACCCCACACCCTGGGTGAGAATATTTAGAAGAGAGTATGGAAGATTACTTGAATATATTATACCAGAAGATTTGATGTCTTCAAATTACATTTTTTTCAATCATCAATTGATATCCCGACGATAATAAATAATGGGATAATAAACAATTATTCCTGATTTTTTATGAATAAAATAATATGCAACTGAATTTAAGCCATCAAAATAGTAATTTATTTTTTCTTCCCTAGTTATCATTTAAGTAACTTTTTGCTATGTTTGTATATTCTGTATGCATTTCTATGGATGCAAAGACGATACATAAACAAATATAAATTAATTTAAGCTTTTCTTAATATAATTTGATTTTTGGTCTCTATTTTGGATCTCATGATTGTACACCTATCTAGTTATTTTTTTCTTGATAGCTTTAAACAGATACATACTAAATATAAGATAAATCGTTTATTAATTGTAATAGGAGTAGAGTCTTAATATAAAAATAACTTGAAGGCGAAAAACATTTATTTATATAAGAAAAGATAAAAAATACAATTCAAAAATAGATAAATAAAACACTAAAAAATTCAAATATTATTTTGAAAATATGACCGCGCCATTTTCGTATAACACCATCAATGTGACTGATAAAATTCCTTTCTTCTAAGACACGAACTAAAACTCACAAAATTCCCGATTTTCCGACAAATTATTTATTTCCATCACTGCCGATGAATACTTATGTACTATAATACTTTGATATGATTCGTAATTATTTTACAAAGGAATACAAAAATTCTGAACCCCGTATCTATTATATTTCATATCGATATTCTCATTATAAGAATCGAGGTGTAGTAAATACATCACCGGTAGGGAAAGGTTAATATAACAATTTGAAAAACATATATGTACTGTATACATGTGTACATAGATTAAACAGTTCTTAGACGTCACCTAAGCTCGCAAATCAGCAGTTGCGCTACTGTTTCCAAGCGTCCAGATTTCGGCGGGAATGTCTCGATTTAGTAACTTTCATCGTGCTGGTGAGGTATACGATTTCTGTTAGATAAAAAATTCAATCCCGAATTTTTCGGGATTACGTTTACTAATCCCGGGATTCATGAGCACCTAAAACTGTCCAGTATCCCGGGATTGGATTCCCTACTTGAGGCTGCTTCCTATCCCACGAATACTCTTTAACCTTTCCTTGATCATGATGTATCTACTACAACTTGACCCTAATAATGAAAATATCGATATTAAATATAATAGATGTACCAAATACATATCATGGTAGCGCGCAAGTGATTTTTAGCACAGTAAGATGAACGAAATTGCACGCAGGCTTATTTCTTATATATGAATCAATTGATCAAGCGAATTGTAACATGATCGCTTCTTTAATTGCTGGCTATGCATAATACAGGAGCTTTGTTACTACTCTGTTTATGACGTGAGTTTAGAATGATAAACCACAATGCAAACCCATATTAAGCTTTTTGGCAATTGAACAGAATGGGTGTCTGGTTCATCAAATTGTCTCATTCCAATCCCTATTTAAAAATTGAGTAATCCATGTTTTTATACTGAAAAAGACATTGAAAATAATGTAATAAGATTGATATTTAAAAGATGCTAAATATATATTTTTGAAATCCAATGCAGATATAATTAAAGCATTTGTGAAGATCACATCTTTCATATCTCGTCATAGAATCATGACCTTTTGAAATTCTTCAGCCTGTTAAACGACCAGAGCTCTTGAGTTTTCTTCAATTGCATACAATGCGAAGTCAGAAGTAGTACTAGGCACTTCTTTTAGTTAGCCATTTTGACATTTCAGTAAGAGACGTTTTTACTCTTTTTTTAAACCCATGAAACACAATCAAAATTTTCAAGATGAACAAGATTTTCATCTTGAAAAAAATAAAATTTTTGAGACTCATATTTTCCAATGGTTAGTCTACGAGAAAGCTCTACGGCGTGTAAATTAAAATTTGAAACACCACCGAGGCTCAGATTGTTCTTATGCGCAGCTGCAAATTATTTTCTTGGTTATACAGACGAAAATGGAAGTAATTACAGCAGCTCTTGCGTTTGTATATATTTCACGTTACACCAGAATAATTTATTGCGTGAAACCTATTTACTCACGACGACTGATGCATATTTATTTTCGTCGATTATACAGAGTATTTTTTTAAATTATCCAGCAAAAAATATTTCTGCTTCGTGTAACGGGGAAGTGGTGTATGTGTAGAGGGCCTTCGTGTGCTATTCAAATTATAAGTAGGTCAAATTTACAACAATTCAAATGACTGCTCTATTAAGGGTTGAGGTCGTGTGACCCTTGTAAAAGGGTAGCATTGATGCATGGCTTATATGTGTCGCACGGATTTAATATGGACCACATAATTCTATTTCGCAGTTGGTTGATAATGTTCTTAAATACGAAACGAAAATAGTTTTTATATACGCTATTTTTTTATGTCGATGCTATGAAATGTATCGATGTTCAAGCTAGTGGTGCAAACGCCCTAAAAAGCGTGGTGCCTTGTACCAATATTAATCCTAACAAGTGAGTAAGTTGTAAACACCCTGTTCTTGCATACGTGATATGAAAACGAATTTTCCGATAGCAAGATCTCTATTTATATGCGACACAGAGATTTTTATTCGGGAAGAAATGGTTTTTTCCCCAACCCCTTGAGATTATTTGAATCCAGAACATTCTGGTGGCTTGTCAATCCCCCCCCCCCCTTCTGGGTTTTATTTTATTTGACTATTTTTGATAAATGACAATGATATCGATTTGAATATATATCATATGATCGTTCGATTGAAATTTGTTCGAATTTGGTGTAATTTTATCGAATTGCAAGTAGCCAAACCCTTATAAAAATATGGTTGATGATTTAAATAAAGGGTTGGTTGTTTAGTCTACTTTTTATCTTATGAATATATTCATGGGTGGTTTCGTTGCAATTGAATTATTCAAACACTCCCTGTACCACCAAGAACAAAGCCAAAGACAGAATAACCACATTATTTTTTAGTTTTTGCGAAAATTACCATTTCGATGTAGATTTATTGAGATATATATAATAGTTTAAAAAATGTATGTGTATAAGAACTATATAAAAACTTTTTCAGCGAGCATTTCAATCCACTAGGGTCTGGGTCAATCATACTAATGGAAAATTTCGAATCATAGCTACAAATACGAAATAATTTTCAACCCCTAAATAAAAGTTTCCTTGATAAAAATATTTTTAATATTAAAATATGGCCATGGGGCATGTTTTAATCAAATCATTTATTTATGCTTGTTACAAAATTAAATACACAGCATTTTAATAAATAATATAATACCCCTTTATAATTCTTTGTGCAAATTTTTTATTGAGTTATAAATGAATGTATTATATGTTTATAATACTTGATACATATTAATTGATAATTCTATGTGACGGTACATTTTTAAATGTCTCCAACAGAGGTTTTATCAAGCTTTAAAGGAAAAAGTAAAGCGTTGACAGTCTCACTTTGAATGGCAGCCCCAAACAAGAATTCCAAATAAGCTCTCTTTGTGTTTCTCAGCGCGCTTCAAATTGTGTGTTTTATCAATTTTTAGCAATTTGAGATACTTGGTTCAAATTAATTCATATTTAATCAAGTGATAAGACAATAACAATGGAAGCCTTCAAAGGTTGAGTGATTAATTGCTCAACGAAGATGGCGCATTTACAACAAAGCTGAATCGCACCCCTTCGTAAAAAAATCTATACGCACTTAATCATTAATTTATAATTTTCAGTCTTAATAATCAAAGTAAATTTGAAGGCTTTCATCAAAATTTAAGCGTCACTGTGGCTATTTATATCGAATTATCCGAATTCAGGACGATATCAATATTTTTTTAATATGACGGGTGAACGATAATAAATTGAAGACACTTTTCGTGGTGACCCGTTTCATGTAATATTCGCAAGGGCGTTTCTTTGAGGTTAAAAGCGGATTACAATAAAAGGAAACAAGTCCTCAAAGCGAATTGAGCACTAAAGGACTTCCTTCAAAAAACACTTCTCTTGCTGAAATATTTTTAAAGCTAAATTGATTATTATGGGGCTTCTACCCGACAATATTTCGTCCTTTCTTTTTGTTTTTTCATCCTAGGTGCTATCCAGCAGTATTGGGTTGTGATTCAGACAGGAAACTAATGAAGCTAACTTTTCAAGATTGCCACTGCACTCCATCGTCTTATCTTCTTTGTCGTAAACTTTTATTTGTTCCAAGTCTTTCACATATATATTTACAGTGTAAAATACGAAAATGCAGCAAGCTTTAAAGCTCTTAAGCTAATTTTTAAATTAAAACCTATTTTGATCTACATCACTTGTTCTTATTTGGTCATCATCACAAGCAATCAAATGAGATTATTATTATTGGGCGATCAAATATTGTTTATTGAATTTTTAATGTATTAAACATTAATAATTTGTATCAGTTATGAATTACAAATAAATGCTAAAGAATTTTAAAGCAAAAATATCATATCGCTTTATATAGAATATGCAGTAAATATATTGTGCATGTTTAATATCCAATACGTATATTAAATTCATTTTATTCCAAATGTATGATG
Organism: Stenopsyche tienmushanensis; assembly: GCA_008973525.1. Taxonomy (NCBI): domain Eukaryota; kingdom Metazoa; phylum Arthropoda; class Insecta; order Trichoptera; family Stenopsychidae; genus Stenopsyche; species Stenopsyche tienmushanensis. The sequence goes on along the minus strand of WACJ01000163.1, from coordinate 227,952 downwards.
TCTCAGAATATAATTCATATTCAAATAATAATTTTGCATAAACGAAAATAATTCTATGATAAGTATCCATATTTACCTGATGGAAAATGTTGATGTAGATAGATATTATGTTCCACGCTATTTATAAAAGCACTTATTTATCAGAAAACATTGATAGTAGACAATCTGCGTTTGAGGATATAAATAGGAATTATTTATATAGAAGATATTATCAATAGCCAAATATTTTCTTTTTACTATCAAAGCAAATAACAACCATCGATGCCATATGTTTTGAAATAGGAGAACTTAAGTTGCTATAACAATAATAGAAATATCGATTTGTTCGATAGGAGTAACAAAAATATTAAGAATCATATGATTCTTCCCACGGCTTAAACCCTTAAGATAAGATATAATAGTTTAAATATGTTGCTCAATAAAGCTAATGACCATTAAGTTAAATTTAATCTACTTGTTTTTATCCTAATAATATGAATTTTATTCTGACACATCTTGAATATATACAGTACATAGAAAATCCGATCAATGGCTAATTAATGTCGATCACAATATTTTAATTTTAAATTAATTTTAAGTATATTTATTTTCATGTTTTTTAAGTTTTTTACAATAAGAAGAAGTCTTACATATGATATTTTTCCCTGGGTAATATTTTTTTTATTCTAATCGAATTCCATCATTCAAATATTTGAAGACCCCCAACAAAGGTATATCATCTTCAAGGGCTTTCCTCACAATGGCCTCCTCATATTGATTTAATAGAATCAGTTCCTTTTCACGTACAAGGCACTCGGTTATATCGCAGGCTCCATCTTCTTTCAATCTGTACCCTTCAGATTTTCCATTCCGAAGATCAGAGGCTCCGGTGTGTGCGGAGTTCGCATGTGTCCATCAGAGCACATCCTGTCGGATGCGTATCCAATAAACAGGATAGCGATACCAATATATAAATACCTCAAAGTGAATAAATCAAAAGACAATATTTTCGTCACTATAACCCCGCGAAAGCCTCCGCTGCGGATCGATATCCACCCCCAGGGACGGATCGGCTCCGGTCCCGGGACGGGACACGCGGCTATTGTAAACACCCCCGGGGCCCACGAGGTGTTCAGGCCCCTCGATTTTGGGCCCCCATATTCGAAAGGGTGTGGGCGCAACCCGACCTGAGGATTAAACTTCCGAATTGAATACATTCAATGGTATTTTCACGTGGCTTTATTGTTGGGGAGTCTGGAGTCAAATCTATAACATATTATCAAAAACATCCATATAGATACTTTTTTATCCATGGATAAATTCGCAAATGCGAAAATCCCGAACTGATAAGAGTTATGTGGATTTAACCACTAAATATTCAAATAATCCCCAATCGTGACTAATCATGAAATATGTAATAGAGTTGATTTCAATATAAAATACGATGCGGAAATCCCAAATACTTTAAGCCTTTAAAACCTTAAGCCTCTTCAAACTATTAGTCGGGCCCATTGGGGCATTCTTTAATTATAAAAGCTTACCAAATTTTACTCGTAATGTAATTTTACGGTAAGTCCGTGCTTTAATCATAATTTATTTCAAATAACAGGTAAACCGCATCATCGCTATTAAATTATGTTGAAATTTTTCTTCGTTCCAATGCAAATTTAATCTTGCAACATAAAAATATTTTAAAACTATTAATATTAAGGCTGCCAATTTTTTTGAGACAAAAATCGTTATCGATGGAAAAGATGTAATTAAGAAAACTTTTTAAAACTAAGCCAAAAATAGCTGTTAGTTTTTTTTCGCTCAGAGGTAATTTTATTTAAACAAATTGCATATAATACATTGCAAAATACAAAAACAGTTATTTTGCGCTATCACGATCATAGATTAAAAAGTTGTGAGGATTTAGAGGTGAAATTTTAGGAATTTTTTCATAATGTTGAAAAAAAATTGTTTTGACAACCCTCACATTTAGGACATAGGGCCTATATGTGAAACATAACAAAAGACCACCCTAACCCCCAAAAAAATATTTTCGGTCGATGTGCAAATTATCCACTGAGAAACTACTTAACATATTTAGTTTTTCAAGGATATACACAAAAATATACAAAAAAAATTATAATACAGTTTAATAATTTTTAACTTTATTTTTTATACGAGCCGAACGAACAGACACACATCAGTATAAGCTTTAAATAGTAGTGGAATACGAAGTCAGATGCGATAGAAATAAATTTTAAGCATAGATGATATTAATTGATAGCTTTCTCTGAATTCCCAAAACAATTTGCGATTCAAACAGGATCCTGGATAGAAATTTTAATTTCTGTCTAGGACACTCTTTTCAATTTGGAATAATTAGCGACCGTAATTATTACCACAAAATAGTTGAAAAATCTTATATTCTGAATGATAAATTAAATAATATCTAATAATGATTGTTAACAACGTACACGAGCTCAGTCAACATAATCGTGATACACATGTTGTACCATCAGATCTAATAGGCCACGATTCATTTATTATACAAAATGCATGCATTCAAGCAAAAATCTATAAGCAGAAAATTAATAAAAATGTCAAATTGTTTATATAATATCAAATATTGACATGGGGTAGAAATATTTTTTAATTTTCCCAATATCATCCTTAAATAGTGCTATTTAGTTTATTGTTATATTAGGGGAAAACTATTTTGGTACGCATTAAAATATACAATCAATTTAATTGGATTCGTTCGACCCTTAAGTTATCAAATTAGTCAATCTTCATGAATGAAATAATTGAGGTCAATACGAATCAACTACGTACAAATTTGTTTTGCGAAGGTCTATTTTGGCTGACCTCAATCACCACACACAGTGGCTATTCTCAGAACAGAAAGGAAAATTATGGGATGATATTCGATGAAAGGATTCAATTATCTCACCTTCGTTACCACAGGTTACGTAAATCGAGACCACAAATACTCCACAGGTCAACAGCCAGAATTAATCGAATGGGTTTTTAGCGAATCCTTTGCCGATGCGTGAATCTTCTTTCAAAAGTCTCGCTATTCATCAGGGCAGGTCTAGTTAACGATTCGGATAAAGCGATCACGTCTAGGCCAAAGCGTGATGGGAATCGACGACGAGTTTGTAGGCTGGAAACTCTCAAATTGAATCCTTTTGCGATCGTAAATTCAGACTGGAAGAATAAAAAAGATTTATTATTGAAATGTATTGAGAAGTACGTTCCTTTGCGCCGTTTCGAGCGAAACACTTTATCTTAAGGGCGTTGAGGCATTAAGTCTGCATTGTTTTTTCAATCCTCCTCTTTTGCAAAGACCAAAGCCAACAAAACCAAGCAATAATGAAGCCTTTTCCTCTATACAATTTATAAATGAACGCATGAAATCTGACCAATTTATATATATATATTATTGCTATTAATTATCGAAATGAATTTCATTGCAGGATCTAGATGAAATAATACCAAAGGATGTTTTCTACATAACAACTTGTTGCCATAAATAATTTATCCTATCTATTTAATTACCAAATTTGATTTTAATATCATCACTTAGCAAATAATTCATTGCAAGCCAAGTCACGCAGCACCCTCTTAAACCCCAATAAGCACCTGCTGCACAAGTTGTTCGTCCAATTATTATTGGCTTATCCTTCACAAGTTTGGCGTCCCATCCCTGACAACCCCAAATGGAAGCTTGAAAAAATTGTCGAAGTCAAATTCAATACAAATATTAGCGAGATATTTAGAATATAAATATATTTACAAGACATTTGTTAATTACAACTCTACAAATCATCAATTGTAAAAAATATGTATTTGAAAATTGAATACTTAAGACTTAATTATCAAATAAAATGTATTATATGTTTGAGCAAAACTGGTTTTAGAATTGGATTTAGTTATCTGCCCTTTTAACAGATATGATTTTGCACCCTTAGCTAAAAAATAATTCTCCAAAGTCCAATATGCTTTTGTACATGAAAAAATATTTCAGGATATCCTTGCTTACATTTTTTGGCGATTTTAATTGAAATTTTAGACGTTCTTCGAATCAAATGTCCGACGTTACTAATATCGTTTTGTACTTTGTATTAAAATATCTCAAATATAAGCGTAAATTGATCCGAATTTATTATGCCAAGGCCTGCTTTGTTTGTTCCCGATGAAAATTTGTTTCATTTCAGAAATGTTCGCGGTAACGAGTTTTGCTATATTTTGCAGAAATTTTATGTAAGAGTTTAAAACTCGCAGAGCGTCCCGTTGTTTGTTCTCGCATTTCTATGAACTCTTAACTCAATTTTAAAGAATTCCCAGGTATTGTATTACACCATTATCTAATCCCAGAATTCCGAGCCAAATAACTTCGGCTCAATCCCGACTAGTTTGAGGAAAGCCACCCACTCAATTTGTCTCCAAAATCAAAAATATGTTTATTCACCTCGCAAATACGCTCAACTTTTGCATGTATATATCCACACGTTATCCCCGAACTTTGTGCGGGATTTTCCGCATTTCACTTACAGGGAAATTTTTACGAGAAAAAGTGCGCCGCTTTTTTTTTTGGGAAAGTTTGCTCCCATGGAAAGTTTCGGAGGAATAAACGCTTTCCTTGAGACCGGTACTTTCACGAAATCTTTCCAACTTTTATGGACGTTCGGAAACATGTTGACTGTCATATAATTTTTAGCGTTTTTCCGTATTTGTGTTTTCATTTACGTGTTTGCGTTTATTTGTGTGTTTATGGTCGACACAATGAAAATATTAATACAGCGCCTTTATATACTTTTTTATTATTTGTTTAAGGCTCTATTTCGGGCCTTCTTGGCAATTTTCAGTTAATGAGCGTTGGTTTACGTATTAAAGACGATTAAAGTAAACTTCCATCGTCTAATAGCCTTCTGTATAAAATTTCGACTCATGAAAAATTGTGAATAAAACGTATCTTGGGTGCTTTTTTCAATTAACTGCCTAGGTAAATACTGAAATTATATAGATATTTAAATTCACGAATAAAATATTATAATTTTATTACGTGCACGTAATTAAAACTTTGCATTTTAAATGAACAGTTGGCTTAAAATAAGTTCCAAAAGCATTTTTCAACATAAATTAGTATCTTTTCGCATAGAAAGTCTTTGCAACTATTAAAAGCTTTAAAAATGAACTGAAAACTCCACTACAGTTGGAGGCAAATTTAGATCACTAATTAAATCAAATAATGTAACCCAAATGACCCCAAATGCAGACTTTAACAAAATTATAAAAAAGACACATGAATCGAAAACTCATGAGTAATCGTTCATGCATTTTAATGTCTTTGTCGTTCAAAACTTGCTTCAATATCAGCTTTTAATGGACTGGATTTGCCTTCATGAAGAATGAAATTGTTTTCGCACAGCCTAAAATCCTTTGTTCTGATATTGATTTCCCATATTTCTCAAAATTCGTTAATGGAAGTATTAGCTTAGTAATTTTTAAGCTTGAATTCAACCTTTTAACGTCAAAGAAAACAATCTATTTGATCTTATTTTTTGATATATTATACATGCATTGTTAAAATGCTTCATAAAAATGTCTTACTTTCAAAGTATAAATGACTATTTTCAACCTGTTCAATAAAGTTGAACTAATACAAGCCCTGTCTCATTATTTAATAGCCAAATAATTATACGCAGAAACATTAAAAAACCACAAATTTAGATACATTTTAAACTCCCAGATAATAAAAAGTAATGATTTATGTGTTATTTGATTACATATTACAGACTTTTATGCAAATTTGCATATATAAATTAATCCAAGTGCCATACTAATGTCTCTTATATTCATGATGCTATTTATACTCCTTATCACTTGATTCTGCTTATTCGTTATTTATCAAATATCTGTCAAAGTAGAACTTCTAATTTAATTCGTCCATAAATTCCAGATAACAGATTTGTCGATATTCAGGGTAATATTTAAGATCCAATGTATTGCTTCTATTTAAGCTTATTACATTTATTTATCTAAAACATATAATGAAAATTTAAAAAAATGTTCTTTTTAGTGTGCCAAATCCATTGTCTTTCAGGTAACGTAATATGAAATAAATGATATGAAGAAAGTTAAAATTTGCAGAGAAGAGAAAAAAATAATTTTCCCTTGGAAATAATCAAGGATGTGGTATGTTTTATTATATTTTGTCACTTTCGCACGTCAACTGCCATAACAATTTTTCCTCGTTCATATTGGCTTTCATCCACTGCCATGAAAACGTACACAATTGTATTTAATCTTATCATATTCTCTTTCATTTTTCCCCACTTGTCACTATTGATAAAAATATAATCCATCGCCATATTAAAAAAAGCCTCTAGAGCCTTTGACATTGACGTATGATGATGATAAACGGTGTGAGAGTGCCGCAAATTCAATATGCGATATGTGGGTATCGAAGATATGCAAATTTAAAAAGGGACACAAAGGGTGAATCTGAAAAAAATATATAATATAAAATTTATACATGCATAAAAGTCGAGATAAAAATATGAAAATGGGTTCACCTGGAAATTGGAAGCTCATTATTGATCATTTTTAAAAATTTAAATATCAAAATATGCACATTTTTCCGCGGATAAGTATGCATATTTCATGCGCGCGATATGAATATACATATGATCGTGTTTAATGGTTTTTAAGCGCCGAGACATGAAATAATTACTTCATGAATATGAAAAGGCCTCGAAAAACACCTCAAAGGATTAAAACTTGGAGTTGTATAAGTCGTATTAGGGACACATCCTTAGATAATCACTCCAAAAACAGCTCGAGGATGTAATGTGGATCAAGCAACTTTATTTCAATACCTTCAACAACTTGGAGAAGTCTCGTCTTGCGGTACTTGAGCACTAAAATAACTGTGCTTAGAGTTTATGATTAACAATATTGTCATAGAGATATTATAATAACATGGTCGTTCGCATCTTTTTGGTTATTCGATTAGGATATGTTTCGTACTTGTATGGCCTTCTTGACCTCCTTGTTGCTGTCACCGAATTTCTGACATACTTTCTATATGAGACCTTAATATTGTGCCTTGTCAATTTGGATAAAATAATCATAAACAAGTTTATTATATACATATAATGATGAGATTAAACCTTCAATTACACTATTTTATAAGCAACCGATGAAAAAGAAGGTATTGATTTTTTAGGGATTCGATACAACTATTGGATCATTTAAGTTGGCCTCGATGCTATCAAGATTTCTATCATCACTTTTATTAAAATTCCAAAACCAAACAGTAATTTACTCTCAAAACCTTAAAGCTTGTAAAGATGAATACTGATTCCGAAAATGTTTTCAGATCAAAATTTTAGCTATGGAATTAACAACTTAAATATCTTAAGTGCAAATCTATAAGTACCGACCACATTTTAAGACATGTAAACATATTTTGAAGTGGTAGCAATTTTCCAATATAAGGTTTGATAAAGGGCCATTGTTATAGAACTAATTCGGAATGCTATCATAACAAAGGCATATTAACTCATATCTGAAGCACTTTATTTCTCTTTGCTTTCTATCAGTTTTGATTCGTTTTTATATCAAAATATTCCCACAAAAACACATTCTTTATTAAAACTGATCAATGATGAGTATGTAGCGATTACTCTCTGTTAAGCTTTATAATTCAGCATTTCAGAATCATGATTAATTTAATCAAATGAGCTAAACTACGAATAAGACGCTACGAAAAAATCTTTTGATCATTTCACAATTAAGCCTAATCATGATGCTATTATATCTCTATGTAAAGTCTTTTCATCTTAATATCTATTTTTCCATAAATTATTCAGCATAAACGCGTTTCTAATTCAAATCTTAAAACCAGAATCATACAAAAAGGTCTATTATAAGGATTAACGTATTATATACGAAAATAGTCTTCGTTCAGCGCCATATCGATAATACTCTCTGTCGTTTGCTTTGAACATCCCTTGAATTAAAAATATGGACGCCTATTGAGAATGCGGCTTTCAACGTATAATCGGCGACTTTTTCGCTCTTATACGCTGGAGAGCGGTAAATATAAGTAGCATATGTGTAATAAAAGCCCTCCGGAGACCGGGGAAGGGTCCAGGAGTAATCCCGTCCCAGCATCCCTCGATCCACCGTGAGAGAATTTGGGAGAGTGGGAGACCGGGCGGGTAGTTTAATCGGCGCTGCAAATATTTGAAGTTGTTTATTTGTCAGGTTTTATTGATCGACTCCCGAAGCATATGTAACTCAATTTCGGTCGGGCTTAAATATTTAATATGGAGGGCATAATTGAAATCGAATACCCCTTCATAAATATGCATTAAAACGAAATTCATAGGAAGCGTGTCTATAATCCTCAAACATTCTCATCCATCGAGCAAAAAATAAATTTAAAAAAAGTCATTTACCCATTTTAGATTTGAGAAGCATTCAATATTTTTTTTTATCTTAACACATTTCTGTCGGAAAACCGCCGCATGCCATATTTTTTCTCGACAGCTGCCAAAAAACGAAAACTATTTTATTAGCTGAGTTACTCATCATACATATCAGCACTTATTTATTGAATCAAATTGTTGTAAAACGTTTTTATAATAGTTTTAAATTACGTCCAATATTTGAGAATAAATACAACTTTAAATTATCTTATTTTAGAAAACAGCTACCCCTATAAAGGGGTATAATACAAAAAACACGTGTATAACATCACAAATACGATACAGTTGCTGTTCGATACCATAAGGTTCATTGAAGAACAAAGATCCCTTTAAAAATAGAGTATGAAACCTAACAATAAATTATCCTCAAATAATGATTTTAGGTGATTAAGTTCTTGCAGATAAAATTGGTTAAAGATAGTTTGAACTTTAGCAAACATATGTTCTGGTGCGTTGTCATGAAGAAGCACTACTCCTTTTGAAAGCTTTTCTCGCCCTTTCTCTTTGATGGCCTCTCACAAAGAAGTTATTATATGGATATAAGCCTCTCTTATTATGATAGTTTCCTATGGCATGAATTCCCATGTTTTGTCTCTTGTTACCAAACGCTATAAAAATGTTCTCACTAAGCAGCTTAAAGTTCTCTTCACAACACTTTCGCTGAGGATCCTTTTGAAAATAAACAAACACTCTCAGAATCAATGTTGCAATAACCTTAAACATATCCAGCTATATGTGAATGATACACTTAACTTCTATTTACAATAAATAACCGATTTCTAATCCATCAAAATTAAGTTTTCCATTTTCTGGCACATTTCATCAGAAAGTCACTTCAACAGAATATCCAATATGAGAGCCATCTTATCATATGTTCAAATATCTTTTTTGCTTCTTATCTTATTTAGTAAAAAACATTAGTACTGATATTTAATTCAAATCATCACTCAATTGAGGCTGCGTATGTAATGCGCTTTCTTTTCATTCACACAGTCACCAAATCCATTACAGAATATATATTTCAATAATTCACTTGATCATTGTCATTACAAACATATCATTCTTGAATAACAATGTTTAGAATTCTGTTCGATAAACCACTTATTTGTTTAAAATTGAACTCATGTATGTTCATTCTGTTACCTTTACTGTAGACCTTGTTTTCGGAAAGAAATTAAAACTTTTTTGGTTCTCGTTGTGGGCTCTGGATAATTTTCTATATGTATAGAATTTATGAGTTTCTTTGCAAATTCTTTTTCGGTCTTATTTTTGAATATGAATTTATAAGATAGCATGGATTTACGATGCTCAAAAGTTAAGGTAATATAATTTACTATGAAAAATAAATGTAAATTTCAAATTCACTGCTGTTTACAAAATAAAAAACCTTGTAATATTATGGATGAGTGATGAATTTTCCAAACTCAATATAGGATTTTTTATTTTACATAAATCAATTGTATCATACATTTTTACGCAGTATTAATTATTTCATAGATCTTAAAAATATGAAAGCATATATAAGTTTGGGATAAGTCAAAGTGCTTTGAATATTTTTATAAATTGAATATATCATCTATGTTTCGTCAGAGTAATTGAAAGTTTTAATAGTTTAATTAAATATAGCTTGTATTTGGCTAGTTTTGGCAGTCCCATTTTATTGTATCAATATATTATGACATTAAAATAATCATTAATCTTATCAAAAATTAATTTTGGAACTCTAATTGTAAATATTAGGGATTAAATCCAGAATATGACTAACGTTAATCTACTTTTTCCCGTTCTCTCAATCTAAATATTTCACTTGTATTCAATATTTTTTTGATGATAATCCACTTTCAAGATGACTTTGATCTTTAAAAATAAAGGAAAAATACATTTAAAATGAAAGACACTGTATCTAAGTAATTAGATGATCTTTGTACAACATTCTACTATAAAACAGTATAAGTATGCTATCGTTCAAGACAGCTCATTTATACTTCACTTCACAATAAACCACATTTTTGACATGCTGAACTGAATTCGTTCGTTTATAAAGTAAAGTATACATTAGTATAAGTTGCAAACGTCCAATATAGCTCACAATTCGGGACATATTCAATTCGTCACAAATAATGCGAGAGATTTCAACCCCCGACACCCACCCTGGGTGGCGATAAGTAGAACTTGTCACCGTAGCAGAGTGGTGGCTCTGGATGACGGGTACTCAATACCTTGCTTCATAATGACGATGGCCAAAACAAAAGATCATTCCACCTGTATGTACGCAAATGCGAACAGGGCCATTTCCGCCATTGTGACGGGCCGCATAATCGGGAAAATTGCGCCTTCTCCTCCTGCTCTCCTGCTCTTCTGCTCTGTGAGCGTGGTATCTTCACGCAATTTTATTTTTCCAGTTTGTATTGACGGAAGCCGAGATAACGGCCGTCATTGTTGTCGACGAACAAAAAAGATCGTTGCTTTTATCGCCTCTTCTACCGCTATCAAAATCAGTAGTCGAATATTTCATTCATTATTTTTTTTAATTCATTGAATGTGAAAATTAGAATGTCTAAATATTTAATATTTATGAAAACATGATTTAAGTTAATAAAAAATTTCAAGCCAAAAATTTCATTTAATCAAAATTTCAACAAACAAATATTTATTTGATACACAAGTAATAGGATTTTTTTAGCATTCTAAGATCAAAGCGACCAAATATTTCCCAGGGGTTGTTTAGAATTTCATTGAATTGCAAATTTTGTATATTTCACATTTAAATAACATAACTTCTTTACCAAAAAATATACTTAAAATTTAAAAAAATAATGCGTTTTTTATATAAAAAAATATTTAAAGGATATGTTTTGCTTTAATTTACGTGAAGTATACTTGAAATTAATGGAAATGGAGAGAAAAAATGGAAATTTTAAAAACATACTGATTAAAATATTGAAAAAAAAACTTTGACAATTTATTAAAGTGTAGGGATTGTAGATTAGATCCTGGACGTTTGCTAATTAATTTAACTATTTTCACTTAAATCTTTGATTATAAGAAACTTTTTTTTGGTAAAAATTTTAGATTGCGTTTCGGCTCCTAATCGCAGTGGCTTAGAATCTCGTAGCCTGAGGATCCTTGGATTCGATGAATACGAAAAGCATAAAAAGATTCCATCGTCGAATCTTTTATTCCGATCAAATCTGTCCTATCCATGATTATTTTTTTATATGCATACGATTACCATACTAATACATTTTTCCCTCAGACGAATCTATTTTTATCGCCGTTTTATTGAATGGAAAGCTTTTACAAACGTATAAATTGTTCTTTCCTACATTCGACCGTAAAAACTTGATGTTTTCAATTTGCATAATTCACCCCGAGTTGGCTAAATAAAGCCTCTTTCGGATAAAAGGATTCATCCTCGAAGGCCTCATTCAAACGACAAATCAATTATGCGATGGCTAAGAGATCAGATAAATAGGGCGATAGCCGTTTTAATCCGGCGTTCCGCGCGAAGAATTTTTATGGAAATAAAGGGACGCAATGGATATACGTATATCCGATTTTATTCAAATCCGGAACTGATACGTTCTGATTCCGAGCAAAGATACCGTTTTAATTGTCCTTTTTAAGTTTCATTATGAGATAATAAAAGTTTGCGAAGGATCTTTGCGGATTTCGATGCGGACAGATGGCACCAGATGAGGTCGTAAAGCCATTATCGAACCTATCACGTCTGCATCGTTTGTTTGGAAAATGGGGGATGATTTTCGCGAAGAGCTTTTATGTAGTCACGCGGAATGCTCCACATAATATTCACTATATAATTCCGCTTTGATATTTGGGGGATGAAAAAAATGTCAGAAATAAGCATACCACAAATCCGAAGTAGGACATCGGATTGAACATTGGGATAATTCGATTCACCGATGTTCGAATGTTCCTTTACGGAGCTCTAATGGTTTTGCAGTATCGGAGTACAACGAACTCTGACTTTTATAATTAGATATCCTTTTGTGATAAATTTGTCGATTTTTTTTAAATATCAGTTTCCTTTGAGATCTCCGCTGAATGAATACAAATTAAATATTGGGTTCGCGGAAAGATAATTTAATATTTGCTTGATAAAAAATTGACCTTTGTTTGAAGGGTAGGAAACTCTCTCCATAAACCCCATTCGAAGGCTGCGCTGATTCACTCACTTCACTTTGAAAAGGACGATTGAGCCAGTTGCCATCATAGATTAACTCGTATATCAACGTAGACGATCTCAACTCACTCGTTGAATTTATTTCCGATCTTCCATCCCCTAAATTATGCGAGGGTTGAATTTATATTGAAAATCACTGCCACTTTTTCATTTAGAAAAAAATATGAAGAAACTTAAAAATACTATCTAAAATGAAGTCTTTTAAAATATAACGATAAATACCTTTCTTAATTGACCCTAATGAATTATTTTAATTTAATCATCACATATAATAAATAATTAGATATTCAATAGTAAAAAGGATCAACAGTGTGATAATTTAACGTCACGCTCATGTCCAAAAGATTGAAGATTCAACCGTTTAAAAATATTCTTGATGAATTTTATTTTATTGTGAAAATATATAGCAGATGGTGTTAATATGTATTCATTTTAATTCTATGTAAAAATATTCAATTAAATCTTATATGAAACATTTTGCCTGATTTAGTTTTATCGCGCGACACATACCTTATTCGATGGTAAAAAAGCGTTATTTGGAAGGTTTTAGAATCAAATGATGCGATCAAATAAAGGGCACCGACTCATCGAGTCGTAATCCAACAAATAAAGGGGATCGTATAAACCCTTTAGCAGTTTCGGAGCGATTTTCCTGTTTTTACGAATTCGCGCTATAACATTTTTTCAATCCAAAAACGTCAAATGCTTTGAATATTGGTTGATTATTAACACTTTTTTTCATATTTTTTTGTTAAGCTTGTGTTTGGGTAGGTTTATGATGGCAATGTGTTTTCTCTGTGGGGGAAAATTATTATTTTGAAACAATGCTCGCACAAAGGGAGGCTGGAATTACAGATTTTGGACCAACAAGAATGTCTCCGAAAAGAAAAATGTTACGGTCTTTCTTCTTTATTGCCCACCTTGAGTGACTCGGATGTTGTGTAATTTGTTTCGCCTTATTGGACGGGGAATTTTATTGCGTCCGTGTTATAATTTCATGAATGAAATCCACGTGCTCATGATTAGAATATATCGAATAATTTGTCAATGTGATAAATTTTGCGTGGGAAAAATTTTCAATTTAAAATATCCGATGTTAAGCTTATTATATCGGGAGACACTTCAATTGCGGGCCGATGTGTCTTAATGAATATCTCGCTTATTCAACATGGAACGCTAATAATATTCGACTTCAAAGGAAATTCATTACGGTGGTATTATAAATGACTTGTCTGAAAAGAAAACATATAATTGAAGCTCGTCCTAAACGTATTCGGCTCTTTAATATGTTGTACATCATGGGAGATTCGCAAGGGGGAGGCGCATGAAAGCTTCGGGAGCTTTTGCGCTCTAAATCGTCATTGGCGTATTTAACGACGAAGTTCCTAAAATATATGTATTTACTTGAAAAATGCTTGTGTTTGTCGCAAATTGAATTTTACTAATGATGTATTTTTTCTTCTCTTTTCATGTATCGCAACGTCTTGTCTTCTACGCGATCTTTCAACTACTTATCTTCCCGTGCGCCATCTTGCGAATTCGGAATATGAAGAGCTCAACTTGAGTAAGTATACCCTGAAGCATAATCCTTTCCTTTGTTCACATATATTTGACCAATTATTTGCCGTAAAGGTTGCTACGTCGTATCATAAAGTTGATGTGACGATTCATACTTATTGGACTGGATGTATTAGAGTCACGTGCCATGCTATAATATAGCAACTCTCCACCCCCCCAACTTTCCCATATTTTACAATACAGCAAAACATAATCGCCATGATTTAAACGATCATTTGAAACTGCAATATGATATTTCATCTAATTGAGTCAATTTAATCAGGACTTCGAACCCAAAACTTCAATGCAAATCCTGTAATGCGACCCATGAAAGCCTATCAATGATATTTTATTACAAATTGTCTCATAAAAGCAACATTGTTCAATTAACTCATATTGACATGATAGAATTAATCATCAATTCGTAATCATAATGTAAAACAGCCTTAGATTAAAACTATTGTTATATACAATACAATGAAAATCCAACATAAATTAAACGAGCACACATCGATATCAAATATTCGATGCCAATATTTGAGATATTCATATTTTATGTGGGCATTATTTGTTCATAATTGCAATCATTCTACGTGATGAAACTTGATTGGAAACAAACATTATTTGTGGTTCGTAGATTGATAGCACACAGGAAATAACAAATTTAAATGATACAATGCCATGTTTGCCTTCAGGCTTTGCACAAATATAATTTCGATGCATATTTAATAGTCATATTTTTAAAATAAACAATGATAATATGTTCATGCAATCAATTTTATAATGAAAATTATCTTAACGAATTTGCATCATTTTTCTACGTGATTTCGTTGATACTCAATAGGATAAATTGAGTTTTTCAGGCTTGATTATTTAAATATTTTTTGTATAATTATTTTGGCAATATCTTTATATCTTGAAACAAAATTATAATATTTGGTTATTTGGTTGTATGCTTATGGTTTGAATATCTAAAAAAAAATTCTGTCTAGTACTTATGAGATTCTTCAAAAAAATATTATTTCAATTCTTTGACCAAATATAGATCATTCTTGCACTGTTCAGGCTAAATATTTAATAAATTTATCATTTCCATCTAAACTATAATAATTCTAACGTTGAAAATTAGTGGCAGCAAAATAATTTATGAAATTTTAATCATAATGGGTATTGTGCCTTTTTTTAGATTTAATAGTTCTCCAAACAAAAATCTAGTTCAGATCAGTATTTTTATGAAAATCACAAGATTATTAAATTGCTGTACAATCATATGATGAAGATCCTCAGCTTTAAGGTTTGCAGAATAAGTTTTGATTTGTCTGTGATTCTAAAAAATTAAATATTTTAAAAGTGTACTCGGCCCAAATAAGTTTGGTCCGACGTCTGTTCAGTCTTGCTGCCGGCAGGCAGGAAGGCATAAATTACGTCGGCCATAAAGAAGACAAAAAGTGTCCGAAGTTAAGTCCTTTGAAGCAAAGTTTTGTTTATATTGAGAAAGTTGAGGCGGTTTTCTGTAGGAGTTGGTGAGCTGGAAGTCATCGTCTAGTTTAGCAATATCCGTGTCTAGTTCCAGTCGATGGGGCAAATTGAATTATCGAGGGTCGCAGGATGCTGATTTGTTGTGTTTGTTGGCAGGACGACAGGCAACTCGCCCCAGGCGAAGTCTCCCGGTGGCAGCGGCAGTGGCGGGGCGGGGGCGGCGGCGGGGGCGGCTGGGGGCGGCGCCTCCACGCCGCAACCGCGAGGACAGCGTGGCCAACAACAGCAACCTGCCCCCGGCACCGCCAAGGGACAGGAGCCGCATCCCTCGGTGAGAATACCACCCTTATATTTCCTTTACAACTCTTTTACATACATATTTGCAATTGAGGTTGCACTGTGCTACCCGCAGGAGTTCGACGACTACCCTTTAGCCGACCCGCCACAATTTATGGCACCCAAGAATCTAATCAACGTGCCCTAATAACACTATAGCTCAACACGACCAATTTACGTTGAAATTACAACCTCATCACTTACCTTATTGTTTTGCTAAATTCCTATTAATTGGAATCTTTAACGACAAACAAAAAACTTTTTCAATTTCTCAATTATTAATATAAACATTAACAGTACGCAGTGAATGTCTGTTATTTAAGATGCCAGATGTCAGTCATCCTTAAAATTTTACCAATGATGCAAGACGTCCTTTAAATTTTACCAAAAAAATTATTTTGTAATTAACTTTTTTATGCGATTTTGGATATATTTTATATAGCTGTTTCAAAGTTATGCGGTTTTTAAAACCCATGGAACGCATCTTTGCATCGTGTTTCTATGTAAGTCATAGCTATTTTTGTGCGATTTTTTGCGGAACGCATCTACCGCACAAAAAAATATTTACGTGTATAAGATGATATAAGAAACCATGTAAAATAAGTGTATTATTGAACACAAAAGCTGTATATAATTAAAATCGAGAAGACGTAATCAACATATACAAAAACGTCGAAAAAATCGCACTTCTTTCAAATATTAAAAAATATTATAATTATAGATATGAGGCATATCCCGAAAGTAAGTGTACTAATTTTTTATATCTTTTCAGAAAAAAGTGTATTTGAAAAAAAAACAAGATATTGTCGATACACTTGTTAACTATTTTTCAATATAATCACCATCCCATGGTGAGCTGTGGCACAAGCTTTTTTATGCCCTCCTCGAAGAACTCTCCCTCCAGCTGCTTTTCCCACTTCAGAATTTCTTTCTGCACCTGCTGAAAATATAACAATGTGAAGATACCAAGTCAGAGGAATACAGGGAATGTTTCAAAACATCCCAACCAAATGAATCCAAGAGCACCTTGGTGGCTAAGGCAATGTGAGGACGGGCATTGTCATGCAACAAGCCCACTCTTCGCGTCAGCATACCCCTCTTTTTATTTTGAATGCTTCTTTTGAGCTACCAACTTATTTCGCGCAACTGAACACTACAGCATGAATTTACGTACTACCGTATTCTTGCTATGCTCGCTTTATCAGGAGATTATCCACTATCACTCAGTATGCTCAACCCTTAACAAAAACAAAAAAACCACAGCTCCTGTCACAGTACACTTACTTTCAGAATATGCCTCGTATTATGATAAAGGAATCGTATTATGTTCTAGTATGATTTAAGACATCAAATACTGTTTAAACTCAATGTCTTCAGAATTTATGAATCACTATTTTTATATGATTTTCTTATATTAGATATATCAAGAAGTCTAGTCATATATTTACAAAATATTTAAGATTTCCACATAACTATATTATTTTATTATGGCACCGTTTCTGATAATAAGCAAGGAAAATAAAGTAAATTATTCTGACTTAAATACACAAACGCTCTGTTGTTAATAAATATAATCAAAACAGATCGTGTTATGCTGCAAAATACAGCATGAAATATAAATACAATACAATGGAAACGATCTTTCCCTGATTGGTCTGCCTCGTTTTCAGTATACCTTATTATGCATTATGTATCATCAAAATATGCAATAATTTAAATTGACTAACGTATGTATTAATACACATTATTCCTCTTGAGTTCAGGATGGAAATGTGTATTATATTATATTATTAATACAAAATTGCGCTTATTCAACTGCTTCTTAATGACCTATATGGTATTCAAATACTAATTCTGTCCGTCTTTTTTTACGTTTTAAATGGTTCTATAGTACTAGATATAACATTTTAATCAATTTTATGCAGTAATTTTATCAATAAATTAGTTAAATATTAATAAAGATACAGTGAAGTTCTAAAATTTCGTCTCAAAATTATTCGGTCAGCATTCGTCTAAAATTCTTCAATGCTGCCACCTTCATTTCGAGATCTCATATTCTATTTTCCCTGGTGAACGTATAAATTTTACGCAAAAGGTAGAGAAAAGGGGAAATAGTCCCGCGGGAGAATATACGCATAATTTTGTTTATGGGGGTAATCCAATTTTTCACATTCGTACAGGAAAACTACAGAGATTTGTGTCACGTAATGAAACCCGAACTTGGCATCAAAGGAGTTTAATGGATCTTTTTCGGAACAAACGTAAACAGATTCTTAATAATTGACTGAATCAAAGAGACGTCTTTTGGAGACAGATAGGGTAGTATGTTGTCGGCGATAACTTTCGTAATGTAATTTCTTTTAGCTCTTTGAAATATTCAATTTATGGATATCCTCCTATGTATTTAATCGACGTGAATATCGTAACAGTAAAACACGAATGTTTGTTCAAACTTTGCTAGCACATAATCAATAGTTATGAATGCTATTTTCTGTAAGTTCTTGTTACACTATGCACCTGACATTAATTTAAAACTCCAGCTTTGTCGAACAAAAACAAAGTTAAACTGCTCTCGTTACAGCGCATAAAAATAACGCCGAACTAGTGATTAAAAGTTTACAAGGATATCGTTGAAAATGTTACAAACATTATATATAATATTAGAATACTCTGACGTTATTTCACTCGAATAACAAATGTATTTTATGAAAGTTATGTTAAATTGTCGATTGCCTTGGCAGAGTAGACCGCATGTATCCACCGGATGCTGGAAATAGCAGACTTGACAGTTTGTTAGAGAATCGTCCATACTCTGTAATGAAGAGCTGTGCTCGATGCTTAACACGAAACCACCTCATTTAAATTTGAGCCTAGACTAAAAGGCGAAAATGGCTAAAATATCATTAGCAAATTTAGCCCAATTAAATGAACAATTTTCTAACTAGCCAATTTATACCCCTTTGATGCCTCGAATAACTCTCAAATTAATTTAAATTTATCAAAAATGAATTGAATGAATAAAAAATATTTCGAATTTATATTGCAAGCTGACACATTTCAAATGCATTGCAAGTGCAAAAAGTTCGAGAAAACCAGGGAAAAGATCCTCGCTTCTCTCGTGTTGAAATATTATTTCAGCATCTGATATATAATGTATGCATACTTGTAGCTTTCTTGTCGGATTGAACGTTAGCTACAACTTTAATTAAAAAAGATACATGCGCCATAAAAACTATAGTTCTCTGGTATCTTTTATGTTTATTTTATTTAATTTCTCATTTAACTAAAAAAAATATTAATATATTACGTTTCATACGTGAATTATAAAACCTGCTCATTGGATTAAGTCAAGAATGGCAAACGATCTAATTTTTCGAGATTATGGTCAGCAAATCAACGGTATTTTAACTTAAAATTTGCAGAAAAGAATGCGTCAATCAAATTTTTCATTAATAATAAATAGCGAATGAACAAATATGATTAAAAAGAATTTTTAAAAAATATACATATATCTTAAGGGTTGAAATAACAGGCCACTCAATAAGTTCATAGGATTTTTTTGACAAAATTAAAAAAAAACTACTCTAATTAAATGAAATGAAAAATAAAATGAAATACAGGTTTTTTTTGTGAACTAATCTTGAAACCTGTTTTTCAACAGGGCAGTTAAAGCAATGAAAATTCTAAAAAGAAAAGCCCATTTTTTGTTGTTACGGCGTTCAATATTACGGGAATATTTTCATTTCAGTAGTTACAATCGTTTATTAAAGCTTAATGTTAAAATATTTTGAGTGAAATAAAAATAACTCGCTGTAAAAGCGCTAAAATGGTTCGTCATTGAAGTCTCGCAGCTGAACCTATCCTATCCAACCTGCAGCTCTTTTTAGTTCTAATAGCGATTTTATCACCAGACTGAAGCCTAACTTGAGGGGGTTGATCACTTTAGAAAGCTTCCACCTGATTTAATACTATCATAATTAACTTTTCGATGATCATTGCATTTTATTTGACGAAAAAAACTTTTAAAGTTTCAAGCATGAAGATCTGTAAGTTCAGAGATCGAACTTAAACTGTTCGCCCTCCCCCCTCCTAAAATAATGTCATTTGGCACTATTGGTTTAATTCATATAAATCAATAAGGTCCATTAATGCTCACTTTTGCTATGGGGAGGATGCTCTACTAGGCTCTGTGGAAAAAATATTGATAATTGAAGCGCGCTCACCCTCCCCATGCGAATGACAGCGATGCAATAACTTTCCATTTTTCCATTAAAACATTACAAAGCGCCCCATCGGCGAGCCGCATTTTCCGATGATTTACAGCCCCTCACGTTTTTCATTAGCGCCATTGCCGCGAATCAGAATTACGGACCCCCAACTTTTTCCGCGACCGAAGTTCACTCGGCTCGTGGCTATAATTTCAAATTAAAAGCCCCCGGCGCCGGCGAAAGTTGCCACTAAATATTATAAAAGAACCCTATTTAATTGTAGGGGAAAATGATACATTGCTTCGAGCGTTTCATATTAGAGTACTTTCGGCGCTAACGACCCTTCACTGCGGATGTATGCTTAAAAATATTAATAGTGTGGAGCTTCGTGATAAAGTCTAAAATATTGTCGTGCTTTACAATCATATGGCAATGTGAGCAAATCACAATGGACTCCTCTTTATCGCGTTGGGGAATTGAAAACTTTTTGGACGGCCAATTTTGCACAACGGAATTTACTGCCACATTGAAAACTCCTATTTAGAACTATTTTGAAAATAGGCCATGAATAAAATTAATGGCACATTCTGGGCAGAGCAAAATTTTTGATTACATCATCGAAATTCCTTAAAAATTATCTTGTTAATCGATGCAGATTTAAAATATACACATTTTGAAATCATAATATATTATTATTATAAATGTTCGGCTTTAAATCCGGACTGTAGAAGTATTTAAAAGATCAAAAGTATTCATATTTTTGATCGATCATGTCCCCTTAGGTTAATGATCAAATATTCCCATTTATGAAGCTTTCCTCAGCTGCATCTTAAGGCGTCTTCTCACTTTACAAATTTAAAAAAAACGATTTTTATTTTATTTTAAATTTTGAAAGTACATATCTTCCAAAATGTTATATCGAAATTTCATAAAGATCAGACGAGTTTAACTACATTTTTGGGCGACCGTTAGGTGACTACCTGAGAGCACCCGGCTGCATACGTATTGTTCAGACTCATGGTGCAAGTACAAGAAAGTGGTGAAAAACAATCAGATAGAAACTTTTAAATATCCTTCTGCTCTAGCTGAAGATGTTCACGAGGTTTTGAAACCAATTTATGAAGATCTTCGGAGGAAATATCCAAAATAACAACGAGTGTTTCAACAGCTGTGTCTGGGCAATTTTTCTGCAACCAAAACTTTAAGCGCGTTTATCTCAAAACAAGGTTTTTCGGTGGCTTGTTGGTGAAATTTCGGAAACTATCCGGCCGATTGTCATGAAATTTAAATGACATATTCTTCATAGTTATGGCTATAGCGAATATCATCAGATTTTTGAAATTTTGATTTTAAGTAATTTTTTTTTACAAAAAACTGCAAAAAAACGCTTTTTTTTTACTTTTTCGAAAAACGTGCGCCATTTTGTTATTTTCGCAAATATCAAAAATCTGATGATATGCGCTATAGCCACTGATATACTGAATGTTTTATTTTTTTGTTTCAAATGACCCATTTTGGAGATACCATCAACAAGCCACGAACATAACATTTCTACACGGGTTTTTCGATGCTACTGTTGTTCAAAAAAATAAAAATATTTTTTTTTCATTTACTTGAAAGATGTGTTTATTACATAAGATTCATTTTATCTCATAATTTTTAGCGAAAATCCTCGAAAAAAAATCGTGAAAATAGCCTATTTTTGAGGCGCCTAAAGTGAGAAGACCCCTTAAGTTATATGATTTGCTTTTGACTTCTACTAGCCAAAATCAAAAGCAAATCATATAATTATACAAATTATATATTTATTATAATAAAATGTAGTTGTACTCCAGTACTTCTAGCTTTATTATGGTCCTTTGTATTTTGGGTTATCCCACATGCCATTTTCACTAAATTTGCTTCAACAGTTTCTTCGCTCATCAATAATTTTGAAATATCCACGACACTCATATTATTCAATTATTCAAAAAACTTTTGTGAGCATTACTGTTTAATGATAATATAATATTATATAAATTCAAGACATATTTAATCAATCAATGTATAAGTATTTGATATAATCGATTAGGATGTACATGGTATATATTGAAATTTGAGAATAAATGCTGACATAGAAAGTGATTAAAAAAATCCGAAAACCCACTGAATTCTGTGATATTCCAGATGCCATTTTATCCAAATTTGTAACATCTGTTCTTCTTCCAACAACAATTCTTGATTATTTTTTTTTGTTCAGCTCACTACATTTCTCTTGACTAATCACTTGAACTGTTTTAAATATTGACGGAATGTACGTACGGATAAATAGAATTGTTACATAACATTAATATATACCTGTTGTTTTCCAACGTATTTAATATTTATCGTACTATGGATAAGTTTACCAGAAAATTTTGCGGCAAAATATTGCTTTTTCCCTAAAAATAAGCTATATTCATTATCTATTATCAAATACATTTTAATAAAGCTTTGTGAAGCTGGAAATATTTAGTTTGGTATCGGAGTCAAATTTCAAAGCTTCGATTAATCTCGTTTGTGATTTTAAAAATTCCAACACAAAAACAAATTGCTTTTCTATGTTTGCTCTAGGGCATAATTAAAAACTACGCTTTGTGGCAAACATTTTTCAAAAACAAATATATATTTTTACAACAAGTCGAAAAATTTTCAGCTCTGGCTCGTAATCAAAATTTATGACTCCAGCTGTGAATAATTGATCTTGTCATTGACCTGATGAAAATTCACCAAAACGGCACCCCGAAAGCCTATCATAAAGCTCTGCTATTATTATACGTTTTAATGGAATCCATTACATAAACAACATCGTCGTTATTGCTACATTTTAATAAAGGTCGTGTAAAAGATACTGATTGATTGAATTATTAACCATAGCAACCGAGCTTTTGGATTAAATTAAACATGATTAATTTTATCTTAAACTTAAAAATATAACTGAATATCTGCATTTTTAGATCACTGCAGAATTTAGATATGTACTTCCATAGAAAAATATTATGTCCATATTCAATATTCAATGGAACACGACATTAAAGAATTATTTGTGTTCATATCAAGTATCCAAAAACTAAACCATTATTATAAAGCTTATTTATTTGATTTTTACTTTTATTTATTATAATATGAATGGATAACGTATTGAAATAATTGAGGGTGCCTAATTAAAATCGTTCAATAACTAGCGTATATTTACGATTATGATCGCATATTTATCGTTATTCTTAGACGTATCCAAGGGCACCAACATAAATTTCAACATTTCCCTTAGCCATGGAGCATACACCCCTTTCTCCCCTAAAAATATTTCGTGGAGAAATTGGCGAAAATTCAATGAATTTCAAATGAAGCGACCCGGGGTTAAGTGATTAGAGACGGCCACCTATATATTTGTACAAGTGACCCATAGTCGAGCATTTGATTACTTTTTCAGGTCACGGGGAGGGGCCCGGCGGCCGATGGGGTAAATAATTCGAAAAATAAATTTAATCCCACGACTGTGTAATTTGTTGCTAACGAATCTCTAATTTCATTCATCAAAATTGATTGCAAAGTATAAGCGATTCGCCGGTGATTTCGCCGCCATTGCCCGCCACACGACGGACTTAAAAGGCATTTGGGATTTGTAAATTTAAAATCGATACGGTATATTTTTGAGGTCGCAAAGTGCAATTAGCGATAATGCAGCGCATATTGCACTTTTGGAGCGTAAACACGTTTTAATAAATTTATGACGCCCCGATTCATTAGCGCCTTATTTACCGTATAAAGTTTTAATTTGGGGCATAAATATAGGAGTTTAATGTAATTTGAGGAAGGTTTTATAAACTTGACATTAAAAGCATCCCTTTCTGAGACACTCCGGCATTTATAACCCAATCAATGTTCGATGTTCAATCTAATTGTAAGCAGAAAACTACTACTGCGATTGTCTGTCCAGAATCAAATACAAAGAGATTTTTTTTTTGCTTTTAATTATTGAACATTGCTTTATATATCACATTCTCATCTTAAATAATATTTTGTTAAAAATGGTCCGTTTCAAACCTGAAAAAGAGATATGTAGACTATTTTTGTTGCTCTAATATGATTAGCGAAAATTTGATTGTTTGACAAGGATGTGATTCTTTTAATGACTTCTGCACCTCATCATCTACAATAATTTATAGGGCATTTTAATTCTATGAATGCTCCTGAAGCTCTTTTGTAATGACACTTATTAAGTTGTAAAAATCATAATACGTATCTGTAACAATTTTCAATATTGCGTGTAATTTAACTCCCTGTTTATAATATGATTTTCAAAATATATGATATTTGCACAATTTTCATTTTCGATGTGTGTTTCTGATACAAACTGATTATAAAAGAATAAGTTTCATAATTTTGATTACTTTCCAATCTCTTTAATATTCATTGGAAACATAATTTTAATTAATAGTGCGACCCTTTTTTTAACAATCTTAATAAGCTTCAAAATATTAATGTTGCTCTATAAAACATTAAATGGATTCTTGATATCTTTAATATTTCTCATTATCATCTCAAGGAAAATTATTTCTGGATTGACACGTGTAGACCAATATAAAATTTATAATGAACATCTTGTAATTTTACTCAAGAGGTATATTTAATGCTCAGGCTAAATTAGGGAGTGAAGAATAACAGCATGGGGTTGGCGGTTTCATAATATTATAATTTCAACATCGTCATAATCAACACACCTGAACAAATTCGCGTTTTTTGATACTTTGGTATTATATATTGTATATATATTTATATATTTAAATACATTTCTACGTATTTTATTATATTTGGCTTTGTTAATATATTACACAATTAATCAATATACTCCTTCGAATGACCGTAATCAAAATAGGTCGTATCATATATGCCGACTAATTAACGAGCCCACATAACAGCATCGTGTCATAAATACAAATTTTAATCAGCATGTCATTTTAGGACCCAATCAGAAAAATAGCAGTACATGGCCCGATATTAAAATGAAATGTTTATTCGCCGTTCATAGATAAGCGCCCATTTTGGACGTTGCGAAAATTGATCACGGCTTGAAGGTAATAAAATAACTCCCATTACGGCTTCGGATCCCATACTCTCGTCCATAAATTCCAATTTCTTGTTACGCGAAGATTATAACAGTTATTCTAACGATAACCACCGCCCTCGATGGAGCTACGCATTTCTTAATAAAACAATATTCGTCGTATTTCTGGTCTTAAAATTTTCCGTGGAAATTTCAGGAGTGTCGAATCTTGCCCTAATTGATTCAACAAAAAGCCGCAAAATTCTTCAAGGGGAGTTTCGATTCAATAAACAATGTACAATTGTTCGATTTAACGGATGACGAACCGCGCCATTGTCGAAATTTCGCTCCCAGTTATTTCAACTCAGTTAAAATATTTAAATAATAAAATATCCATTTAAACATCACTCTAAATTAAAACTCGTATCTTCTGACAAAGAGCTCTTTGATATTCCTCAACAACTCATAATTAATTCTCATATTACAATCTTATACAAAGTTGTGATCAACATTGATCAAGTGTTGATACAATAAACTAATAAATTAAAAATAAACTAACACATCGTTCAATAAATTTGTAGAATGACTAATATAACGACCAATTTTAATCAAAATTCGACTTTATTCAAGTATAAAATATTCATTTCAGTGCTTCTCTAATAATTCGATGTCTTTGTTGTAGAGCAATTTATCTTTGGCCTCAAAAAGGCTTCAATTTCAACGATCGCTTATTCATTGGACTCGAATTTATTTACCTGGAGCATTCTTTTTAGATCTGCAAACAGACAATAATCGCTCAAAATCAGACCCGGAAAATACAGTGGATGGGGAAGCAATTCAAAGTGCAATTCGTGCAATTTTTCCATTATTACGATCGACTTGTGACACGCCATTGTTTTGGTAAAAGAGCACTTTTTTCTTCTTTATTTGGGGTCGTTTATTCGCAACTTTTTCAATCAAATGCACCAATAACGCCATACTATTTTCTCTAATGGTAGTTATTTTTTTAATGTAATTAATGAACAAAATACCAAGCGCATTCCAAAATACAGGGACCAAAAACATATCAGCGCTGACATTTGCATTTTTGGCCGCTTTAGGTGGCTTTCGTCGGTTGCTGTCCACTCAGCTGACTGCTAATTTGACTCTTAAGTATAATAATAGATCCAAATTTATCCTTTGTTACGTACCATATGAAAAAAATCCTTTTTGTTGCATTGAAACAGCTCCAAATAGCGCTCTGAATTATCGAAGCGCTGTTGTTTTTGATCGACTGTGAGCAAACCACGATACCCATTACGAACAAAGCTTTCTCATGAACAAATTTTGATGGAAAATAGTATCATTAAGATGTTAGTTATCCCATGTAACTTTATATTTAACGCAATTTCTGATCGACTAAAGCTATTTTGTGTACTTTTTATGTTTTCTGGAACAACTGCCGAATTTGGGATATTGAGAGTTGTTCAGAATGTTTAGCATCATCGTTATTTGTACGATCATCTTAAAATCAGCAAACTACTTCTATATCATCTCGAAGGAGCAGTCCCATTAACACTTTTCAAGTCATTGCTGGCTTCGATCCAGATTGTGGAACAAAAATTCACCATACCAACAAATTTGGGAGATCGGAAATATTAATATTTCCGATCGATCGTCTCGATCCAGGTTTACCCTGATTTCCTGGATTAGAAAAAGTAAATCCTTAGGCGATTAATATATATATATATTGATAATTTCGCTACTCACTTATAGATTCTCTCCTCTCTTACCTTTCCCAATAATCCTATCCTTACTTTACCACATGTGGAAGGCAACGGAAAACCACCACATTAAATAATTTCGCAAGTAAGATCTCCTATGGAGATCCCCTATATCCAACATCGGATATGACACATCAAAATTCATGCTTTGATGGACGTCATAAGGACTTTAAAAGAAAAAAAGGTATTTTTCCCATTAAAAATCAATGCTTCATCAATACACAAAATTCAAATTTTACCGTCATTTCAAAAAATACAAAAGTAGTGTCACTAAAACTACCCTAACTTGTTAACTAAATGTCAGATTGTTATGAAATTCTGACACATATTATTTGAAGTTTGATACTTCCTAAAATTCATATGTATATATTTCAATGGCAGTGCCAACTGTATGTCATCCTACAAACTTATTGAGTGAAGCATTATCAATATTTACGATTGATCATTTTGATCCAAGCTTAATCTGTTATTCTGGATCTCACAACATAAGTACTAAGATCATTAATAAAATTAAACAAGGCTGCAAATAAGTGATTGGATTTGCAACAAGTATTAAAATATCATTGGAAAATAATGATAATTTCGCTACTCGCTCATAGACCTTCTTTTAACTAAATTTTATTCAAATAATTCTATCCCAACTTAGCCATATGTGAAAGGTAATGGAAAACCATTAAAAAATGTAATCTCAGTTGAAAAAGCCTTCCATGGAAATCGCCTACATCTGATAGAATAGATCTGCCTACATAGAATAATTAACATTTCACATAGATATAATAAATTCGTACTTTTTTATGCTGAACAAAATATCTCAAGCTCATTTAGTTAATTAAAAATGTTAGCAGATATACAGATATACAAATTTGAAAGTTTTATGCTAAGTATCAATGTCGTCTTATTGGCTCTGAAAAAAGCTCCGAAAGCGCTCAGAAAACTTTATCACTAATTACACTTGG
The DNA here is from genome assembly GCA_008973525.1 of Stenopsyche tienmushanensis. NCBI lineage: Eukaryota > Metazoa > Arthropoda > Insecta > Trichoptera > Stenopsychidae > Stenopsyche > Stenopsyche tienmushanensis. The sequence goes on along the minus strand of WACJ01000163.1, from coordinate 199,916 downwards.
TAATTGGTTAAAAATTCAGCTCACTCTTTGATCGGAATAATAATTGAACGATTAAAAACTTTTATACATTTCATTAAGGAAATCTGAATACAGCACTAAGCTCTGTAATTTGATTTATTCTCGTCGATAAGTCAATACAAAGGATCTCACTAAGATATGATAATCATTCATTCCGCCGAATCAAATGTTACTTGTTAAAATTAGCAATATATTTAATGTTTCCTTTTATAATTAAGGCATTAATAAATTAGAGCAGTGAGTGGATATAAACTATCGGAGACTTGCTGATTTCTTGATTTAAGTGTACCACTCCTTTTCCTTGTTTTATCAAGAACGATATTTAAATGCTTTTATATTATAACACACCAATCATTTAGTTCGTAGGCTTTTTCTGAAAATATTGTGAAAAAACGATCCCAAATGGAGAAGAAAAATTGTAAAGTAAAAAAGAATCTTACAAATTTATTGAGTGAAAATCTGTTAAAATTATGATACTGATGATTTTTTTGCTTAAGTTCATAGCAAATATCGCAAATTTACAAATTGCTTTAAATGAATTCGTAATCATCCCTAAAATGCATTAAGTTATTGTTGCGATTTCAAACATAATGTAATTAAATTGCTTTCAAATATTTGTACAGCATTTACAAATAGTGTAAATTAAATTCAGAAGATATTCCTTAATTAATTTACGCTCTCAATGCTTTATTAGGTGTTTGTTCATTACTCAAATCTACACCCAAACTCCAACAAGATATTACATATATAATGCGATGTGACAGCCCTGATTCGAAAGCTCGCTTTCCGCTCTTATCTTCATCGAACACAAACGAATATTACTCGAAATGGGTTCAATCGAGTCGGTATTTAAAATATCAATTTCAAACGGCAAAATTGGCTATGTGTAGGTCAATGAGCCTGATAATTAATTATGTAATCAATTAGCCCGAGAATCAATTTTCCTCCCCCAATTTAACGAAGACTTAATAGAAAGTAAATTGAAAGTTTGAGATTTAGCCTTAAAGCGCGGCACAATGGTTCCTCTAAGGCTTTAATTAAAGTTTAATAACGGCTTAGTCTCGCAGTCTATTTAATAATGATCCACTTTTATAATTTGAGCAATTACCTTGCAGCCTCTGCATCTTCTCATTATGCAAATATAAAGTTTTGGGTGATATATTGGGTAGTTCAGAAAGTTAGCTCTGAATTTTCGGCAATAGACTGGAGTTAATTTCGCGAGAAAGTTCTGCTTCAATACAATTTTCACTTGTAATACAACGCGAGAAAATTATTTCAGCAATAATTTGAACAAAGATGTGTTATTAAGTTAATGGAATGCCTTCAAAAGTCGTTAATGTATCATGGAAAAAGATAATAATAACCATAGAGACAATTTTGCTTGACTTATTTGACTTTTGAAAACATAATGAAAAAAAACAACATTAAAAATACATTTAATAATGAAATTTAATAAAATATTTTTACATTCTGAAATTCTGAAAGAAAGCAATGAAAACTTTACTAGTCGTATTTTAAGTTTTGCTAAAGTTATTTCATTTTTCAGACATCAATTCAATTCTGACCCAAATAATGTATGAAATATTTCACTTTATAACTTTGCAACACAAATACATAGATTTTAGTGAGAGATATGAGTTAGATATTTATTTGTAAAAAAAACATTCGCACCTAGATATTATTTTTACTAAGACGGTTGTTTTTGGCTGATTTAATCCTTTCAATGCGCGATGCATTTATATTTGGCATGCACAATCTCTGTTAACAATGTTTGAACACATAAATACCTTATATTTATGCGCTTGCTCCCTATTTCATGTTCTCGAATAATTTAATAAGCTGCTTTAAAGACAAAGCTCCATTCTCAACATCACGAGTGCCTGGCTGGGGAGCCATAAATTGATGAAATATATGATTTTCCTAGTTCATATATTTATCAGATATAAATATAAAATTCAACATTTCATCGCGTAATGATAACATAATTGTAATTTTAATTGCTATCGTGCATAAAATCAAGAAATAATTTTGAAGTGGATGAATTTATGATAACAACCTCATAGGTGCCCATCAACCGTTTCACTTGCTGATATCATATGTTTGATATAGTAGAGAAAACGGCGTTAAAAATCCGAATAATTGTATGTTTTGGCATTAACCTTTTGTGGAGTACAGTCGCATATTTGCGATCGAATTCCAGTGATTCAGAAAGAGCATTTTTGAGTGAGTAATTGACTTATAAAATCTCTATCAATTGAAATTATATTATTAGGAATAGAACAAGGACAAAAAGAACACCAAATATACGGCCTTGAGGAGAGGTATATGAAGAACTTCACTTTGCAACATTAACGCTTTCGCGCGCGGTATCGTAATTTTAATTGGTTTCGTGAATCCGATTGCCAACAATATTCATGAATACCGATTAGTGCTTATAAGCAATCGCCAAAACAAACAATGAGTCAGATATTCTGTTTCGTGTTTGCCTCTTGACTTCACTAATCGTTGTTATTGATAACATTCCAGCGATAAGACCGAAGTTTTATCGCCGTCGAACCATTCATCATTAAATTAATTGATCCACACGTTTTTTTTAATATGTTCTTTACACTTTTCAGTGATTTTCAACCATTGTATTTTCTTTAATAATAAAACTATTTAAACCATCGCTAATACACACAATGAATCGTTTTGTCTCGTGTTATTGTATTAGAGTAACGGGAGTCGAAAGCACACAAGCAGAGCAGGATTTTTTGGGCAGGTTTGGCATCTCCATGAAGTCTCAGTGCGTTTATTATTTTTTGAACACCACCTGCAGCGCAAATAACATATTTTCTTTTTATAATTTTTTGGAATAGGATTTTTTTTTCCAAAAAAATGACTAGAGTATTGCCTATTGTTGGAGTAGGTGTGACAGTTACCAATTCTCTACCATCTGTTATATGGGCAATACCTAATAAGGATTCTATTAAATTGTCTCTAAATTGTAGAAAACTTATCACCTTTTCCATTTTAATGCGGTATAAAATCCACGCATTAAATACTGACATGTCTAACAAATGGAATATATTTTTTTTATACCACCGAATTGTTTTTCGGGGGCAAGAATAATATGCTATGAGTTGGCCTGACCTGTCAACACCACCCATAAATTTATTGTATTCCACAACTTCAATGGGCTTTATTTTTATGATTCCATATCTGTTAGTTTTTTTGATGAGCTGAGGGTGATATTTGGTTGTAATGCTTAATACGTCTCTAGTATCGTGCCATTTTGAAATATATATATTATTTTTTCTTAACCATATGTGTTCTCCCTTTTTAACCTTCTTCTTTGTTATTTCTGCTGGATTTCCTCTTCTATTTGCACGTAATATCCCTGTTGTATGCGTCCTTTTTTCTAATAGTTTAGTAGATAATGAAATGTTATTAAAAAAAATGTCCATAAAAACATGATGACCCTTGTGGAGAAATGGATTCATCAATTTAAGTGCAATCATCAATCAAAGGCATCAATTTTAGTTCCTCTAGGTTCGTTATCCAATAACCTTCCTCTATAGATTTCTAGATTATGGATGTATCCATTTGGGGAACATAGTTTATAAAATTTGATGCCATACTTAGCTTTCTTCCCTTTCGTGTATTGCCGTAACCACAGTCACCCTCGATGAAGAAGAAGAGATTCATCTAAAGAAATTTCTTCCGATGGAGAATATATATTTTGAAAATTCGAAACAACGATGTTAACAAGTGAGCTTATTTTTGACATCCTGTCATTGTTATTTATCGTGCAATTTAAACATCTCAATATTTTTTCGAATCTTCTACTCGACATAATATAAGAAAATATTGGATGATAATACAATGAAGCTCGTGAAAACATTTTTCTTAGTGTTGGAAAGCCTATATGCCCACCGAGCAGACACAGTCCAAAAATTTTTTCCAATTCCATATAATTTATTTCATTGAATTTGGTCACCATGCAGTATCTTGTTTTTGGTAAATTGTTTTTCGACAACTTTTTTCCATAAGCATTCGTACATTTTATCAACAATTTCTTAACTTCCCCAGTCCAAATACTTGTAAAAAATTATATAGGTGTATCTCCAATATCTTTTTTTTATTCCTGAAGATGTAGAATCAAAACCAAAATCTGGTATGAGAATATTTGACCGGACCGAGACCGAGAGCGAGATCGAACCGTTACCGGCACCATGGTGTTGATCGGGCCTTATGATCCGCGAAAAAAAATTGTATTTACGTAAAAATATTTTGGGAATAAACATGATTTTATGTGATTTTGCCGAAATTGGTAATCCGAAACGTAAGTACATAATACTTTTACGTGGGCGATGTTCATAATATGTATCTACTCGTATCTAATATCATATCTATCGTATCTAATCATAATATGTATCTAAGTCGGTGCATCACAAAAATGGAATTATTAACCAAAATTAATTTATCTTACTCGGAAAAGTTTGGGAGTCTTTGATCCATGTTTTGTAAATGGTTTGTTATTGTGTCCCTGAAGGCGGCAGGCATAGGACTAATCCGGCGCGAGAGGTTTAGGTTGAGCGAGGTTTATTTGCACTCATGTGCTGCAGCGACGAAGGGATTGACGATATTTGCGTCGGAAAGCGTTAACAGCATTATCTTCCGTTATCTTCTATATCATTTTGAAACTACTCAGTCTTGAATTCGCTCGGGTAAGTTGTACAAGGACGAGGAGACATCCTCAGTTGGTGTAGGAGCGAATCCAAGCATCACATATGTCTTCACCCTAGCCCGGCAACGCCCTAGCAAAGAAAAGAGGGACTGGACTCTTTGCACTCCAGAAAGCCCTTTCCAGTAGAATCAAAAAGGTCGTCTAGAGTAGTTTTTCACTGTCTTCTGAAGAAAACTACTCAGTATTTTCAAATCTCTCACACTCCCTATCGATACGGTCGCGAAAGCGTTCGTAAATACATTCATTCAGGATACCCGTTGGACGAGCGTTCGAAATAAAACTCGGTGGTAATGCTACCTTCAATATCGAGGGAATGAGGAGGTGAATGTATGATGTATCTTGTGGACAGGCAAACAATAGATAATTGCTTGTATTAACACAAAATGTTGAAATTTATCTTGAATAACAACAACTATACCATCTACATATTAAATCTGCACGGATTGAAATATATGATAAAAAGCTTACCATTAACGTCACGCTTTAAATTTGAACAACCCTCTTATATGATTCATTGCACAGAATCAATTCCGCTCAAATAGATATGAGGTATTGTTGGCATTTTGTTTGATTGATAGTTTAACGGCAGCGTGTTATCCCGTTGAAACATAGAACGATATCAGCATCCGTATCCGGTTTGACTCAAATGCATTCCGATATTATTGAATATCCCAGCGCATTGAATTCTGATGAGGAATGCGTCTTTAAAGAAGCAATTGAGTGTGAATAATCCCATTCGAGCACAAAAGGAATCGCTTTTGTCTTGTCCAAGTACGTCAGATTTGTTAACGATAAGCATCGCATTGGAATTCAGGATAGTTTTCAAATTTACATCCCTATTTACATTCTTCGTCGTAATGAAATTCGATCGCTTTTCCGAGTCAGAAATGACATCCGATTAAATTGTAAATTGCTTGTAAAGCTAGTTAATCGAGCATTATGTTAAACATCATGGGTTTTTCTAGTCTTGCTGATTAAGCCTCGTCTTTCAGAACATCAGTGGTGCTCTGACATTCGCTGGAACAAGTCTACCCAAATTCTACCCTTAAAGATGAGCAGTAAATTCATGGTATCTTTTATAGTCTTAAAATTAAATAATATCATAAGATTTTGGCTAAATTTTCGTTCCGTCTTATATAATTTCTCGATTTTCTTATTCAATGAATTTGAAGAAAAATTATCGGCTTCTTAATTCTGTTATCGATTGATTTACGGGATGAAATATAAATATGCAACTTGTGTCGCAATTTCGACAAAGTGCTTTTTCGTAGGAAATCTGACGCAATCGAGTCGAATTTTAAATTGACCCAAATTGTCCGATAATTTTCGATTGTAATTTAACAATGGATTCGGAAAGTGCTCTTCGATATTTGTTCGGTCTTGTTATTTTGATTTCCGGGATAAATTCTTTATCTTTGTGCTCCAATAATGGTGAGCATATTTATAATGGCCGTATTTGCGGATAATGCATTTTTGAAAGCCCCAGATGTTCCAAGGACGCTGTATCAGATTGCAATGGATGAAAAATAGTATAGGATGAGTGTTTAACTTGATATTAAATTTTTTCGACCCTTTGTGAAAGTTGATACGTCATCGTTTAGTCTTCGAGGAAGCTGGCAAGTTCTATTTTTAAATCAGACAGAAATATTTTTATTTTTATTTATTTATAGCCATGACTGTTATTACATTTATGGATAGATAGACATAGACACAGAATCATCTTAAATCCATTCTCTATTTGTTTATTTTAAACTGATACTATAACTAGACACTGTCTTTTTCTTGTGACGTTATGATAAATAATCCATTTTTCGTCACCTGTTTCATCATCATAAAGGCTGCTTTCTCCAAAATTCGTTTTTAAACCATTTCTGGGCAATCCTTTCACTGATAGTATGTTCACCATATACACTTAAACCTTTTTTTGTGCGGTGTTCCGCAGAAAATTGCACAAAAAAACTACCACTTGGATTGGATTTTAAAAACCGCATAACTTTGAAACAACTATATAAAATATATCTATAATCGCATAAAAAAAGTTAATGAAAAAACAGGAAAACAAAAAGACAATTTAAAAATAATATTTTTGGTAACATTTAAAGGACGTCTTGCATCAAATGCCAGACATCCACTAGAGAAATACTAATTATATTAATTACAAACTATCATCGTTGTATGATAGTTTTCGTTGCGATTTTCGATGACTCAAAATTGCTCTCTTCTTCGGAATAAATATTATACCCAGTGTCAATGTCATTATTGTTCTATGTAGATTTTCTCTTTCCAACAATACAATTCATAATAAGTAAAGATGTCACTATAATCCTTAACTCAAAAAAAAATGGCAACTAGCTTTTTTTTGGCCTTTTTGTCACAATTTTAATTTTTTTAATAGTTCTAAAAAAAGCTATAACTCCGTAAGTAGTTGGAATTTTGGATATTCTTTTGGAGAATGGATTTTTTAGTGTAAAAAACGAAATCAATTTTCAAAAATCTAAACCAGAATAAAAGGCGTGGTCGTAATTTAGCGATAGCAGATGCTATCTGATGGTTTATGAAATATTTTTATAGAACTTTAAATGTATCATTTACTATGTTTATAATAGAATTTTTGGTAGAAAATCATATTTTTACTCACAATTAAAACTTATAAATGACCTTATGACACGCTAATGGATGCCACTATGGTGTGTTCCTAAATGGCATTAATAAGGATTTGCGCGTTTTGTACGATTTTTCGCTTTGTAAATTCTGATTTTTAGCCACGAGGATGATTTGTATTATTTTTATACTATTCCACAACAGAAAGCAATAACGTTTTTTCTTCTTTTTTTATCAGCAGATGGCGTTTCTTCAGAATCGTTCAATCTCCTTGGTGGATATGTACATCGACAACTCTGAACCATCCGAGAACGTTGGACAAATTCATTTCTCTTTGGAGTACGATTTCCAGAACACTACTCTCATACTAAGGATACTTCAGGTAATATATTTTTTATCATATTTATTTTAAATAATATTATTCTAGCTCCGAAATCTCATAGTTTATATTCAAATTTTGTCATACAATGGAGCATGGATGTTCGATTTTACATTTTGCTTGTTCGTCGGGCTTAGTGTCTTCGATTCAAAACGTTTCTATCTTGCGGGAACGTAGTAAGGAAGAATTGTACAATAAGGACTATAGGAGGAACATTTAGATTTAACAATGTCCCTCTTGAGTAATGTTTGCAATGAAAGCCAAAAGGGTCCACCGAAAGCTAAGGCCTATAGGCAATGTTGTTCTATCCGACAGTTTTATGACCCAGACCTATCCAAAATTGGCACTAATCAATGCTGAAGGCTTTACTTTGCTATCCTTTTCGAAATCGACCTGAATCAGCGGCTCCTGGGTCATAACTATATATAGTTTTATCGACGATAAACGCTGAAGGTTTATATATATATCGGTAATGCTAAGAATCGAGTGTCTTGTTTAAATTTAATATATTTTTTATAAATAAGTTTTATGGAATACAATTCATGGAAGTTTTCATAAGCTGATAAAGAGGCATCACGTATCATCTGAGTTAACATAGAGTGCAAAACAAAGGTGGAAGTTTCCACTTCTTCGGCTAACAAAAATATAAAGAGAAAAGTCTCTATCATTCTATCTCTTTGTCGGTTGTTACGGCATCTTTCTCTGTTTTTATTAGGCCACTACTGCCAAGGAGAAGTTCTTAAATACATTGAGCTTTTTGCAGGAAAAAAAATCGATCCATAGTTTGAGATTTGTCTTTATTACCCACTCGAGTATCGGAAACAAATAAAAATATCGTTAAAATTTGATAAATGATGCTCTTACGCTTTCACTTGTATACTTTTTATTGCGATTCTGCTCGAACAACACTGACATGAAAAATAAGAAAACTTTATATTGTGCTGGCATAATTTTTATTTGATATATTAAATAGTTTGTTGTGAAATTTTAGCAGGAAAATAATCTATCTGGAATTTTCGACATCTCTTTTTTCTTGTAACACTTCAATGGAGTCGTAAGAATGAACCGGCGTCTTAATCAACAATGAACTCCTGCAGAAAAACTTCCAACAAAGAATGCATTTCCCAAGTTTCTTATCTGCGATTCCTCTTTTCCATTTCACTGGATCTTTTCAAACTGGCTCCCTATTCTCAAAATATATATAAATATATTTCAAGCGAATTACGAAACTTCCATCAAACTCGTAAATCATGTGAAAGCCGCATATTTATCTTCAAATTTCAAATATTTTCTGGAGATAACATGATTACTCTACTTATTCTGTTGAAAGTATCATATACCTTATCGGAAATATGCAATATATATTTTTTAAAAAAGTATTTCGGCTTAAAGCAAAACGTTTATAATAAAAGTCAATCAAGTGATCTTCAGATCGATTTATTATCTACTGTATTAATTTTGCTATGAAACAATCCAATCACATGTTTATCTTCGCTAATACTGTATCGAATCAATAATTTTAACTCTTCGCACAAAGTTCATACAAAAGACAAAATTTTCCATTACGTATCGCATTAATAAAATATTCAAAGTAATATAAATGCTTTTTTGAAATGTATATTTACGAATTTTCATTTGATCCAATCGAGAGTGGAAACGTTGTTAAAAATAAATCCTTATCAATCAACTGAAGGATGATTCTTTTCAAATCCGTTTATATTTCTATCCAATTAAAAATATCCCAGTACGGAATTTAAAAAAAGACACAATATGTTTTCGCAATATTTTTAGACGTCAGTGAAATATTTAATATTTTGTGAATACCCTTGAAATAAACATATGATAAGTTATATTTATTTTTTGTATTAAATTACTAATTTTCTAGTTATTAATAAGTTTCCAATTATATTTTGAATGCATTATTAATATTCTTGAATTTAGCAAATAGTGGATTAAAGCAACTAACATAATCTAATATAAGAAACTACTGATTTTTTTATATTTTTCAAGCGTTCCCATGGAAATATAAGTGACATCGATCGACATTTTACATAAATAGCATATTTTTTAAAATTTATAACTCGAGAATAATTCTACTAAAGGAATTAATGTAAGACTTTTCCAGGGATGAAGGATTTAATAAAGTAGTTTTTCATTGCTTTTCATAAATAATAAATAACATTATGGGAATTTGAATATTTGGTAAGAACTAATCTATTAATGAGTGGCAGAGTACCATAATATTTAGATGAAATTCGTCGCAAAATCAATCTTTCATGGGGGGGGTCATTTTAAATGAACTACAGATTCGACCTGAATCAATTTATTATATATTACAGCTTAAATTATGATCATACTGGGTCCTTGATTTCATATAGTCCTTCACTATTCCAAATTTTTAGAAGACTTCTCTTCCAATAAATCAATCAATAATTTTATTGTTTGTTATAAATATCACCTCGCTATTATACAACTTTTTTCCTTACATAAATAATTTCTACGATATTCTATAAACCATGAGTTAACATAACACTCAAAATGATTAACGGATGCTTAATTCACTTCGTTTAATATTTTTATATACTCATCAAAATAATATATTTGCATATGTTTAAACATATTAAAATAATACTCCAAAAATATTATTTTTCATACATATTTTTTTAATAAAAAGCTTCGGCTATGGAGCACATTTTATAATCCGTACTTCAACAAACAGCACTGAGAGTGAACTTATGGTTATTAAAGGTGCCTCCAGATAGGACCACTTTTGGCCGTAGTTCTATTTATCTTTTGGGTTGATGCAAAAGTTTTTGCATATTATTTCAAATAATATTTTTTTCATCCTCCATTCCAAGAGAAATCTTTCATGAAAATTGTCTACATCAGATAACGGATATGACATATTAAGAAGAAAAAATATTTCATAAGTCAAACTCAATAAATTAGTTTAATATCTGCCAAAAACTTGGTATTCAAAAGGTCTTTGTTAAATATAGTATTTTCAATTAGGCCTTGCAAAATGAATCACCCAAAATACGATTGTAATCTTCTGCTCAATTATGTTGATTGTAGCATCATCGTTATTTATATTATAATTCCAAGGACCGTTTCATAAGGCAAAGACAAACAAAATATCTTATTTATTACCCGCGATACAGCCTCCTTGAAGATCCTTTCTAAATAACAACAACCTCGCTAATCTTCTCACTTCAGCAAAGTTTAGGATCAATTTCGCTTTTAAGCGTCGTCTCCTTATTAGATAAACATTTCTCTTTTAAGACAAAGAGACAACTCTTATTCGTACGCATTATTCTCTATTCCAATAAGTCCCTTTTATCTCACTCTTCAGCTTATCCAGAAAATATTTAACATGCCTCAGAGCTTCTAATTTGCACCCATATCGATATCATGTACGTACTCGATTAAAGTTTCGTCTAAGATATGTATTAATCCGAGAGCTTAACCTTTCGCTCAACATCCATTAATTTGCTCACTTCTGAACACGATCGCCTGTATGTCTGTATGTTTGTTTATTGTAGAGGCATGATAAAAAAAGAGTATCCGAAAGAATGGCATGAGAGAGAATGGATGTTAAGCTTAAAGCTATGGATTAAGTGTATAGGTTTTATATAGGTTTGCGGGTTCATTAGAGATGGACTCTTTTACAAGGAGATGGCTGTTCGGCATCGGCTTTTTATGAAAGCTTCCGGCATGCCAAGCTTTTTCGTTTGCAATAGAAGCTTACGTATACGATATCTTTCCGGAATAAATGAGCATCCATTTCTGCGAATAAATCGTTACTTGATAAAAAGTGCTCGTAATTCAACACTTTGTAGTCCTTCGGCAATGTGATAAACTAAGCCGCAATTAACGCCATTTTTCGTCCTTCAGCGCATAATTTCGTTTTAAAATTTCATTTAAAATATGTTCATATATTACAAAATATTTAATAAAAATGTTTTCTTGCGAAACTATAAAAAGCTCGTACAAAATCTTAAATAATACTAAAAAATACACATAAAATATATATATTTTAGATTTTTTTTACTTATATACCAGGTATTTTGCACATGGACCGATATTTTTTTTTTTGAGGATTAGGGGATTTTCTTACGTTTCACATAAAGATCCTATGTCCTAAATATCAGGGTTGTCGAAATACAATTTTTTCCCAATATTTAGAAAAAATACCCAAAATTTCATCTTTAAATCATTATAAATTTTTAATTTGAGGTTAAAATAGCACGAAATAACTGTTGGTAAATCCAGTGGTGTCAGATCTGGAGACTGTGCGAGCCATGGAACAGGGCACGTTCCCAGACAAAGAAATCCAGTGGTATCAGATCTGGAGACCATGCGAGCCACAAAAAAAGTTGTTGGTCCATCGGCAAAACAACCTGTATATTATTAACTGCTGCTAAATTTTAGAAGCTTTTTCACAAATAAACAGCGCATATCGAGACATGGATCTTAATTCAACTTTGGCAAAATATTTGTATAATACTAAATTTGCGCAATGTTTTTGAAGTATTTTAACAAATTTTGTCATTTTTAATACACATTTATCTCAATCTGTTTCATTTACAAATACCACTTTTATTGTATTATGATTTCATACTGAATCAGGCTTTCGTCTTAATTCAGGCTTAATATAAAACAATACTTTATGATAAATTATATGAATTGTTCCCAGTTATCGATGATGATTTAAAGTTTAATATTAGTTAATAGCACATAAAGAATAATAAGAAAAAATAAGCTTAGTTCCTCTAGAATACATATATTGTTATTGATGCGGTTTTTAATTGATATGGAAAAGAACGCTGAATACGATATTAGATATGCATTTGAAATTGGTTTCATGTAACAATATCTATGAATCGTAGATCAACAATTCAAAAAATATTGGCACAAAGACTCAGACAAAAAGAAGTATTATGTGTATGTTTGAAAATATTTTTTAGATTAGGTGTTTCGATATATTGTAGTTTGGCATTGGCATAGCACAATGTTTGTTTTACAGGTCCAATCACTAAATTATGGAATTCTACAAATTCAAACATTAGAAATGGAATTAGGTGTGGAAAATGTATAAGATGCTTTTAAATTCAATTCACTTTATCAAATCCACCAAACATAACTTCGATCGGTAATTGTATCGAACTTCGAACAACATAATTTGCAGCATGATGTTTACCAATCCCTAGACACTTCAGAAGCTAATACATTATCGATTTATTTATAGTGGAACTCTAATAGTATTAGGTTTAGACACAAAGAATTTATTGTGAAATTTTAAGCAATTACATTGTTGAAAATTTGATACATGATACGTGCATAATACACTCTATATTATCAGCTTTAATCGATCAACAAATTGTTTTATTTTTTAGTATTTGATCATCTACAGTAATATTTCAATGAAATAAAATTATTTTCAATGTAAAATAGTATATTTTAGCTTCTTCTTGATGTTTCATATCCGATATCAGATTTTGGCAATCTCAATAGGAAGGTATTCAAAGGAAAAAAAAACATATGACGACCCCAAAAACGATGATATTCTGAAATCAATGGTGGAATCAGAACCTCGTCACCTTTTCGGTCCCCCTAAAATATAAACTATCTTAATCTAGGTTTTTTGTTATTGTATTAACTATTTAAATTCAGGAATTACATCTAAATCTGAATCAAAACGATCGATTACAAATATCAATATACGATTCGTGTCTTGATATAAAAATAAATCGCAAGCTTCTTTCATACCAGATATGCTGAAATTGGTTCCAACATAAAAATAACGATTTGAACGTTGATCTGGTATTCAGATGAAGCTTTTGAATGAGTAGATTTTAACAGCTGTAATACTAAGGTAGACTATGCTTTAAAAATAGTTTCAAACTAAATCGGCTTTCGTGAATGGGAATTTTTTAAGAATGCAAAAATAAATGTCCTTTTAAAATTGTTTAATGACACAAGGATGTTAAAATTTGAACAAAATTAAAAACTCAAGAAATTCTAAAATAGTTTAACTTTCGGGAGCACTGAAGACTGCGATGAAATAAATTTAACAAAAGCTCGCTGTCAATAAACAGGATAGACTTTGAACGACTGTTGTCCAACTTTTTAGCTCGTTTCCATGCTCGTAATGAACATTCGTTCTTTTGTATTGCAAATGCTTTTCCATTTAAGCGAACCGTACAATTTTCAATTGTTCTCCATGGATTACCGACATTTCATAAACTGCTTCGAAAGTCTTGGAAAAATGCTCGCTTCTTCGTCGCGGGTGATATATATTCTTAACAATGCCAAATCCTATGTATTCGTGCTCTTCTTTTTTCTTCCGACGATAAAACTAGGATTTCCATTTTGGTTTATGTGGAAACACGTTTCCCGAATGAATATTTCAATGGATTTCTTTGAAAACACGCTCACCTTTAACCTCTTCCTCTCTGCACCAAACTGAGTACGATTATTTGATGAAGGATCCTTCAACTCACAGAATGTTTAAACACCATGTTACATATTCTCAAATAACTTTGTACCGGCTTCCCAAATAATTCATTAATTTTCCATCATTCGAAATACGCGATTTATACGAGCTGCTGAAAAATTACATGCGTAAAACGTAAAGCCGGCGCGCTTGGAGAACGATGTAAGTTGAAAATATTACACTTCACAACTATTTCGCTAAATTTAGTCGCTTGTAAAAACTTTAGTAGAAAGCAGTTTGCTCAGGACATATTCCTTTTTATGGCTCCATATATCCTTCGGGCGTTTTAGTCCTACCGATTCTTTTAAGCTGTCCAAAGGATCCACCATATATACCACTATAAATATACATCATATTAAAATAATGTATTTTATACTACAATTTAAATCCCAACTGTACGCGCCACAACCAACAGCACTAAATAATTCAGCTGTTCGGTCGTGCCTAAATTTATTTTTTGTAAAATATCTGGGGAAAAATGCATTATAAATAATATATGAGGGGTTTTTTTCTAATAATTGCAATAAAATATATCTAAGCGTGCAATTTCCACGAAGCAAATTTGCTATCACGTGTCTCACACGATATTGTATCTTAAGCATACGATCAATTTAAAAATGTACGTTATGAATATTAATTTTTATTAAAACATACCTAAAGTCACGCATTATACAAAAATTAATTAAAACTACGACTGCAATATGAAGTTTTAAAAGAGCAGAGCTTGTTTCTGCTAGACGCTGTGCATCACAGGATTAAGAGTTTAAATTTGCGGCTGTATATGAATCTGAAACGTTGTTGTATAAACTGGAATCATGCAATATATGTGTATAAATACAAAACTAAAATTTGCAAGCATGATTTTAATGTTTTACGTGAATATGAACACAGAAAAGCACAGCTTTAGCGAACAATTCATACACAAAATATTTAAATATTTTTTCCAAATATACTAGTATTTCACGTTTATAGCGAGCATCATACATTTTAGCAAAGTAGATTAATTCATCATTTATAAAAATGACATTTTTTTATTTATATATTTAACCTTTTGAGGAGTGAGCAAATTTAAAATCGATGAAGTCGTTGATGCCATATACACTTTACACTGACTACTTTTTGTCAGTTCCTATCAGCATAAGACAATCTTCAATTTGAGGCAGTCAATTGTAAATAATGATATTGATAGCATGTATACAAGACCACTTCCTTTCTTTACATAAACAATACACAAGGAATCGATTCATATGACTCATCATCAGTGAACGTCAGATAAAATATCTTGTCGTTTCTTTGCGTAAACAAATAAAAAACTTGAAATCGAAGTAACTATTAGTCGATAAATTTGGGTTAACGATCTATACAGTCGTGCGATGTATGCGGGGAAGCTCTCTGTCTCTGTCTCCCGAACTTCGCTCTGTCTCTGTCTGTCTCCAAGCGCAATATACAAGAATCTCAAGCCCTGGGATTGTACTCCTTTAGGGGTTAAGTACAACAAAAAAATTAATCAAAGTATATTTTTTTGAATTGATTGATATTTAAGTTATCAAATGTACATAAAACACAATAAAATGACTATGAATAAATTAAAACACTTATAATTTTAAAACATAGCAAACTGTTAAGAATAAATAAAGGTCGAAGTATGAAATAAATGTTCGTACATTTGGTCACATTTCTGAAATAAACTAAGCACGCTTTGTGAATGTTGAATGTGAATGTTGCGCGTTTTGGGCCAATCTGTGGCTTAAAAATTTATGACACAAATGATTAATCTCAAACGATTTACCACGAAAAAACAATGCTCGAATGTCCGAGTTTCATTTTGATATAGATGTTCATCTTCGATTATGAATGAAAATATTACTATGTTTTATTTGTTATTAATAATAAATATATTTTGTTGTTTGTTAGTAAATATATTTATGCCAAAATCGCTTTGAGTTATCGTATATGAATTCTGTTATGTATAAATGTAGCACAGGACTGCATTATGCCATAGCAAATTTATTTTTGTCATATCAAACATTTCAAAGGCATTCAATCTCTTGAGCAAAGTCGGCATTCACTATTTTTCATATTATGGAGAAAACGCATACAGCACAGTGCCATTCGCTTCGTATATTTGTCCATTATAAGGATTCTTGTCATAAATTTGTTTAAATTCGATGCAAATAAATATAATTTTAAAATACGCAAAATTTCAAAATTCATACATATTTTTATGTCCCCCAATGGATGGTCTTATTGTATAAATTCTGGATTTGTTTGAATATATCAAGATGTATTTTTATTTTGGCTGGTTTCGCCGCCGCTTGCTGCGGTAGCAAAATCGCTTTGTTGGTTGCAAATTGTATTGAAAATATTGACGTATAACCAATATTCTCTTTTGGATTCAACAGTAGCTTTGTAGATTTTGAAAAATTTCTCCTCTCGCGTTTGAATGTTTTATTCATGAATTCGAAAATCGTCCTCTATTGTAGATTTTCCGGGCGGTTTAATACCAAAGCATTTCATAATATCTCGAGTCATATGGAGACAGGAGCAAATGGAACGAAGGTCGATAGTTATTACAAAAGTGTACAAGGAAAATATACGATATGGCAATAAAATCAAATTAAGGGATGTCCTCATCGGCCTTGATATCCAGGACGTACGGGATACGGCCCTATAAAACTATACGAATTAATGTGTTTGGAAACATGCGGCAGGAGTCTGGTTGGACGAGCCATTAGAGCTATTGATCGGATTCGTTCACAGTTGGATGAGTAATTACTTATTTATAATAAAAGTCCGCAGGGATGGACAATGTCCTTACGACGAGACACTCAAGTGGACACGACAAGCTTGGAGGCATTTATCGATCAACCGATAGTGTGACAATGGCGCACCCTGACCACATGCGTACCATACATGCCACATACATACCACATGTATACCACATACAACAGCGCAGCCACCACTTTCACTCTATCGGATTGACCCCTTTTTTCATCTCAATTAACCACGATCCCGAAACCGTTCCCATTGTTACCAAGTCACGTTCTATATATTCGACCTTTTATTTCCATCGTTGAGGCCCATTCTATGGACCTTTTTTCGCATTAAAATTTCAACTTTAGTCTACTGTTTCCATCTTAATTCTCCAGCTTAAGTTACTTTACGCTTTTTGAATCAGCAATTTTTGCTTTAATAAAATCGATAAATTCAATAGATGTCATCGCATTGATATAATTCATAAATTTATGATCATAATAGATAAAGGCTATGAACATCATGGTATTCTGCGAAAAGCCGATCATTATTTATAATGTGACATAAATAATTGCATAAAAAAAATAGTCTAGTATTACTGATATCCAATTGTTTAAAAAATATTAAAAGAACTAAGACAAAATCAATCAAATTGATTATAAAACACAAAAATGATAGAAAATATTGCTGCAGACAAGATTTCTTTAGCTCAAAAACAACTTCAAATATATCAACCTCGAAATGACCATAAAGAGCTGCTAATTCTTTCCATTATTTACTTTTTTTTAGGATTTCTAAAAAAATATTTTCATTTAAGAGACTGCGGTCTTTAGCGTGCTAAATGGATGACTAGAGCTGTGTATTGCTTAAAGATTTTCCTATTTAAACATATGTTTAAACAGATGAAAAAGGAAGAGAAGGCAGTGAAATATATATGCATTTTCACAGTCATAATATATATAAAATACTGATTTCAAGACCCTGTTGGATATTCAGCACTGAGAAATGATTTACAATAATTAAAAGACCTTGCATCCTTTGAAATTATATACAAAATCATGGCTAAAGCCGCAAAAGTCCCAGAAAAAAATACTGGGTCATGTATGGTATTTGTCGGAAGAGTTGGTGTCTTTTGCAATTTTTTGATGATAAACTTTTAGTTTAAGTTAAGAAAAATATGGTAGATGCACTAAGAATTGAAGATGTAGAGGATTTCCCAAAAAGAAAAACATTGATGTCTGTGACTAGCAACTCTGTACGATTTTTCCAGATACATCACAGTTTTTGAATAAAATCAGATTGAAAATTATCAAAATTAAAGCCATCAATTTGCCGTTCATTACTTGTTAGGGTGTCTGAAGGGTATGAGCAGAAAAATATTAAACTTGAATCATATTATATCATATCATCAGTTAAATATCGTTCAAAAATAGGATCCCCTACCCAAAAGCTCTTATTCAAATAGTTTTATCCCAATATATCCATATATCCATTTCCCCAGTGGTGGTTTGATAATATTTTCGCACGTTTCTCGTCAGTTCATTTAGATGTAAATTCGTAGTATTTACCACTTAATTTCCTACCGCATCGGTAAAGTGTCCATTTTAGACAGAGCTTTCCTAAAGATGTCTCCGATGGTGAAAGCTCATAAAAATTTAATGTAGGATTATTTGTAAAATAATGGGCATTTTAACGCTCCATACATTAATTATTATACAATTTTAAATTATTTTATACAAATAAGCCATTTAAACATCAGCCTAATATTTGGTTTTTCAAAAGCAGGAAATTAACTAAACGAGGGTCAAAATCAAATAAATATTAATATTTTATTAGTTTTGAAAATTTCAATACTGACACTATTTTTAAAGTCTTACTTGTAACAATAAATGGTAATTTAAAAAATATTGTTAGTATCGTTACTCGTTTATAAATCATCTACTACCTAAAATTCTTATTCGAATAATCAAAGAATTGTTCCCCTAAATATTTTAGTAAGATGAAATAAAAATCACAGCTTATACTCGAATAAATAATCACTTAATTGAATCTTATTAATAGTGGAGCTTTATAGCTGAAAGATTTGAATATATCATTGTGCCTTGATTTCAATCATTTATACGATACTTTTGGAAAAAAATTACACATAATATCGCCGTAAAATATATTTAAATATAAGCCAAGTGATATATGGTATCCTCAAAGGGATATCTGTATACTCAATTTTCTTCCATGAGTGTGAATAGATAAAAAAAAATGGAACGTTCCTTTTCATGTCTTAAATAAATTGTTCGCCCATATTCTTTTTATAGCATTAAGTTTTCATGTAATATATTATATACATAGAATATTTTCCCGGTCGGGATAATGTATTGCATTTTCGTCCTTATTCAAAGCACTGAACCCAAACAAATGCCTGATCTGTGAAATATTCCTTCCTGTTCGCAGGGTAAAGAACTTCCGGCCAAAGACTTGAGCGGTACCTCGGATCCTTACGTTCGTGTGACTCTTCTCCCCGACAAAAAGCACCGGCTAGAGACGAAGATCAAAAGGAGGACCCTCAACCCACGATGGAACGAGACCTTCTACTTTGAAGGCTTCCCCATACAGAAGCTACAGAGCAGGGTAAATCAACTTCACCTACAATTTTAAATATTGTTACGCCGAGGAAAAATACTACTTTGAGACGGCCTGAATAATTATTTATATGCAAATTTTGTCAATCCTCCAGGTACTCCACCTCCATGTTTTCGACTACGATCGATTCTCCAGGGACGACTCCATCGGCGAAGTGTTCCTTCCTTTGTGCCAGGTAAATTAAATACTCTCCCATCTCTCCCTATTCTCGCTGAAGCACTTCGCGATAGTCAATAAAATTTATATTATTTTCCATCAATTAAATCAGCAATGGAAGAAAATATTTAAATTCAAATATCAACATAATTTTTTATACCAATCATAGATAGTTTGAATTGACATCACGTTGGAATATTTTACAGTAAATTGGCGTTGTTTAATGTTGTATAAATTATCGTAAAATGGCAATCCAAACGAATAACTGCGTAATATCAGATCAGTCGTTGGATTGCACGACAGACACAAATTTATTTTCATATACAATAATGAACCAAATATTATTTGATATCATAATTTAATTCCAAATACATACAATGGCATTTTAAAGTATTTTTAATTTAAATTCAAATAAACATCAAAATCAAATACAATTTCCTATATATAGGTCACTAGGCATAAACGAAAATTGCTTTTCAAATGAAACTGTTCAATTTAGTACTTTTAGCGATATGAAATCAATGCCAAAATACGTCAAAAATAAAAATTATCCAGAGGATTCTTATATAGATAGTATGCCAAACAAATCGTTACTAATTTTATTCAATCAATTCTTAATCCCTAATCTATTCAATTGTAGTAATTATTTATAACGCAGTGAGTGGACACGATAAATCAAGAACGTGCACAGGTCATCATTCAAATTAAATTGATCGTCAATGATTTTTCTTCGTACGTATTTTTTAATAAATACATAAATTTTGAAACCCATTTGCTTTATGCTGTGAATTTTAATATCATACGATAGCCCTCATTGTTCCATAATATATAATGATTTTCAATCGCCTATATTTCTGCTCATACTTCTTCGTTGTTTAATTTTAATTCGAATTTATATGAAGCCATTTGAAGAGGGTTGTTGATGGGAGGTAGTAGGACACCCAAAAAGTATGTCGGTATGCTTAGCGTTACATTACCCAAATAACTTGTTAGTACCCCGGAAGTTGGGAGGAAACTGCTAGCTCCACACTGACAACAGTGAATAATGACCCGAAATAAATTGAAAGTGGTGACCCGGTGGCGAATGTGCACAATTTGCTAATTGGTTATTTTAGCCAAAAATCCAAGAACCCAAAAAACGAGGAATACGTCGATACACACTTCGCATAGACGAAGTTAAGCCCTTCAATTTCCTGTTGCTTGGCATTTGATTAAATTTCTCCATGAATGAGCATTTCAATCTAATATTAATTATTGAGAAGTTGCAACTTAGTTAGCGACTCGCAATCTAGATAAGCCTCTGTGTATTGTCTTTTGACACGTCGGGTTTATATTACATGAATAGGCGACGCTAAAAATAACGACGTTTTTCACGTTCGATCGCATTCTATGCTCGAAATTATGGATGGCGATAGAAAAAAGTGTGCTTATCAACTCTGCAAATAAAAATGCTCTCAGACATTTCATAGCTAAAGAGGGTAATTTCAGAAAGCCAATATCATGCCAAAATTCCTCATAATATTCGCACATAAATACAATAAATTTTAAGGACGTATGAATTTGATGTATTTGATTTGATTATAAGTATACATTAATTAACAAGTTGAAATGGCGCATGGCTAAATAGGAAAATATAGACAATACAAGATTTTTCTCGACCCATGTTTTTGTTTTCAAGTTTTTAGTTATCAGTAAACTTTCGATGAATCCAGATCTCAAACAGATTTGATGATTATGAGTACAGATATCATCCTAGACGAGTTGAAGTTTCATCTCAAATATGCAGCAACTCATCGATAAAGATATTTCTATTTTAATTCAAAAGATTTTTCGACATCTGGAACATTCTGAAAGTACTAGTGAGACTGTATTTGAACCAAAATTTTCGCTGAGAAGATAAAAATGGCATGTCTCGTAAAGAGCATGAAACTTTTACACAAACCCAAGCATTCCTTGGACCCAAATATGTTGTGGTTTTTTCTGGCAAGAAAAGCTTTTGCTTGGCATGCAACAGATAGAACAACAGATGGTTGGCTGTGAATCCTAAAAATGTGCCCAGAGTCATAAGAAAGTTTTTTTATTGTCATAATGATTTTCAGCATAATAGCATGATATACTAAGCTCCCAAACATCTTTGAAGAAGAACTGAGAATGAATCAAAGTTTTGGCGATCCAGCCTTAAATTGAGAATATTGCTACAAGAAGGCGGATAAAAATAATATACCAGGCTTTTCAAGATCTTCTGTATTTTTAAAATACACCTTTTCTTCTGATGCATTTTGGAGGCTGTGATTAATACTAAAGACATAATTCATACATGTTAAACTTCAATAAACCATTATGATCCACTATGGGTTGGATATAAATATAATTATGATACACGAATATCATTTTTGGGCAAGATTAAGCTGATGTTTATTTGCATAATGAATAATAAAAACACTAAATTACTATGAGCTCATTTCAAATTTTCATCCATGTTCATATTTAACCTAACCTCGGCGTGTCCATTAGGGTTCATTTGAATTATAAATATGTATTAATAACAATGCATACACTTTAGGCCAAAAATATTTTAGCCTTCCACGAACGACCGTATTCAAAAATATCATAATGGCTATTTGTAAGCATAATCAAAAATCATGTGACCGCACGGTCACTTACATATTTAATATTGAATACATGCATAAAAAAGATTTTTACCGTTACCATATGATCACGCTTGTATCTAATCTTGTTTATATAAATATATTGCAGATTTATTAAGTTTGTATATGTATAAAAAAAATGATATAGATCTATATTGATATTAGATAGATCTAATTATTTCGATTGTATTCGAATGTAATTTGAATAACGTCGACATGGTAACATAACACAGTATGGATTATTTGAGCAGAAAATTATTCTGTTTCAATCGGCATACAAGCACTTTGAAGTGTCATTTTGTATTGAAATTGTATACAATTGGATTTGAAATTACGCGAAACCCGTTCTGGAAAAAATATTACAGCCATGTTACATAAGGCTTTGGAGTGCTCGCCATTCTAGGATGTGGAAGTACATATGACTTTTGTATGGTAAATGGAAAATAACATATGGAAATGGTACAAACTATATCCATATCTATTTGTTTTAAATGCAGATCGTTTCTATCTTCTATGAACGTCGTTTTATCCTTAACAAATTAAGTTAGAAATCATCCCCACCATATCATTATTTAATTTAAGGGTGATATTAGTAGCATTAAAATTTAATTGGATCATCAAAATAAATATAACGACCATAACTGGCAGGCCGAATTAGAGCATTTCGATACGGAGATAAAAAATTAAAAACGTATATCGGACAGGGTTAAATGTTACGGGGTCGCGTTCGTCCCGAAATTAATGTATCGTTAATAACGCAATTTCCCTTTTAGGTTTCAAACAAAAAGTTTGCGTAACTATAACGTCTGGGGGTCGTATAGCAATTATTTTTTATCACTATGCGGCTTTCGTTATTTTTATTGTCATCCACCCTCAACAAATTTATGCACATCCGCTCCCGAACGAAGACATGGAAGTATGGGCGCCGATAAATATTTCTAATGGCGAATTTATTGCGAAAACAGGTACTAAAATGTATAAGAACAAAACGTAAATAAGTGGCAAAGAGGCTGAATCTCTGAATCTCATAAATTTCCGACGGCCCGGAATGTATCTGAGTTTTACCCGGGGCGCACCGTTTTCTCCAGATACAGTGATTTATTTTCCATAACAATTATTAAATTAAGATATATCCTGGCTGCTGGAGGCCTCGTTGGTCTTCCCGTGCCATAAATGTCCCACTAACTTTGCTCATGATTGATGATAACCACACTTTGTGCCCACATACATTAATTTGATAAGATAGAGAAGGACGAAATGTGCACAAAGGGACGTTTAAGTTGAAATAAATTGGACTTTTTAAATTACATTCCTTGAAAAAATAGCATTTACATCTTTTCCGTGAAAAATAATTTGACAATAAAAGATGATGAACACATTTTGATATACACGAAGCTCATCATTTTATTTAAAAAATACATTTTCTTATTGTAATACTTAATATGGATTTAATACATCTGTAATTTATTTTTAAAAAAAACTGAATTTGTATCGAGATATGGTTCAGGAAATGCGCATTTTGTTCCAGATATGAAACCGATCCATTTTCACTACAAATTATGATTTATGATGAGATGTGTGTACTGTATAATAATCCTTAATAAAAAAAAACTTTGCTTTCTTCCTCTAAACCGGTGATTCTTAAACTTATATTATCTGTGAAGATGCAACTGAATATTTTAATCTCAACTGGAGTTGCATCATATTTCATAGATGTAACGACATAACAAAACCCCTACCACCTACTACGAAAGATTGGACGTCCACTAATAGATAGTAGGGACCAAGCTGACTACCACTGCTTTATATCTCAGTTAATTTTATGTTTAATTTTATATTTTGCTAAAGAAATTCTGGAGGGTCTTGCAAGAGAAAATCACTGAGTTTATATTTATCTTTAGATGTTTTCCTTGATGCAGTTATACGTTTCCTCTATGAAATCATATACTTAAACCAAGTACATAATATTCTAAATATCCCATTTTTTTAATATATAAACCCTAAACTTTGCGCCTTTAAAAAGATAACAATATCATCTTATCACAATACGATCTATAATCTCTATGCGATTGTACAATAGTCAAGGAGTTGACGGAGGACATAAAGGGCCTAAACCTGAAGTGCCTAGATAATGCATTCAATTGTATATCGAAACATCATCAAAATATTAGAATCGTTAGTTTCATGTACGAAAACCACAAGTAGTACCAATTAAACGAACTGACAGTTACTGCGTTAAAATCAACAGTGGAAGATCGATAAATTGCTTGATCTGGCTTCGATCTCCACTTTCATTTTAAAAGAAAACTATATTAATAAGTGTGTAATTTGATGTTTTTGGTTGTTGAAGATTTGAAAAGTTAAAAGAAATGAAGGTCTGGTGATTTCTTACAAAGTCTGCAGAATGCAATTAAGTAAAAAAATTAATAATTAAAATGATGTTTACTCATTTTTTTGCATTCAATTAAAAATGCACTCAAAGTAAATAATTGGGAACAATTGTTCATCAAAAATGTTTAAATTTTAAAGGACATGATTAAAATGTTCAATAATACGTATTTTAAATGTACTTTATCATATATAATATATAATTTCAGGTCGACTTAAGTGAGAAACCTTCATTCTGGAAAGCCTTGAAACCACCAGCCAAGGACAAATGTGGTGAGCTTCTTACATCTCTGTGTTATCATCCCAGCAACAGCATCCTGACGCTCACTCTTCTCAAAGCTAGGAATCTTAAAGCTAAGGACATCAACGGAAAATCTGGTAAGATCATTCGTTTGTCTTGGAAATACGATAATCTTTTTTTCAGCACTATCGATATATTATAATACAAGCTTCCATAATATAATTTTCGTCTTTGGCCGAACTATGTGTTACTATGAAATGTCAGATATTCGAAGCTTTCAGCGATAAACCGAAAGTCGTATTGTCAGCAATAAATCGCATCCGATATACGAGTTCAGATATCGAAGGATTGCTAAAACTCCAATACATTTCGGGAGATATCTCACACAGAGACAGATTCTTGCAACATCCTTGACAAGTTTAACATGTATAAAATGTAAAACATTCTAGTGGCAGATATTGTTTTATTGGAACATAAAAGCTCCATAGATAAACAAAGAAGCATCATGAATATAAATCAAGCTCGAAATGACGAAAACTTGACGAACATAGTGGATGTTATATGGCTATTATTTTGTATTAAGTTCTGCAGTCTACCATTGCATTTTTACTACACCAACAATTTATCCCAGAGGCTCCAAGCGATATTATTTCGATTATAAAAGCTCCTGGCAAAATTCCATTTTTATATTAAAGTTGAGGCTATTACATTGCACCTCCCCATTTATCATCCTTCCGCGCCAAAATTTGTATTTATTTTTTGTTTATCCGACAGAATACACATTTCCAGATGTTTCTTTGCCCTGAACGAAAAATCTCACCGCCCTTATTTTATCTCTATTATCTTATTCGCCCTTTTAAGGCGATTCACCTCATCTAATCATTTCATCCTTCTACGCCTTCGCCGCATTACATAATATTTTAAAGCAATTTTCTTTGTAGAACAACGTCATATTTTAATATGTCGGCAATTTGCGCAGCATTCGCGTTAGATAAGAATATAATTTCAATCCGCTATATGAAACAATAATGGTCGATATTCGAGGTATCTATTGTCATGTTGACTCTATTCAGAATGGAAAATTGAAAATAAAAAGACTCTTCTGATGGGAATAAAAGGCTGCTCGTAATCAATAAGCGATATTGCATATAGGTAATGCACTAGAAATATTGCTCCATTTGATCACTCTAGGAGAAAATTACAAGATAATCGGATAGCATTGTAATACAAAAGACAGAATTTAATACGATTTTTTTTAGCGAACTGAATTAACATATAACTGCACACTTAACAATTTGTTCAGATTTAAATCAACTCTAATTGCTGAAACACACGACAACTTAGATACCCATCATTGAATAAGATATTTTTTATATAAACAATTTAAGTGGAATTTTAATCTATACAGTGTTTTTGTGCTAGGGTTATTAAAAAATATTGAAAAATAATTTTTTGGCATCTTGTTGAACATTTTTTTGTGAGTTTTAGTGTTTTTTCACGGCTTCTTTTGCATGAAAAAAATAAACGCCTTGATCAATCAGAATTATCTTAGTTGACAAAGTACACTTGAGTCTGTTTTTATGCGACAGATCCGTTCCACGGGGAGTCGCATATAAAAAATCCGCATAAAAAAATACTTGTACTACATAGAAAACTGAGGGATAGGTTCCGTTATTTTTAAAAACCGCATAACTTCAAATAAATGTGATGAAATGTAGCAAAAACCGCATAAAAAAATATTGCGAAGATTAACCAATATTTTTTTACAGAGTTCGTGATATGGAGACATGCAATTCTTATGCTCGTACTGAAATTTGAGAGCACGTTCAGAACTTGACAATAAATAGATTGACTAGTTTGTTGCATATTTTTTTATAGTAAGGGGGGCAGGAGTTTCTTCCGCTTCAATGCGCATTCGCATAAAAAAAGCTTTGTGCTCTATAGAAAATGATGGATAGGTTCCGTTATTTTTGAAAACCGCATAACTTCAAAAAACGCATAAAAAAGATCGGCATAAAAACAGATCCAAGTGTACTGAATAAGTTAATCAAATTTCAAAGAAATTCCTTCAATAAATTTTGAAATATCGTGGCAATCGATTTGACAAATACAGTTTTGAGAAAAACGCGTTTAAAAATTCCAATTCATTTATCACCACGAAAATTTTGACTTGCTTTTAATCTGCTATACCTGTTCTATAAAGTAAACTTTTAGTTTTCTCATAAAAAATCTTGCAACGCCAATTTTTGCTCCCTGGCATTAGTTTTAGCTTTTTTAGCGAAGTCATTCGGAGCGGTAAATACGCGCTTTCTTACGACGATAGGTTTGAGTTACGTGGCCAATTTGACATTCTATTCTAATAAAACCTTTCAAAATGCCATTAAATTCTTTATTGAATATAATCACGGCAAGAAAAGTTGCTACTTCTACGATCTTTGTCAGAATGCAGGTGTATAGGAGCGAAAGTCCATATCAATGAATTTAATGATTCATTATTATTTTGTATTTGGGCTCCTAAACATCTAGTCAACAGATCATCTTATGATTAATCTTCTTATACTGGTTTAATAACTTTTTGAACTTCAGTGGTGGAAATTATTGAGTTCTGCTCTAGAGTCAATTTAAATATCCCGCACCTTCCCGAAGCTGTCTCAACGGAACCTAAACCCCATATAAATATCGCGAAAAATTGCAACCGTTCAGTGCCTTCAATTTCATATTCCCGTTTGAACCCATAATTTAATTTAATATAAACTATGAACAGTGTGGACAAATAAATCGGCGTGGACAACTTTAAGCCTGACAGTTGCAAACCAATGTACATATTTAAATATTACGCAAACTGGCATAAATATTAATCCATTATAAATTAAATGTACATTAATACATTTATTCTTTCGAGCACACTTTTAAATTTAAATAAAAAGTCGCGTTAATAAAATGCGCATAGCGAATCACAATGTATCCAGGACGGTCGTAAAACCCGAACACCTCTTCTTTAGGGCGCATAAAATGACGTATAGTCCGCAGCCGCAGTAAAATATTCCAAAAAAACATACACACGAAAATTCCATTAAACTTAAAACGCACCCCATTTAAAAATTAAAGTACACCCCACTTTGTTTTAATACGAAAAAATAATCAAATTAAACACTAACCCATTCGTTTATCATCGCAGACGAGCAATGCTTGGCTTTTTGCTCAAGTTAAAAGCTCGCGAAGCACAACTCCAGGCCGAAACTCTTCGCTTTATTACTTTGCTATTTACAAAACAACCCAACGAACAGTAGAAAGAAAGGCATTAAATACTCATTACACGGAGTTTCGACAAGCATGTTCGGGAAATTGATGCGAAAAACGGCATAACTTCAGCAACGACCCGACGGCGTAAGAGTTGCGTATTGTGCGGATATAAACGTTACGTTTAACGTGTATATTTAATTAAGTTAATGGAATTTTACTTAGTTCTGGGTGAGGCCACCATTGTCCCACACCAAATAACCATTAAACGTTTTTCCCCATTTTGTTTCATTCTCCATTACAATAACAGTGGTGAGCCACCTTATAAACACGACCGCGTAATGGGGCCGGTCGGGGAAAGGATAATTCACGGGATGAAAATGAAAAAATGATTTACATCGCGAAATATCCCGTCCAAATTAGAATAGTTCTGCTTGGTTATTCCTCTTTCACCGGCGGAGACGCAGACAAAGAGATTCGGATCGTATGACATCGTCGAGTTGATAAATTGCTTCATTATACAAATTGTTTTTTTTTATATTTTAATTTGAAATATGTCCCAAGCGCCAAACTACAGCTCTGAAGCTATCAATCTTTTGCTAATTGAATAGTTGCTATAACCAATGGACTCAATTTCTTGTTTATCACAAAATAAATTTTAATCACTAATTTACTTAATGTCGATGCATAAGGTTACCGGTAGGAAGCCAAAATGTTAATTTTGCCGACCATTGTATAATACCTTTCCAGCCATCAATTCGTAAACTGATCATAAAGGTTAATTATAAACAGAACATCACTGTAAATATTCTTATCGGATCAAAAATCGCCTGAATTTAATTATAAATATGTATTATTAACCATGGAACTATAAAAAACCTATAAGAAACGAGCATGATCCTATGGTAACAATAAGCTATACACTCGAACCTCTTTTTGTGCGATTTCTTTTTATGCGTTTTTTTTTATTTCATAAATAATACATATCGAGATGTTTTGGATAAAATAGTTGTTGGTAAGAGAAAATTTACACGGAACAATGATAACACTGACACTGGGTATATTATTTCTTCCGAAGATGAGTGCGATTTTGAGTCATATCGAAAATCGCAACGAAAATTATCATACAGCGATGATAGTCTGTAAAATAAAAAATATGTCTGGCATTTGAGATGCCAAATGTCAGACAATCCTTAAAATTTTACCATTGATGCAAGACATCCTTTAAATATTACCAAAAATGTTATTTTCAATTGTTTTATTGTTTTCTATTTTTTATTCACTTTTTTTATGCGGTTTTGTATATATTTTATATAGCTGTTTCAAAGTTATGCGGTTTTTAAAATCCATAAAACGCATGTTCACTTTATCTATGTAAGTCATAATTTTTTTTATGCGATTTTCCGCGGAACGCATTTACCGCACAAAAAAAGGTTTAAGTGTATTATATTTTTAATTTCATTACTACTTTTTAAGGTACCATATCCGTTACCGGATGTAGGTGATCTCAAAACAACAAAAATAATTGTAGAAAGGATTTTGAATGCGAATTTTAGATAAAAGTGAACAGCAAAAGTGTTTTCTTCAAAATATTCTCATAGTTGATTAGAATTTAAAATTTAATGTCTTCTCTGCCTCTTCGACTGTCAATCTCCTCGAGTTGTGCCCCACCCAATGGGATTAACCACCCGATTGTTTTACGATCAGATAGCCCACGTGGTTCGTTTACTATCGGACCGAAGAAAAAGCGCTTAAAAGTTGAAAGTTAATCAGGAAAAGCAATAAAGATAGTCGATCCAATGCATTTCTTCTTGATTCTAATGAAATTTTCAACAAAAAAGAGACCTTAGCTGCAAGACTTTCCTATGGCGATGATATTTTTCAACGCGTTGATCCTCAAATGTCCCCAAAATTAACCTTTTGAAAAGAATTGCTATTAATAAGAATGATTCTTTATCGAAATGTGGATTTCAATTTTCAAATGAATTTAAATAATAATCTTAATAGTTCTCACGGAAACATAAACGTTAAACATTGCACATGAAAATGCAAACGATGATTAGTATAATATGTTTTTCATTGACTATTTTTAATGTTATAATTCATCCTGAACCCTTTGCTAATAGATATCCCAAAAAAAAATGATATGCGTAAATATAATTTTTTTATGTATTTCTTTTTTCACCTGCATATTGTTATTTACTATCATAAATCTAGAATAAGTTTATAAAATAATAGCAACCCTTGAAAGCAACCCCACGGCTTTCTCTTTTATGAATCTGTCTCAATCAAGGCTTTGCATCACAATTTGAAGTGCCTCCATTGCAGCTATTGTCTTTTTAATCCCATATTTTGTGATTTAAACTGTTCAAAAAGCGTTGTTCCATAGATTCATTAGTAGCTATTATTCTCTTCCACATACAAGTGGTTCGCAATGTGGCACAATTTGAATACATGGAACAATACAGAATTTGAAATTGTGCTATTAAATTGTTTTTGAAGAACACAAAAATGAAAATTGCAATAATTTGGTAGCCAAATGAAATAAAACATGTTTCACATAAACGATTCCTGTTGAAAAAAATACAATACTAATCCATCATGTTGTCCAAAACAGATGCTATTCGATTCATTAGATATCCTCTGCTTTATTTGATAAATCATTCTCAAGTACCATAACATTTAATATTATTATTTATCGGATGTGCCTGTAACTTCTGTCGGTGTCGTTCTTTTTAAAAAATGTGATTTAACGCCGTAATATTTTAAGATCATTTTTGTGGGGGTTGAAAAAATATGAGCGATGATCTCATGAGATGAATAGCTCTATAACGAAATCCTTTGAGGGCTGCGAAAAGTGTAGATAAGCAGATCGGACAGAGACAAACGAGGTGGCTAATTGGCAAAGCAATAAGATTAAGGACAAAATGTTGTATCAAGACTGACGACATACATAAAGTTTGTCCCGCATTTAGCAACCGGCAGGAAGAAAAAGATCGATTACTATCCGGCTAGGTGACCGTTAATAACCACTCAGCTTCCCGACACGTGGACCACCGGATAAGGGAAGATTTGTAGTCTCATATCTGACCTTATGAATCCCCCCATTTTCACTTTCATCCACACGTTTTCGGCTTCCCTCGGTCATTTTTCAACCATTCTCATTATGAACAGAGATTTGGAACACTTATTGTCTCCCTGTCCTGAGCACACGAGTACCATCAATTATATATCATTCCCGATGAAAATAATTTTATATATCTTTTTAATGAAACAGTCCAAGAAAATCACTTAAATCTTATTTATTATTTGTATATCCACCGTAAATCCTAGACATTTATATGAATGACCTTCTTTCGCCTCTACGGTAACAAAATCTTAGTTTTCTTTATGAGAAAGAATTGCCTTCATTTCAAAGGTTTCTCTCCTAGGATTTATGTGTATACTACATTTGAATGAAAAAATAACTTATCTCCTTTTTCTAATACTCCACCACACTTATATTGATTTAATGAGATTTTTGGTCGGTCTAAATAAATTAATATTTAATCTATTTCCAGCCATCTCTTGTTAGAAAAAAAGTAACAATACAACTGATTATGAAATTCCACAAAATTAATTTCATTTGATGAACTTTTCATCCCCTTGGGCATAAGACTCTTAATTAAACTACTTTTTTGTAATACTTTGTAAAAAAATATTTCATTTTAGCTCATACTTATTATTCTTTGTTACATCACAGATTTTACTTAAAAATCCCTTATTTAATCATTAACAGTAGTATATAATTTATATCTAAAACATGCCATGCCAAAATAATTGCTATTAATAAAATAATTCTTACAATTCATATAATTCCTCACTTCCCAAACATTATTTTTAATTTGTGGGATAAAATATTATAAAATAAAGAAGATTGTTAATAAACAAACAAGATAGTTCTTATTATTATTTGCAGGAAATGCAGTGGATGTGTGTTGCAAATTGGAATATACCTTCAGTCAATATATTGTTTAGGGTGGTCCTTATTTACTTTTACTTTCAAAGGTGCAAGGTCTTTTAATTATTATAAGTCATTTCTCAGTGCTGAATATCTGATAGGTGCTTGATATCAATATTTTGTATATATTATGTCTGTGAAAATACATATATATGTACAAAATGTATTTTCACAGACATATATGCAGAAAATCATATGACGGGGTGACGGCTCAATTTTTTAAAAGTCGAAAATTAAGGACCACCCTAATATTTATTATATATATTTAAAACACATGTAATAAAACAATCATGCCAATATGTAGTATAAGTGACAAAATTGGATCATAAATTGTAATCTTCATTTATAATATATCATTTTTAAACTCAAACAATTTAGTTTTTGAGATTAGAATTTACAATGGTATCAATTTAGCATTATAAATTTATCATCGTTGTACAAAATCTAAACAACTACTGTTATTAGCTGTTATTATATATAGGAATTGTATTTTAATATAATATTATACTGTGAGTTAAATCTGATATTTTGTATTGAATTGAAAAAATGTGTCGTTTCAGATCCATATGTAAAAGTTTGGCTTCAATTCGGCGACAAGAGGATCGAGAAGCGCAAGACTCCAATCTTCAAGTGCACATTAAATCCGATATTTAATGAAACCTTTAGCTTCAACGTACCCTGGGAGAAGATTAGAGAGTGTTCGTTGGACGTAATGGTCATGGACTTTGATAACATCGGTCGCAATGAGCTGATTGGACGAATTTTACTCGCTGGTAATTTGAATAGTTTGAAATATACCGAAATTTCCCAATTCTTCATTATGTCTCTAATGCAATAATTGCACAAAATTTGCAGGCAAGAACGGTTCCGGGGCATCGGAGACGAAACATTGGCAGGATATGATAACGAAACCGAGGCAAACCATTGTACAATGGCACCGATTAAAACCTGAATAAATTTTATGACTCGCCATCTCAATTATCTTCAAGTTTTGCTGTTTACCATCTTGTGTCAAAGTCAATACAATAGAAATCGTACTATATTTTACATAAAAATGATCTCTAACGCCATATGGATTTTCACCGTTCAAAGGCATATTGTATAATTTTTCCATTTTATGAGCAATGACTTTCAATCAATTACTAGAATGTAATGTTTTGCAAAATGGAATGAAAATTATGTGTATTTTTACATGCTGCAGTATTTTTAGTACATTGAACATTGCTCGGTATAGTTGTTCTTGTGTGGTATTAAAATTTTACAAAACTCTACTACGTTCGTAATTGTTATATACATATTTTATCTCAATTATATGAGCTGTGGTAAATTTAAAAAAGCATAAATTTAAATTCAATTCTTTTTGTTGATATTTAATTTACGTTTTTCTGGGTATTGTTGCTTTTCAAGAATATTCTATACTTGGTGTATCTTATTTTTTTATGCTGTAGCTAAACTATAAGACCTGTATTTACCACATCTCAATCAGGAGCAGGAATCCTGTTATGAAATAATTATATTTAGTCGGTCATTCATATTATAAATATTTATTTGTATATCGTATCATAGTAATGCAATATATAATGTATGTAGACTTAAATAAATATCTTGATGGTTATATATGATGATTATTATTCACAAAGAGCTTATAAAGATATTTTCATACAAAATTCTATCTATATTACATGTTATGTCGTAAACAGACAATCATAAATTAAACTGTAATTCCTGTGAAATACAACAAATAGTTCATACACCTACTCTAAAATATGATAAATATTTTGAACATGTTAATTCAATTTCAACGTGAAAAATTCTGAACGGACAATTTAGTTTTTGCAAATTTAATCAAAAATATTTTGTGAATAATAATTTTCATATAATAAATATATTTTTTTAGTATTTTGTAAGCTTTCTGTGTCAAAGTTTAACAATATATACAACAACATCGTACTGTCAATCAAAAGATTGAGATTATATTTTAAATAGTGGTTATGAGGGAAATGTACACGTTCGTTTAACGAGGGATGTACATCACTTCACTGTTGTTGTTTGAAAATTTTCAAAATGTCTCGCTAAATTGGATAGTATGTTTAACGATGTGTATAAAAGAAATGAAAAGTTTACATGTAGCAAACCAAAATGCTCAGTTATAAATGTAAGGTAGAGTAGCAAGCATAATTTTATCCCTGTGTAAGCCAAAGGTTTATAGTTTTATAATTTGATTAAGACTTTTTGTCATTTGAGATATCGTCAGTGACTATAAATCCATAAATTTATTCAAAAGAATTTGCATATAAAGGCATATTTTTCATTTTTCTGACTAAATATATATTATTGATCAAGTCTATAAAACACAAAAACCACGTTTAAAATATCTAATTGTTAACGGCTATTTAAAAACCAAACTTCAATGATTTACCCAACCCAAAAATTAATTAACCACGTATGTATTTAACAATAATATAACATAAAAGTCTCATAACGATAATTAAATATATAAATGTCAAGTTTTAAGCATTTAACATTAATACCGTGAGCATCCATTAGAAAATTCAACCACAATTTGATGGCATTTTATTTTTAGTAAGCGCAATTTGAAAAGTATAAATTATGTTTTGTCGAATGAAAATGATTAAATCATCGTCACTATGCCTATTATTAAGAACAAACACGATTTTCTGAATATCTAACGTACATATTCACTCCGGCTATATGTTTTAATCTCATTTGACTACAAAAAATTAATTATACCGGTGTGAAAGCATAGCTTATTAAATTTGTGTATTAGAATTATTGATCCATTTTATGAAGAAATATGAAAATGACTTTTAACAATAAAATTTATTAAATTATAGTATTTATAAGATCATTTATGATTTAAGCCCTCATTATTATGAAACATGCATTTAAATGAAATATAAATTTGTTCGTTTTTATAATTTATCAACCCTAATATAATGCATCGGGCTTAACAATGCTAAATTATATTTTTGCCAGCATTATTGTTTTCCAAAAATGGTTGAACGTCTCTCTGTTTATTAATGTGAAGACTAAGCATCAATATATTTAAAGAAAAATTGTGTGTTTATATTAATTGCATAGTTCATGTAAGCATGTGTTGTAAGCAGTGTTTCATTCTTATAATTTATTATCGTTATCATTCAACGACTGGCTGACGTTTGATTTTCGCTGATGCGATGAAAGAATTGTTATACTTTTGTCAACACGATGAGTATTAGTTTACCATCTCGATAAGCTTTCATATTCTAAGAAACTTATAGTACGAAAAACTGTTGATTAATTATAGTGCTTAAGTAAAATATAATCTAGATTTGGCATACATTCATCACATATTTATATGATAAAACCAAGTGTAATCATGACTTTTATCAAATGGAAATGAGTGGCTTTTTTCATACTAAAATTGTAGAGTATTGTATAATTTAAGGATTTGTACAAATAAGTGTATCGATAAGTAAGGCTTGAATTAAATGTGAGAAAGTAAATGCTGTGAATTTTTTATACTAATTTTTGACCCAGATTAATCCGATGTTGTATTAAAGTTTTGCTAAGATTAAATCATACGTTTTAATATTTGAAACACAATGATTTAAACTATAACTCTTTTAGATGCATACTTGACAAATACACTTCTGCAAATCTTGGTCTTCTTTATTGTCTTCAGACGTTTTTTATAATTTTTTGCTTTAACTCTGAATACGCTATAAATTTTAATCGAGATCAAATCAATAATGCAATAGATTTTGGTAGACAACGTGATGTTATTAATATTAAATTATTGATTTTAATGCTAGCATTCTTCTAAGCACATCCATGTTATTAAAATTTAACGGCTTCATACCTAAATATTTCTGAAGAAATATCCTCTCTATAAATTAATCGTATAATTGCTGTGGTTAAACAATTAAATGTGCATAACGTACATGTATAATAAATCTGAATTATTCTATCTGCTAATATTTAATTATATTTTATTCTATTTTTGCAGCGTAATTACATTTAATACATGTTTTATATAAAATAAAATATTTAGAAACTTATATTAAAATTTAAATTTTCATTTATTATCGGAAAGGTTTCTATCGTGAACTTAATACGGTCAAAGGAACATCTGTGCTTTTCACCAATAAAGTTGATTTTGAGAACTGATGAAAGTTTGCAGTTTAACGTTAAAAGCAGTTCTAAGATTATTCACTTTTTAATTCGAATATTTAATGGTGTAAACTAAACGATACTTTTAACAAGCAGAGTGAAATTAAAATATTTTTTCATATAAATTAAAAGAAAATATTTAATTGCTATACATTAAACGATGAGACGCGTTTTGTAAGTCGTAGAATAACGATTAGTATTTAGTGTTCTAGTGCATAAATGTACCGTTGTATGTAACATCATATTTACTGTAGTGCCTGCAATTTTGTGTGTCACAAGTTGCGTGTTGTTTTATTTGATTATTTTAAACATATGCAGTGTCTATTGAGAGTAATTAACTGTGTATAAAAAATTTAAAACGTTTCAAACTTGATGTCGTATAATCTGTGTGCCGTCTCTAAACTTGTGTGTTTTATTTTTGCATATCATAAAGTGCGTATGGGTGCTGCGAATGATAACATATCGATAATCAAAACTTAAAAAGTACTAGAGAATTTAAGCGATTGGTCTAATTTTATATGAATGGTTCTTTGTGTGTATGAATTATCACGTGTCTGTTTTCAAAATGTTCTACTATAAGCAAACTAACGGCTTGTTTGTGTTTTTGAATAAGAAACGAAGTAATGTGGCCATTATAAATTGTCATTACATAATGCACTACCTGTTTGTACGAAATGACTTAATTGAATCAAATTTCTTATGATATTCCAGAACTTGTATATCTTTTAACTTGTTGATTCGATATTTTTCAACCGAAATAAGAACTGACAATCAAAATCTAACTGTCTGAATTTTTTTGTCTATATAATACAGACCAAATTTTGAAATAAATCATATCGTTAAATATAAATGTGGTCACAAAACATTGAAGATGTAATGCTTGGAAATGTTTCGAGCATTTTATTGTACGGTATTGCATGAAGAAAAGTATTTTGAGAATGCTGTATATTGAAAGCCAATGCTTCTAATTGAGATTCGTTTTTATTTAGCAATCTTTCACATTAATAAATGGTTTGAAATATCTATGCATTCCTTATGAAACTAATCGTAATGATTTTCCTTTCTAATGAATGGCTTAACTTACTATCGATGTCAGACATAGTTTAGTAATGACATATTTAAATGGTATTTATGCTATTTCTCAATTATATAAATCGTGTGTATAATAAAATATCAATCTCATAATCTTCTTCGACTCTTCACTTCTCATTAAATGCATTCAAACCTAATTTTTTTTATATATCAAGCATTGCTTAATAATCATTCACTGTCATCGTTTCATTGATACTCTCATACTACTGATTCCACAGTATTATAATATTAACATTAATTTGATTTCTATATATTTTGACGTAAGCTAAGTCACATACATTTATGATTTCCATCTGTTGATATATTTCTTATTAATTTTCATGACGTTTATCAATTTTGCACATGTGCATAAATATATTTCGGATCGTTATAAGATCACGCATATGAAATAGATATAAATGTCAAGTTTTATGAAAATATTATGAGTATTCAATGTTTATATTATATATGAGTTTACATCTAAATATCATTACTGTGGCCAAATATTTAATGTAGTGAAAGTGTCAGTGAATGTAGAGAAAATAGCTATATAAAAATAGATATTTAAATGTTTTCTTGTATCCCATTTAGATCTAACAAGAGCTTATAAAAGAATTAAACGTCAGATAACTACTATGCAAATGTGTTTATTTTGGACAAAGATAATATTTGTACCGTACGTATCATTAAAAGAAAAAAAATCATTGTTAATGTGATCCAAAGGAGTATTCAAATTTAAGCAGATGTACCTTCAATATAGAAGTTATAATATTTGTTATTAGAATATGTATATCATAGTTTACATTAGTATTAGGAATATTTTATAAAGAATGATGCTATTTACATTTATTTAAGTCATATACGATGCTTATTACTATCTTGACTTTATGTATCATTGTTTAATTTTTTAAATGTAAATATTGAATTGCATGTTTTATTTTCATTGTATTCTTTGATTATGGTAGTTGTAAATATAATTTGGGTGTTGAAGCACAAATATTTATAATCATTTTAAGAAAATCAATGTTTAGCATTTGCATATGTATTCAATGGAGGTTTATATACATAATGTTTAATTTATGTGCAATCTACAATTTTAACAAGTTTTCTTTATGTATTTAATTTTTAATAAAGTGCTATGTATGAAAACATAGGAAACTGTGTAAATAAGTGTTATACTAGTAACAATTAGAGTTAGACAATTGATGATTAAAAAAGAATACATTGCCATGTGCATAACAGATTTATATATAAACATATAAATTCCGCAAAGTAGTTATCCACCCTAGTATGTTATGAAGGATTGAAATAATAAATTATTACTTATATTATTATTACATATTGTATTGATTATTGTGGAAACATATTTCCAAATAAACAAAATTGTATTTCAGTTATAATTTCATTGTTTCATTGATACCTTTATTATATTTACACAATTATAGAACATATTTTCTCAAATAATTACTTCAAATTTAATTGAATAGCATACAAATATTTTGGTCCAACCACAATATTTATTGGACATATTTAATTAGACAAAGTCTTCATTTCATATAATTTCTTTTGGAATCCCAATACTTTTCATTACACATATGCTTACACTACACCCTCTTGACACAGTCTTGGCATTAACATCATGATATATTTTAATCCTTCTTCCAGTTTTGTGTTCATAAATCACCCCGATCTTTTAATTTATCTATTACAACAATAAATGATTATTTTTATATTCATACTTTAATCATATTGGATGTAACTAGGGATTCCAGTTATTTGTCAACTGTTTGAATAAAGAATAGTAAATGAAAATAACAAAACATTTTACAGACAGATGAGAGCACGAGGTCTTCTCTTTAACATCTTTATTAGCTCCACTTCATACAGGCTGCGGCTACAAGGCATAGAAGACTCAATCGAAACTCAAAGCTAGCCTCAAAGATCGAGCTGAAGCTCGAAGATTGTTAATTGAGGCAAGGTTTATAGACTCAAAAGTTCCAGCAGAAACTTGAAGAAGATACTCGAGTCGAAGCTCGAGAATGCGCTCGAGTTGAATGAGTCATTTAGCCGAGTATCATTACTCCATTGCGAAATCTTTCCCTTAAAAAGAGATCGACAGGCTTGCACTGCAACCCTGTCCTTTTAATGTTGGTAACTTTCCAACCAGTTTTCCTTCCACGCTACACAATCCTAGAACTCAAATGAAAATGTTTTACGGTCAAGTCATCCTGACTAAATCTTTTCCTATTTCCGTCATGTTTTAAATAGAGACAATGCATATTTCAATACTGTTCCCTTGTTAAAGTGGAATTTTGTCAAAGAATGAAATTACGGCATTAAAGGATTTTTTCAGCCCCGAGTCCGAACCGATTCGTCGAACTTAAGTGTTAAGACAACAAGATAAGATATTTATAACTTGCCACCACTGCCAAGCGGAGGTCGATGACGCAGAGCACACCATCATTAGCTGTGAGGCTTGGGCACCCCAGAGGAAACTGCTGAAACAAGCACTCGGGGTAGCCGAGCTCAACGCCAACAACATGATCCACAGCATGATGGAGAGCAAGAAGAACTGGGACCTTTGGCGCGAATACGTGGAAGAGATTCTGAGCGCCAAAGAGGGCAGTGAAAGAGAGAGACGCAGAGTGTAACAGCCTCTCCAACAATAGAATAGGGCCAATCACCTAAGGTCAGACTACCTGTCCTCCTGAAGCAATGTGGAAAACAATACCAGGAGGACAGAGAAGGACAAGGGCGGGTTTAGTGGGCAGGCACGATCGAGTAATCGTGAATCCCACACTACCCAGTTTTACTGGGCATCTTGCAAAGATTTTCTCGCCCACAGGAAAAAAAAAAAAAAAAGATATTTATAACACCCAAGTTCGGCGGAGGCAAAATAACACTACCCATATTAATGGTTTTACCCAGGTAGTAGATACCCCAGTATTCGTATGATCTTTCATCGATTTTGTAGAATATTCTATTATGAATACTATTCAGATATTTCCCAAATATCCAATTATGGAAAAGTTGAAAAAGGGCCGAATAAATCCGGATATCGGATATCCGAATTCCCAAATTGGAAACCTTACTAGAAAAAGGATTTTTCATGTGGTGGTTTCCCATTTGCCGATCAATTATTATAATCGATAATTTTAATTATAAACAACCATTTTATAAAATATAAATATACTTTTCTTTATTGAAATGTCAAGGAAATAATACATATTTTACAAAAATTAAAAAAAAAATTAAAAAACATAGTCTGATTTAAATATTGCAGTGATTTTGTTACTACATAAATTGATATTAGACTATTAAGATGGCAGTATGATTATTAAAGAGATTTACTTTAAGGCAATTTTAGAGAAGCTGAATTACAAGATTAAAAGACATATTATTAATGTTAAATCAACAGATTGCATGCAACATTTAGATTGTTGCTATAGGTGAATATCTGGGGAAAGGAATGGGGATTGAAATTGGGTTGAAAGAGAAGAAGTAACTGGTGTGACTATTAAAATCTTACGAAATTTTAAACTAATTTAATTTTGAGTTATAATTTATGCTTTGGGTTTCTCCGTAGCAGCTTCAGTTGTCGATGATGCTGTTGGGAATTCTGGGTACTCTAACTTAGCTCCTTCTTCGCATGTGAAATGGGGGCAGCATCCAGGGAATGGAGCAGTCTTGTTTGTCTTTTCTACAATGTAAAAAAAAGCAAAAATTAGATACACCGTTTATATTTTAAGTATTCGATCAAAATATGAAGGATATAAAAAATACAAACCAGTATCAAGCTTGCATTTGGGGTTGGCAAGAGGAAGGGGTCCACAGTCTTCTACCAATTCCAACAATCTTGGAGGTTGATCTTCGGAGACAACGCAAGTAGAACGGCCACAGAAGGGCGCGAGCTCCCAAGTGCGACCGGGTTCAACTGTTGCGCAACGTGTGGATGCGAAGCACATTCCAGGGAAATCTGTAATTACATTAATTAATTAATTTCAAAGATATTATTTGACTCAAATATTTCCATAATATTTTATTACATTTAAATGTGCGCTATTTCAACGAATTCAAATTGTTTCATTAATAAAATCTATATACATTTAAATTATGCCTCTCACTACCATTCATTGACTGGATGTCACATTGTTGGATGTAAAATTGCATTTGTCACTGTCGTTGAACTACATGACTACAATCAAATGCAGGAAGTGAAATCGAATATATGCTCTCGATTGTAATAATTATACAATCATTGCTTCACGTATGCTCTTTAAATGACATTCGATGAAAATACACTTTTTATTAATGCTCAAATAGCTTTTTAAATTAAACGTCAATATTTTGACAGTTCATTTGACGTTTATGATTATGCGCCTAAAACAATATTTTTCGGCCATCATAAATGTATTCTTACGCATCAAAAAGGGAAGCTTTGCTCACTTTAAAATAATCTATTAATGATTACAGGAAGACAGCTTTCAAGGATGAGCTTTAAAATTCGTCATCAAGTCAAAACCATATGCGTAACGCAATTTGTGCCGTATTTAGTAGAATTATACAATGAAATTCCCCAACAAACAAATTTTAATACGATTCATTGTTTGCGGCGAGGACATTGTGCACCGTAAATTGTTCTAAATTGGGCATGCTTTTAATTGCACAATAGACACTATGCATAATTATGTCCGTATTAATCCTTTTAATTGTGTGATATCAAATTACCGCGTGCTAAAATTGATTAAGATTTCTATGCGGTGAAAATGTATTTACTTAAGTTAAGCTTACTCTCAGTCATATAGCAAACGTGATCAAGTTCGTGCGGTGAAATCATGTTAGAAACCAACATTAATATATGTTAATGCCGACGTTCACTTTCAGATAAATTGCATTCAAGTTGCATGTTGAAAAAAAATGCATTCGCATTGGAACGAATTGTCGATAATTATGTTTTTAACGTATCATTCAATTTGAATAATTTTTCTTTTATGAAATCTGCAATTACTTTCTATAATAAAAGCGTAAATCCAATATGCATAATTAGGGATAATCAAACTTTGTTAATTAATATTTAATGGAATCAAATTATTATTTATTAATTTTAATAGATGGAAGGATTGTGTAAGTATTTAAATCTTTGTCTGGTCGATCGATTGCATAATTGGTTTCAGAACACTGTTTTGTTCCACCAAA
Source organism: Stenopsyche tienmushanensis (assembly GCA_008973525.1). NCBI lineage: Eukaryota > Metazoa > Arthropoda > Insecta > Trichoptera > Stenopsychidae > Stenopsyche > Stenopsyche tienmushanensis. Next base: position 157,189 of record WACJ01000163.1, on the reverse strand, counting down.
TGTTCCCTGTTGTAACGGGCTAGCCACCAAACCGGTTAGGTAAGTGCCTCTTACTTAAGCAAGTGTCTTTGTTGGACACCTGGCTTTATTTGGAACACATTTCAGATTGCCGTTGTCAGTCAATTAACTATGGTAAATGTCAATGGGCTCTATTGGAAATCATTGAAGACCAGTTTACGATGATCTGAGGGGCTCGCCTTTGGCTTCCTACAAGCCCTTTCGCTTTTAGCAGCGTATATACCAAGCAAAAACAGGATATTCAAGTGTTACATTTTTCGATGCTGTTTATCCAATCCAATTTTGCATGATCGTGTTTTTTTGCTTCGGCGAGTGGGTGTATGAAAAATAACCATTCGCACAAAAAACCTAAGGAAGTCATGGCATAAAATATTAAACTTTCAAGTTACCTTGAAAGGAAATAGAAACAAGTTTCTTATATGCGATTCTGTCGATCCAAAATCGAATTTGTCACGTTACAAAACGTGTTTTTTCGAATCGAATTTAAGTCAAAAAAGCGGAAATTACCGTGTGTCTAAACGCGATGATTTATGTCGGACGCCTACGAACCGTTATTAACTCCGACCATTACATGGGAAATTGATCCGACTTTAATAATATATCATAGGTTCACCTCGACGATAAATGTCTATAAAATGTGACCATATATTGTAATCGGCTGTCCCACTTTCTATGGAAAAGTGTTAAAGGCACGCCATTAACAAAGGTGGGTCGTGGGAACACTTTGGGAATATTACATAAACACAATGCGTGTTCCGTCTCCCTTAAAAGCCATTAAAACGTACATTTCACCTAGACAACCTCGAAAAATTTATTTGAATCCATAATGCCATGACGATGTGACATAATTTCATACAAAATCATGCTTAAAAAATGTCCAACGACCGTCAATAAATGCGCTTTTAACTCAATCAATGATTGTACCATATGTTGGCTTATAAATCTTAAATATTTAATGTTATATACATTAGATGGATTATTTATTGTTTATCCATATTTATAAATAAACAATAAATACTCTGCCGCTTTTGCGTTGATGTAAAATTGCGAAACGTGGATGAATAATATCAAATTTATTAAGGATCGTTGATAATCAAAGTATCGCCGATATTGCATTAGGCATTTAGTAAATTTAGGAATCTTTGACAAAAATATTTGACGTCTCGATTGGGGATTGATTGATATCCAAATTTAATACATCGTTCAATAAGTTCGTAGGATTTTTTTAAGCAATTGCGAAAAAATGATCTCAAATGAAGAAGAAAAATTTTTAAAACGAAAAAATCCTACTGACTTATTGAATGATGTGTTATATTGCAGTTTGAAGACATTTTACATGTCTAGAGCAGGATACGTTGATGAGATAAATTGATGCAAATTTATTATGCTATCAATGAGCAAAAATAATCAAATCGTCTTGGAAATTATCGGAATAGCTCTATTTAAATAAAGTGGCCCTGAATGCCATTCACTGAAATCTTGATCTGAAGTCCAGTCAGCTTCTTTGTGCAATTCATGCAGGTTTCAATTGAGACAATGCAAATATTGGTTGAAATATGTATCCAAAGCACAATTTGATGTCATAGGAAATATTAGTTTAATCTTAGATGCATACCTCTGAGGACATCAGCGGGAATCACCCTCTGGTATGTCTTGGCCTTTCCTTCATCTTTGGTTTCTTTCTCTTCTTTCTTGTCTTCTCCTTGCACGAAGGCCAAAGCGGCGAAGCTCACGAATAAGAAAGTGGCGAGGAATTTCATTTTGGGATACGTTTTAATGTCACGAGATTGAACGAAGAAAAAGTGAGTATTGACGGAGTTCGCGAATCGAAAATTCGGCTTCACGAAAGTGGAGATGGCTTCCTTTCAAGAAGTTTTTCGGATGTTAGGACCGGTTGCGGTCTTGCTTAGCGCCGAGTTCGGTCGCGGGTTGGTGTTGTCACGATACTGGGTTCGTACGACCCATTTATGGTACTTATATAGAGAGACTTTTGTTTCTCGCCCGTAGGGGGGAGGTAGGAGTTCGCTCGCTCGTGACGGTCCAAGTTTGTGACGTGTCGATCGAATGTACGCGGGGCAGGCAAAAAATATCTGTTTTGATTTATTTTTTTAACATCCAAATTGTACAGCTACATACTGCCAGCGTCGGCGAAAAAATGAAAATAAATTAACATCGCCATTGAAGATGTGTATCTGTATTATCGTCAACGGAGACTTCGACGAGCGAGCTTTTAATGAGCCTCTTTCATGTCTTAATTTCATAGAATCGAATCACGATTTTTGCAGGCGGTAATTTTCTCGGAAATATGATTGCATGAAATTTTACATATTGCAGACTGAGGGTCATCTCAATTGAACTCGCATTATGAAAAAAAAAAACAATTAAAAATGCACATCATATTTAATAATCGATACGAAAGCAATACAGGTTTTCAATGCTATTCGCAAAAGATTTTTGATCGAATAAAAAAAAAAAATTATTTTTCCGTAAGAACATTAGCTTGAATAATTCACCAAATCAAGTGTTACCAATTTAAAACACCATAAACTAAACCAAAAGCCTGATATTTTTAGTAAAACAAAAATCGTCACTAAACCGGTCCAAACATCGGTTTATTTCGGTTCGGTAGACGTCATAGCCATAAGATAATTTGATTTTGTATTGAGCTTCAGTAATATAAATAAGGGCTTTGTCTAATTTATTCTAAGTGGCAATAGAAATAATTTAAATTAAAATACATTGGAAGATGTGTATTAATTATATGCAATTTTTATCTTTATAAATAAATACAAATATGTTTCGTTTAATAAGTTATTATCTATGTTGGCTATATGAAAGCTTCATTAAAATACGATAAAATTAATACTTTACAATAACACTCAACTTTTTTTCAATAATTTCATAGTACACTCAAACCTATTTTGTGCGATTTCGAAGTTATGCGGTTTTTTTAAAGCAATTTTTTTCATAATTTCATAATTATGAATAAAATAGAAAATAAATCATCAACACTAACCGAAATTTGGAAAAAAATTATAATTTGGGGCTATGTAAATCATATTGTATCTGCTATTGCTGAATTACGACCACGCCCTTTATTCTGGTTTTTGAAAAAAATTGATTTCGTTTTTTTGGATTTTTCCAATTTTTGGACTTTTAGAAATACATTCTCCAAAGAAATTTTCAAAATTCGAACTACTTACGGAGTTATAGATATTTTAGTGACGCGGCAACTTGGCCAGTCCAACCATAATGAAATCTTTTAACGCGTTTTTTTTTCGAAACTACTTTTTTCAACACGGTTGTCATCATATCTCAAGTTTTAATTAATTAATTAACTTCAAACAGGGTACGAATATTTTTTATATAACCCTCTATTATTCCTACCAGATTCATATCAAAATTTATTTTTTTAACTATTTTAAAAAAATTAAAACTGTGACAAAATAAGGCCAAAAAATGTCTAAGTTATGAACTAAGAATTTAAAAAAAATCCACACACACGACATTGACATTCGGTAAACTATTTCTTCCGAAGAAGAGAGCGATTTTGAGTCATATCGAAAATTATCATACAGCGATGGCAGTTTGTAATTAAAATAATTAGTATTTCTCTAGTGGATGTCTGGCATTTGAGATACCAGATGTCAGACATCCTTAAAATTATACCAATGATGCAAGACGTCCTTTAAATGTCACCAAAAATATTATTTTTTAATTGTTTTATTATTTTCTTGTTTTTTTTTAAACTTTTTGTATGCGATTTTGTATATATTTTATACAGCTGTTTTCAAGTTATGCGGTTTTTAAAATTCATCTTCACTTTTTCTATGTGTCATAGTTTTTTTGTGCGATTTTCCACCAAACGCATCTACCGCACAATAAAAGGATTAAGTGTAAGTGTCCAATATTACAAAAAAAACTAAGAACTAACAAGAAAAATAAGAAGAGAGAAGATGCAACTTTTTGGCTCTTTAGATCCAAAAAAGCTTTTAAATTGGATAACGCACTGAAATATTTGGCATTTTTTGGATCGTCAAACGTATGCGAAATTAAATTTCTTAGATTTTATTTATTTTATTAAATCGTATAATTTTATTAATATCATTTTTCTCTATTCTACAAGAAGAATTTTTTCTAGGACACTTTTATCATCGTTCTAGCGATATATTTCAGCGGTCTCGTGTCTCATATCATGACCTGAACATGTCCTCGTATTTTCATGGATACTCACTGCTCTAAATTTAAAAAAAAAAACTTCTTCTTCATCCAGACATGTTTAATTACTGAATTGTGAATTATCTCGTATTATCTCACTGATAAAATTATTTCTGAAACGCCATGTATTTTTCTAGCATTTCAGAGAACAGTACATATCACTTCAGAACAACGGTAATGCGTCATATTTTCACACAATACAGCATTTCACCAACAATTTATGTTTGAAGTTAAAGAGGCTAACAACCTTTTGATTGACGATTGTTTCAATGCTTTACAAGTCTTGCGATTTTTCTCATAAAATTCAAAAAGATGATCAAGTTCTTTTTTGATTTTTATGCTTGGATCGTTGGGATCACATGATTTTTAATAAATATTTATTATAGGATATTTTTTTTAGCTTTACATGACAAAGCGGTTGAATGAAATATAGAATAAGGACGTCATGGAATGGTTATCAAAAGATTTGACACGGTACTTAAAATAATATGACCTTATTTTTTTGAAATCGCCTCATTGGCTATAGGAGATGAATGCCTTAATTATCAATTTAATGGATCTCTGAAGAAATCATAGATGAAAATAAACCAAATTTTTTCTCACATTCAGCTTCACACATGCCCCGTACACACGCCGCTTAAAAATAAATTTACACATTTTGCATGCATTTCATTTGTATCCCATAGATATAATGAACTTCATCAGATAACCATTTTATGGTGGTTTTAATATAACCTATGGAATTAATTTTATGCCACCACAATTATATGTTTCAGTACAATAAGCTCATCATAAAAACATATATCGTGATTGAAGCTTATGAGAAAGACAATTATATCTGAATATTGTAGTTTCTAGAAATATGCAAATTAATACAAAACGATTCAGATACATGCTAGCCGTAATAAATCAATTTGATCCGAACAATAGAGCTCTAAAATAGAACAAACAGAATGAACGAGGATTTCCCAAAGAGGATGTAGCAATGCTTCGACGTGAGATTTGCATGCATATGTGTGTCCAACAGCATCACTTAAATATCTGATGCTCCAATATTATTTTTCCATTACTGATACTCAACTAAATATTCCCACAGTGGCAATTTTGCCATTCTATTCGATGATTTATTAAAAAATGCAGATCTAGCTCTGATAGTCTATATCAGACCGGCGAGTTTTGCTTTCTTATTTAATTTACGTGCGGAAATACAACTCGATCTCATTTTATTATATTTTCACCAAAGCAATATTCGTTAAGATGCCGTTTTTAGCATCATATCTTTTGCGGGCAATCTCTTCGCGAATTATCGCGTAAAAAAGTCAAAATGCAATTTCTTTGTAGTTAATTTCACGATCAAATGGCATATCGTTTACCTTGAAACGATACGAAATTTAAAGACTATCAATCACGACATATCTAAAAAATGCTTCTTCACCTCATAATTGCTATTGAAAATTTCTGTCACTCACTTTCTTTTTGACGTGCTGGACATTCAACGAGACGTTTAAGGAAAACTCACTCGGATGAGAGTAAAAGTTATCGAATGACATGCACATCATAATACGATTATGCATTTGAAGTAACCATGTTAACTTCATGTATGTTTGTATATAATTTCAAACGATTCTGTTTATTTTTTTTTTCAAATTTACTCATTAGAAAATTAAAAGCATCATAATATAAATGTAAATCGAATTCAGATTTGCTATGTGTATTTTGTATATATAAACGAGGAATACTTAAAAACTATGGACTAACTGAGGCTAATTTTATACATAATTGGCATAGGATATACTCTTATCATTGAATTGATAACAACAGATAATCAAATAGCAAGGGTTGATATAAAGGGTGTTTGGCATGTTAACCGACAATTTTTTTAGGGAGTTAAGAGGGTCTTTTGCTACGTTTCACCCATAGGTCCTATGTTCTAAGTGTCAGAATTGTCAAAATAGATTTTCAAAATACAAAACATCCAAAATTTCATATTTAAATCGTCATAACTTTTTAATCTGTGGTCGTAATATCACGAAATAATTTTTTGCAATGTATTTTTGGTCTAAAAAAAATCAGTATTTTGTGCAATTGGTTCTAAAAAAATACTTCTGAGCTTCCAAAGTCACATAAAATATGCAAACGAAAGAGAAATGTCAGCTTCTAAATTCTATAAATAAAAAACTAACAACTATTTTGAACTTAGTTTAGTTTTAAATTTTTTTCTAGATCCTTTACTATCCTTTATATATAACTTTCCAACCATATGCTACATATCATACAAAACATTCAATAAGTCGTTAAACATGAAGAGTTTAACGACTTATTGAAGACCAGTTGGCCAGGGCCAGGGTTAAGAAAGTACTTTTTATGTTCATAATGATTTTATTAAATTTATTTACAAAATTTGTTCAAATTGGACACATTTTCCTTATTTCAACTGTATTTATCTGAAGTAGCATTTTCTCTTTCATTTTTGCAAAGGCAACGATTATTTTTTCAATTAGGATTTATTTTGTGGACACTTCTGTCGTGTAAATTAATTATTTTGCACGTCCCTACATAGACAAAGAAATACAATGGTGTCAGGTCTGAAGACCGTGCGAGTCATAGAATTGGGCACGTCCCTATACAAAGAAATCCAGTGGTGTCAGATCTAGTCCATGCAAGACACATCTCCAGGCAAAGAAATCCAGTAGTGTACGGTCTAGTGACCGTGCGAGCCACGGAATAGTATACTCTAATAGCTAGACAAGCGTGACCATACGGTAACAATAGGCATAATTGTTATACTATTACTAAATTTGTCCTTTTATTTATTAAGCTCATACATATTTATCAAAGATCCTCGACCGACGATAACATAATATTTATGTCTATTCCTGAGCCTTCTCTATCAAATTTCTAACATCATCAACTTAGAAAATTTGTGATCGCATGAAATTCGTGGTTTTACCTATTTCATTGATTTAATTGAATTTTTAACACTTGCGTTACCATTTGGTCACGCTCACGTGTTTTTTCGTCGTTACTACACTTAAGTCCAAATCAAAATTTATGACAGATCCATTTGTTTATTGATAAATTAATTAAATATACTATCCCTCATTATTTTTTAGATACATTTGAAATATTGATGTGACCATAAGATAAGGTTCATCCCTATAAAAAAAAATATTTAGTCCATAAGGAAAAGTTGTTAATTATAAACAATTTTATTTCAATAGCCAAGAATTTACTGCATGTTTATAATATACGCCCGTAATAAAGACGACCGTGACTATATGGTCACTGAAAGTATTTGTCTGATGTATTTCTTAAATTGTTAGTTATGTAAAGATATAAATAAATATGTCTGAATTAAGGTCACTGTTGGTCATTTGATGTAAATTTTTCAAGATTTAGTTCGAAATGATGACTTTAAAATAGTATAAAAATTATACATGAACATTAGGGTCGCAAAATTCAACAGCTAAAAATGCTAAATTTAAATATAAAACCTTCAAAATAGGTATATAAGGCATACAGCTTAATATTAAAGAATGCAGCTCACTGCTTGTTATATTTCATGGATTGTTAAACACATAAATATGTATAGACTATATAACTAATGTTAGGTAAAAATCATCATCATAATATCTGATTACTTTGTTATTGGTCTCTTATTTAGATGTCTGCTTATTATAATGCATTTATGTGTGAATTTATGATCCTATCCAATCCCTCCTCGCTCGCTGATCCATATATAATGTAAGCGCATAATAGCTGGCTTTGCATTTTATTCTTGTCAATTCATTGGGGTTGATGATGATAAACCTTTCTTGGTAGAATACACTTTGATCCAGTATATTTGAATGCGACAATGCTCTTATTTTTTGTATCTTCATCCATGATCGACTTCACATCTCTACTCGTGCATACTAAGCGTGTGATAGTTACAAACCCACTCCAAACGTGATGACAATCATGGTCGTGACGCATGTGTCACGGGTACGGAGAAATGGCGTAAACAACATTTTTACGAAGAACACACACTCATAGTGTTCGATCGGATTTTCTCTCAATTGTTCTTCCAATACAAACACCTCAGAACACTTTCAATCCGATCTTTTTGCCGCTTACATCCGGACAAGTGGATGACATTCGCTTGTGAAGATCGAGCTGTCATTTTGATGGATTGCGTTTCCTTTTTATGTTCCGCCACATTTCCAAGCCCGAGCCGGTAATGAATTCATATTTTTTCTGCGTAAAACAATTCAATCTTAACATGAGTGACTGGTTGCGATAATGATCCCATTGAATACATGCATATTATTAATGTACAGGCAAAGAACGATACAATTAAACAACCACTTAAAAATTCATCATCAACAAAGTGTATAATGGGAGCCTAATGATCGGGATGGTATGCAAAAATTTATTAAAATATTCGATACAAAACATAAACAAATTATACACATGAAGCCGAAAGGATTGTCTTCGGAGGGCAAAAAATACGAATTGATTGCTTCAATCATATGCAATTTAATGCTGCAATTCTGCGACAGAAGTATCCAACCGCTATATGTCACAGTTACAATATTCATTGATTTTGTAAGTTCAAGAGTAAATACATATTATATTGCACAAAAGACATTCTTCGGAATATAATTAACTAGTTACATAAAATATAATAATTTACATTGCAGATGTGGAACGGTTTTGAGATATTTGGCAAGGTCCTGAATTTCAACTCATGCTTTTTAACACTAGGTTTACGGGACCCGTCAATTTGACGGATTTCAAACTTCAAAATGAATTATTGTTATCATTTCCGTAATAATTTTTAAAAAGAGACTTTTTACTTATTAACCTGTTAAGCGGGGAAGTTCCTTTTCAATAGCGCAACATACAATGGGCGCGCACATTTTCGTTAAGACGTATATATACGTCCCGCCCAGCTGGCGTGAGTTCATATTATTTTTAGCATAACGATGCTTAGAATTTATAAAAAGAAATCAATGAAACATATATTTTTTATTTATTTAGATACATAAACATATAGAGAAGTTAACAAATACAAAACAATAAACAAAAGCACATAAATAAAATAGAAACATAGAGTTTAAAAAAATAAAATATATCCATACATAAATTCAAAACTCAACTTCTGTGTGGTATATATTAAAACAGTTGTTGACACCTAGTGCTACCTCACAATCCGGACACCAGTATGTAGATTCTTTCCCTTTTTTGTAATAAACTGGACATCTTCTGGCTTTAGTTTCCTTTCATTTGTTATTTGAAAATGCCTTTCAACTAAGCGTGATGGTTTAGTGGTAATGCTGTTTTTTGATGGGATAGGTTGGCTTTTTACTATATTGTTTGAACTGAGCATCAATACGTCTTTTTTGTCCTTCTTTTTTAAAACTATAAGTGTGCCTTTGACTCTTACATAATGCTACTAATCACTAAGTACACGTCCACTTCAACAAAATAGCGAAGTACAACTAATTTGCTACCTGTCTTAAATTCATATCAAAACATGTATCGACTACTCACAAATCAAACAAAAAAAAGTCCCGCCTGCTTTAGGACTCAATATATATTTCGAGGACGTATATATACGTCCTAACCAATTTCGATGCAGTTTACGTTTGACGTATATATACGTCCCGCCCACTTAACATGTTCCACGAGTACCCTTTAATTTGACGGGTGCTCGTGGAAATAGGTATATAAGAAACGCCCGTAGATTAAGGGGTCAAAAAATATTGTGAATTTATTAAACTAGTAACAAAGCTTATTGGATTCTTCTGTGTCGTCAAACTTTGAATATAGTGGAAAATGTAGGATTTTCTAAGCATTGTGGTCTCTTTTGCATATTCAATGAACTTGATTCTTTGAAAAGTAACAAACGTTAAACAACAAAGACAAGCAGTGATATATCCGGTTTTCAAATATTAGCATATTCAAATATAACAATAACTTTGATGTTTAAGAGCAGTTATAGCCATGATTAACTGTTTGTTGCAAATTTACTCTTCTAGGATGTTCACGTTGATCCAATGTTGGATGGATCTCGACCGTGACGATATTCGAATTTATACCATGACCTCTGTTTCCATTGTTCTTTGTGCAAAAACACTGTTTCCAAAAACCGCTTTGACCCAAATTACCTCAGTTTGCGGATTACAGTTCACATAGTGTGTCGTGAACTCGAATATTTATATGGGAAAGGCGCTTAATTTACAAGCAATAAAGAGCTCTTCGTCTCATACATGGAAGGAAGAATCCAAATTTCATTAACACCAGTATGCACTCATTTTTTTAATGATAAATTACGTTATTACTGTCATTAAGTTATTACTGATCCACATTCGTTCTATGGATATAATAGCCAGATGTAATCATATATGAAGTATTAGCGCCATGTTGTTAATGCATCGCCTCAATAGAACATCTTCGATCAATTTGATCATAATTTGAACGGATGAGATTTGATAAATGGAAAATTATACATAATAAAAGTAATTATTGATATTAAATTAAGCGTTATGAAATAAGGAAATGTGTTTGATAGATTAACTTGCCCGATTGACAGAAAGCTTAGCGGAAGTTGTTTGTGAAAATTGAAGTCCAAGAAGCGGAAGTCATGCGACATACGTGGAAGAAGGGGTTATATTTCAATGCAACTAATGGTATTTTTATTGAATCAAAGAAACAAGATTATTCAATAAATAAGAATAAAATCTGTTCCATTCATCTGCAGAAATTTCAGCGGGAATCGCGATATCAATGACATTACAAAAACTGAAAATCTTCATCGTAGCTTCGAAAATTTTATTCAAATTCGTTTTGAATTCTACTCAGCGTTTCAACTAAAATATATCCTCATTTTGAAGGCTAACTCATATGCTGTCATCCATGAATTCTCAGAATACGTTTACAAAATGTATTGCTCGTTAGAACACAAACGAAATTTTGATCACATTGTTATCAAATGTGGCATGTTCTCATGCCACAAATTATGCAATGAATTAAACTTGACCTGGTGATTCAAATTTCTACCCGCAAAGCAATTAAATCGTTCATGTGAAAAGTCGACATTGAAAAATTCATACAATACGTTCACATGATTTTGATACAATTATATCAACTCATCTTTATGATACCACCAAAAAAAAGCTCCTAATTATTTGACTTTAATTTCGTATAATTTAGTAAAAACCAAATTAATCGTGTTTTCTTACCAATCACATCAAATATCAACCCTTTGCAATTCAATAGTGACAAAAAATATATTTGATTTCTAATATCACTTTAGTAACCATGTTGAATCATCAAAGCAATATGTTGTATGAATTATAAAGTAGTGATGATGAAGAACTATTATTTAATTATGAACGCGTATTTTGCGATGATGACATGTACATCGATGATGATTTTTGATGCGCAACATATTTGTAGGTTTTAATATTTGTATGATGCACACGGAATCATTTCATTAATAGAAGAAAACCTTAGCCAGAAAATCATACAAATTTAATCTCAAAAGCGATCTTACTGCATCTATATGGAGTATCCTAGAATATTCAGGAATCTCAGGGCTTTTGATCAAAACGACAATAATTTTATAAAGAAAGTGATGAAACATTACATAACTTCTATTGTTGAATATGAAGAAAATTCAGAATAATAAGATTTTTAGAATCTCAACAATTTATAAAATTCACTAATGTTTGACGAAAAACATATACAGCACAAATAGGGAATCTAATCCCGGGATCCCGGACAGTTTTAATTGCTCACGAATCCCGAGATTAGTAAACGTAATCCCGAAAAATTCGGGATTGAAATTTTTATCTAACAGAAATCGTACACATCACCAGTACGATGAAAGCTACTAAATCAAGATATTCCCGCCGAAATCTGGACGTTTGAAAACAATGGTGTATATATTAATTGTCGAGCTTAGGTGACGCCTAGGAGACAGTAACTGTTTAATCTATGTATACATATATACAGTACATATATGTTTTACAAATTGTTATATTAACCTTTCCCTACCGGTGATGTATTTACTACACCTTGACTCTAATAATGGGATTATCGATATGAAATATAATAGATACGGGGTTCAGAATTTTTGTATTCCTCCGTAATACAATTACGAATCACATCAAAGCAATATAGTTTATAAGTATTCATCTGCAGCGACGGAAATAAATAATTTGTCGGGAAATCGGGAATTTTGCGAATTTCAGTCTGTGTCTCAGCAGAAAGGAATTTTATCAGTCACATTGATGGTGTTATACGAAAATGGGGGCTCACGCGGTCATCAACTCGAACTAGCATTTAAATATCTGATGAAGATACTTCCAAAGAGTGTGGAGGCTGAGCGTCCATTTTCAGCAGTAAGTTGCCTGGCTTCCAAAATCAGATCCAGTTTAAATAACGATGCTTTAATGTTGCTTCGGCATATTTTCAAAAAAATATTTGTAATTCAAAAATATATCAGTCTGATCTCGGGATGAACTACTGCAATCCCGAAATCCCGGGATCGAAATTTTGGCTCGGGATTGGATTCCCTAGGCACAAACCTTGTCTCATCAATATAATTATGAAAATTTTTAGAATTTACTATAATAAATTAGCGATTTTATTCCTTTAAAAAAATTTTTTTGCATCATAAATTTAGACCTGGGTGGAAAGCTTTTTTTGTCCTTAAAATATAAAATTATTATTTATTTAAAACGGTCGAATTACTTTCTAGGATCAACCACAATATCTATTTTTGACAAAATTTTAATGTATTTGAGATATCCTTCTTAATTCGACACAATCAAATAAGAAAGTATTCACTGTTCGATTGGAAAACTTTAAAAATCACATTTATCATTATTCAGCCGAACAAAAAGGATATGATCTATTATGGACGCACAAAAAAACGATTATCAAAAGCCATAATCATCTTATTATATGGTGTGGGTTCAAAAGCGAAATGAGGTTGAACAGTCGGTCGTTTTGTAGGTGAAAGGAGATGAAAGAGAAATTAGACACCAGAATATTGCAACAAATGTAATATTTGACATACTTTTTGTTGTTAATTTTTTTTTCTTAATTTATTATTATTTTTAAATTAATGCGTTTCCCAAGATGCGCGACTAATTATTGCAGATTGCTCAATGGTGGCTCAGAAGTTGCAGTACAAGAAAGGGGACTAGGAAATCATAGTGAATTGCTCACATTAAATGTATTGAGCGATTGGGCATAATTGTGCGGTCAGAAAGTATGGATGCTTAATATACAAATTTATGTCGGCATAAAATGTCAATGGGCATCGCATCCTGGTATCAATCGTATAAATCAAGAGGTTTTATTATATTCGATTGGAATTTCCTATGGTAATTATGCTCAATTATGGTATTGGATTAATGTTTTACATTTATCATTTAAAGTTGGATTTATATTTCATTATAAATTATTAAAGACCATTGACATTTTTAACTTTCGGATTTAAATGTGGCATTCGTTGCAGCTTAAAAGCTCTAATGGAGCTTTACGATAAATATCATATAATCCACTTTGCTTCGCTCCCCTTAATTTAGTTGATCCGATTATACAGTGCCTCTCAAACGTCTGATCTAAAGAAAAACATATCAATATGAATTTAATTTCTGCGGTTCTATTATCATAGTGCATCAATGCATTTAAATGTGTAATAACAACTGATTTCAGTTTAGCTTAATAATATGCATTAAAATTATTTTAGCTATACAAAATTAATTTTAAAATCCTTAAAAAATATGCTTAGGTTATCCAATTTGTCCAAATTGTTATGCAATTTTTTAAGCCACTGGACGTTCCGGTCCGGGAAGTTCAATTTCTAATTGCGCATTCGAGTTGGCCTGGAAGACCATATGGTGCAAGTTGGTACACTGACATAGCACATTACGGTTTCTTAATTTGATGTATTAATTCAGAATTAATTATGTAGAGCAATAGCTCTATTATAGATTTTCACGCAATTCTTCTCCATCACTTTACATAATCTTAAAGTCGGTTATCGAAGCGCGAACTTACGTCTAAAGACGCAATAAACGACTCGTGTATCGTCGGTCTATTTTGAATATATGCATTGGTACACTTAAATGTAAACACATAAAAAACGTTAAAATATTCAGGAACATCATTACCAATTCAAATCTGCCTATTTATATGAGATAAAATATATACCAGGCTAAGATAAAAGTCATTACGTAGGATTTGCATAGAATTCTGCATGTGTTCAGCCATATTATGATCGTATCTTTCAAGGACGTTTAAAATAATATTATATTAATACTTACCAAATTTAATGTTTAATAACTTAAAAGCCTTCATCGTTCAAAAACCAAATCTATCAAAGATAACAATGCTACTAAATTTCTGCAGAAGCAATTTTCAATAATAAATTTCTCGTTTAAAATTTGTTAAATTCAAACAAAAATTTTAATGATAATAACCCAAGTTCAAATAAATATACCTAGCAAATCAAATAATTGGTTTTAATGTATAAATACCGCGTAAATCAAGGCATATAGCTCGTATGAAATTAGAGAAAACTTAGATAAGCTTCAACGAATCAATGATATAATTAGGAAAAAAATAAGATTGATTAGTTTTCAATGATTCTTCTAAATACATAATTGATTAGCTTTTATATTTGGAATTTAATATGATACTAATTAAGACATTTCTTTGATTTTTCATCGACAATTATTAGAGTGCTGCATAAGTTTTTAGCTATTATATTTCGGATAGCAATCCTATCTTATAAAAATGTTCTTTTCAAAAGGAATTTAACGACAGAGAATATTCAAAGGGTTAGTGGCCATGTTTGTCATCAATTTTCAGAAAGGATTACTGCTCAGAAACATAATACATTTCACTTCATATTAATGTTGACAAAACATTAATATGTCAATAGATCCAGGTCAACTGACAATATCCACCCCCAAAGATCAACAATCATGATCACACAAGCAGTATAAGGACCGGTAAATGATGATAACCAAAAACATTCAAGAAATCATACTACACTCTAAAAATCCTGAAATATAGACCATATTCCTGAAACATGGGAATTTTAAAATACCAAAAATGCGTCCAAAAACCAGAATCTTTTAAGTGTCATTTTCTGGATAAGATTTACATATAACATATCACTCAATTAGTTCACTCAGTTAGTTGAAGTTAAACATGCATAGAAGCTTTAGAATTTCTTCTTTTAAATTTATGCAAATCATGTCTGAAAAAAATTAAGCTTTGAAATATTGGGTACCACATTTGATATTACTTTCATTTTAGAGTCTTTGTTCAGATGAAGATAACTCCGGATGAACTGTGCAAATTCGGTCTTTGACCTTTCTTACTTACCAGCCCATGTTAACGCCAACATAGAGATATAAATTAGCTTGAAGAGTTCAAGCATCGTATTGCATATAACATTTTATGGTCCGCTCACGCAAAGCTGTTTTTTCACAGGATGATCTTAAAAAATATTTTTCATCAAACTGTCTTGGAATATTAGAAAAATTGATTTTTGTCTTTATTATATAAAATTTTTCACCGGTTCAAATGGATAAATTATCGATTTGTTTATTCTCTGAATCATATGGTGACACATATGAGAATTGATTCCGCAACAGCCTCTCAATTCGTCATTCCCACGCCACCAAAGCTCCGTTCGGATCATACAAATAAAGCAGATCTGCAATTGTTGGCCAATCTTCCGGTAAGTGAAAGATTATGAGATCACCGATCGCAAATTATTTTTGCAGACAACCTTGATCGGGAAAAGAAAACAACTTTTCTCTTGCCGGAAGATTGCCCAATAAACCCAACCGACAAATTGACTATGCACTTTATTACGAATGACGTACAACCGAAACATATGCCAAATCATACGCAGAATATATAATAAGCTCACATATTGCTATTCATTTTTACTATTACCAATTCTGCGACTTTCACCATGTCTATTTAGAATATGACACCACTTCCCCGTCGGACACGCAGAATAACATATTTAGTTTATTACGTCTTCGTGCGTGCCCACTTATCTAATCTTCACTAGATATAAGCACCTTGAATTTATGCATAGTCTTGTCTTAATTCATGAGTAAAGCGCCGTTTTCATACTCGACATCGCCAAAGAAAGTTTGCACAAGAGTTGCACCACTTTCTCTGAATCATCGAAGAGCAAATAAAAATTACATCGAGATCATAATTCATAGAATTCTTGCCACATTTACTAAATAAATATTTATATAGAGTCACAAAATTGCAGTTTTGGAGTTGCGCAAAAATAAATATGCCCGATGTGTATACAAATTTATGATTTCGACCAGCGGTATCCAAATTTTATGACCCGCAAGTTGTTTCGCAATAAAATTTGCATAGAGATGAAATCTCTGGCGTTCACTCCAAGTCTTTAACCTTTCCCTTATTGTGCTAAAAATACACCCGCCCACCGATGATATGTATTTGGTACACCATTATTACTTTATTGACTATAGTTGAAATTGAAATTTTTGTAAAGTTATAATACATCACCGGTAGGGAAGGGTTAATATGTTACCCTTTTTTTGGCCTAACTTGAACTTCACATTTTATTTTTAATGCGCATTTTAAAAAATGAAATTTATTATTTGCAAAACATTTATTTGGCAACTAAAAAAACATGTTTAAGGTAATATAAGCGATTTATTAAAATATATTAACCCTACCAAAAATCATCAAATTGATAGAAATCAATGAAAACACTCCAAATGGATTTTATTTTTGGTTATCTTGAAAAGTGTTAGATTTGTTAAATCTTAAAAGTGGTCTTCTAATTCCTTTCCTTTTGAGAATTTCCCAATGCACCATGCCCTCCCAGTCCCACCAAACGCAGATCATGGTCTTCTTTGGATGGAGGTCTGGCTTGACTCTCGGCTCTGGCGTATCTTCTGGAGTTACCCATTCCTTTTTTTGCTTCATGTTTATGTATAGACACCATTTCTCATCTCCCGTGACGATTCGGTACTAAAAACGGCGTTTATGACCACGTGACCTTCTTCCTTCAAAAGTTCTTTAAGACGCTCTTCGTCAAATTCAGGTCTTTCGCTACGGGGCGTATCGTCAACATCAAAATCGCCATTTTGAACTTTGCAAACCATTTCCATGCTGTAAATTCACCTATGACACCTTCTTCGTATACGTTGCAAATTTCCCGGACTGATTCAGCAGCGTTTTGACCTCAATGAAAAGCGCAGAAAAGTGGGTGTCGAAAATGTTGCTTTTTACCTCCTGGATATTCCATTTTTAAGACTCAAAGATAATAAAAAAATTAAATTATTCAAAAAGATGATTAACACAGATTTGTATTTTGCCAAAAAGCAAAAAAATGTTGCAAAACAAAATAATATCAAAACGCTACGAACTTATTCCCCAACCTGATTTTTTAAATAAATTATACTCGAAAACCAATGTTCTACTTTACTATTGCGAAGTCTTCAAAATATTAATATCTTTTGTGTTAATATCATCATAGTGAAGCCACAAATTCTACTGCAGTACTTGGACCTTTTCAATATCCATTCACAAGATGAGGTTATATACAATTCGTCTGTATCATACATTCACCTCTTAGTTCACTCGATATTGAAGGTAGTGTGATCTCCGAGTTTCATTTAGAACGCTCACCTAGCGGGCCACCTGGATGAACGTGTTGAAGGGTGCATTCGCATCTCAATAGAGAGTGTGGGAAATTTGTAAAAATTGAATAGTTTTCCTCAGGAGATAGTTAAAAACTACTCTAGGCGACCTTGTTAATTTTACTGGAAAGGGCTTTTTGGAGTACAAAGAGTTCAATCCCCCTTTCCTCACGAGGGTGCTGTCGTGCTAGGGTTAAGTCCTACATGATGCCAAAGTGCATCATTGTTCCTCTCGTTCTTGTTCTGTTCCTTTAATTTTCCAGCCTCTGGGCCTGTAATGTAGAATGAAAGGTGTCACATAATGCAAATGCCCCAAAGGGGTGGGAGCCCTCAAAAATTAAGTAGTCTTTCGTAAATGGCTTTGAATATTAAGTAGTGTTTCGTGGATATACCTTTTTGTAGTTGCAATGGCCAGAATCCCTAAGTTGAACAACATTTTATAGATATGTTAAAAATGGGGCTATATATCTCACGTAATCCAAATGCGTAAGCGTAATTAAGATTTAGTTAGGAAAGTCCATAGAAACCCTTCAAAATAACCAGTAAGGTTCGAACCGATAAAAATACTAGGAACTTCACCGAAACCATAACCATTATGAAACGACAACAATTTGAAGTCCTGAAAACAAATCTTATCCTGTAACTGTACAGACCGGGGCCAGAGTAAGCGACATTTTTATAAATGTAGTAGTTTATGTTCAAATAACAAGTTATATTTATATGAAAGAAGATTTTTAAAAAAATGACCTTTGCAGGCTCTACAAGACACAGGATCTTCGTAACTGCATAGACAAATTATTAACTGAATACTTTTGAATTGCAAATTGTACTAATAGACTCGGTATAAATTGCTAATAAATTTAAACACAAGAGATACATTGTGATAACATAGCAATGATTATAATATAAATATTACTATAATTTTTTGACTTATGACTACCTTGACTGACGATATTCTTTTACTCTTTTAGCGAGGTTTTTTTAAACTTCAAAATGCAAAACTTTGATAGAAAATACGTTTTTTAAGATGGTGAAATTATCGCTGAGTAAACTCAACAACTCGCTCTGAAAGTTGGCAATCAAGGTGTTAATGAACTTTTGTGAAACGCCAAGGAAGAACTTATCAATGAAGGCATAATTGAGCTTGAAAAAAGTTAATTGCAGATGAAAATAAAAAAATTGAAATAAATCAAGACGAACACGAAAACCAATTAAAAATATTGTGCTAAAAGAAATGGAAGTAACTTTTCGCTAAATTAATTATTGAATTTAATCACAAATAGATCTTAAAATGTACCTTATCAGTAAACTAAATCTTATAGATCATCATGAATAACAGATAATGATGACAACTTTAGTGAATTTATATTTTTTGTTATTAATTAATTAAGACCAATACTCCGTCAAAAGTCAATGAGTGACAGTACAATGGATTTTACTACAAAATGCATAATCATTCAATCAAAATTTAAATAAAAGATAAAAAACATCCTCAAGTGATGAAAGAAAATATATATTCAAACATAACAATAAGGGTATCCTCATTAGTCGCAAAAAATGTCATGTAAGAATCATACTGTGATGCTATCCTTTGATTCATTGTCTGAAATATTTAAGCTTGATAAAGTTGATTTATAAAAATAATAATACATGGACTAAAAGCCATAAAATGCATGCATAATCTCGGCGTGACGATTAATACCCATTTCGCAACATCAATTTATTGCAAATCTTCTCGTGATGGTGTGCAATTATTCACTGAATTAAGGAGCACGATGCCATTAAATCTTTAGACATCGACTATTCATTCCATATATAAATTCTATATTGAAAAAAAATGGATCCATGAGATAGCGAAAAGTCACAGCAGATCACTGACGTCTGCAGAAATGTCTTGTCTTATAGTTTATGCTTTATTTTGCAATGAATATGCGTCACTGGACAGGGAGTTGAATTTTCCTACGAACGCTTTTCGAAACCGGTTTATCGATCTTGAAATCTTCTGTTGACCGAATTTGTGTCAGTTCTTGAGAAACATTAGCATAAGACTTATTTGTTTTTTTTTATTTCATTTTGCAACACTCGACATCCACGTCCATATCTTCAAAGGAGAATCGGTGTTTTAATATTCTTTCTAGGAATATAAACACGTCAAATGATAGATTGTATGACGTGCTTTGTGTATTAATATCCTCGATAAAGAAAAAAAATATGTTTACCAAACATATCCTTTCACTTTGACCTTATCAAACTAGGTTATAAAAATATTTTTTTAAGAATTTTATGCAGTTATTCCAAATAGCATTTATTGCAATGTCTAAGCTTACACTCGTATGCCATTTAACAAAGAAGCATTATTTCTCATTGAATAGCGATTGTACTTGTGCTAGATGTGAACGAACTCTAAAAAGTGCAAATTGAACTGTTGAGTTGGCATAAGTTTTGTAATATTTTACAAATGCCAACAATTTATTATTCATCGTCATGTATTTTTTACAATAGATGTATCAAATCAATGTCGATCTTGTTAAGAATCGTTTAAAGTACAATATCGTAGAAAATCGTTCAACAAAATAAAGCCAAATGCGGTTGCGGCCATTCATGGCAAACCTAAATAATTGTACATACCAGCATTTAACTAAAATCTACAAAGCTGATTTTTAGTCTACAAGTAGTTTACGTTAAATGTTTTTAAATAACGTCGTCTACTTTTGATGTTGCGCTACGCTTAGTTTAGTATTCTTACTAAATTACTGGAATTCGCTCGCAAATACGCGATCATCCTACCATACAGGTTAAAGCACTGAAATACCTCTCACAATACAAAGTCGATTTCCGAGCTTCCTTTATATATTTTTACGGCTTTGGCTACTACAGTTTTTTTATAAACTGAAGTTTGTTTGCAATCTTCCTCTCTTTTGTTTGGCCAACTTAACTTGTGAACAAGATGTACTCAAAGATTAAACATTGATACCGTGACTCAATGAAACTATTCAAATTCGAGCAGTTTTATGCCATCAATGGGTCAATAACGATCATCGTTTGTAGTCCTCGTTAGTTTCACCATTGACGATATATCATTGTTTAGCATCCAGAGGGTTAAACAACGTAATATTTTCTTATATTTGATACAAATTGATTAATGAGCTTATTCTTGATTTCGTTTAATGTATCGATTATTTTGCAATATATCCTATTCTCCCTATTAAAAAGTATTTGTCTTCGTTAGAAATATTGATGATAGCCCATTTCGCATAAAATTGTGTGTGTATTTAATTATCTTCCAATATATCCTCATTTTAACTTGGAAATCCAAGATCGTTTGGTTTTATAATGCAATACGAGATGACATGTTCTCCTCGGCGTTTTGTATTATCCAGTTTTTAATGCAATTTCGAATGCGAATTTAAAGCAGAATATAGCCTCTTTTTTAGTAGGCTTTGAAGCTGAACGCAAATCTACATATGGAAAATTCAATTAACGTCGCAAATAAATTACATTAGTTCGATCTTTGTAATATAATACCATCACAATGGAGACGTAATCGCGGAAGGAAAGGTATCTAAATGACCAAATGGATATAGACAGGGTTGTGCTCGTTACGATTATTAGATATTTGAATGCAATTTTAGATCTATCTAGATTAAAAATTAAATTCAAAGGCCATGAATTTGTGTAAATTTTACGATTGCTTAAATTGGAGGCTATCGGGGAGTGTGCCTAAATTGTTTAGATTATCGAGACCGATTGAAAAATTATGGTCGTTATCGTAAAAATGTATCGTTAGCACAATTATTTTCATTAAAGCAGTGTTACAAAATTACGTCTGCTCGTGTAAACGCTTAAAACTGAGATTGGTATCGTCTGAAGGGAGTGAAAATAAAATTCAACACCGCATGAAACGACATGCTTTCACGACTTGTTCCAAAGCCAGCCACCAAAACAATCTTTCCGCCACAAAATAGCAAATAACACATACTTATCTTTTCGCTATTAATTTTTGTCCGTCAGTCCGACCCGATATTGCGAAAGTCAACTGGATGGATGGCTTTGTTCGCGGAAGAGAGATCGCTCAAACGTGTCTGTGTGGTTGGTCTGTGTCCCACTTTTGTACGGTGAAGGTGAGATATCACTGTATTTACCAATTTTACAGCAGCAGAAGAAGTTACTGTCAAAAGTGCTGAGATGCTAAAAACTTTTTATGGTTGCAGCCGCGGATGGCCAGCAGCGATAGAGAGGTGTACCACCGCGAAAGTGATAATGAAAGTACAAACCATTGATATTTTATTTCATTTTTTTGACACCGATAATCAATAAGATGAATGGAGTATATTCTAAAGTTTGATTTGTTCTTCGCATGGTTAAAAATATGGTTCATGTGTGCAAACTGGTTGAATAAAGAAACGTCTGAAGCATTTCATTTGATCAATAATCAGCTACATAGGCTTTCAACTATCTGTTTTTTGTCAAAGCGACAAAAATTTAATGATTGATTAATTCATATCAATCTACTATTCATGAAAGTAAAAGTTATTGCTCTGAAAGCGTAAAACGTAAAAAATACATTCGGGCAATCTTCTAAACTATTCATTTCTCGAGGATCTTTCACTTTTACAAGCACAACTCGTTATTAATTCAATGTTTAAATAAATGTTGAAGTTTTCCATTTAAAAACACATACAGACAAATCTTCTTTCTTGAAATGAGAGCCAACCAGATTAAAAATGGCCTCTCTTGTAGTATTGGTGGTGATTGGCTGGCAAAACAATCAAAGAAAACCCTTTCTTATTAATCTGATTCTGTTTCTTCTTCGCTAAAAGCAGCAGCAATATTTGCAACCAGTACTTTAACAAACAATAAACATTATCGTCACAGTATTGTTCATAAAAATGCAAAAATTGCTATAATTAAGATTTTTATTGTGCATTTTTTTTGTTGTTGAAAAACTATGACAACCCAATTCAGATGCTACTGCAAGCTAACTTTGGGTCGTAACTCATAGGTTAAGAAGCCTAACTTTACACATAGTAATCCGACAAACGTTTTGCAAGGTGATGTTGGATTGTCCAATTTGTCGGTCTATAGAGCACTTCCCTCAACTCCTTGTAGTCTAGATTTTTTTGAAAAAAAGAAAATTACAAATACTCTTTTCCAAAAAAATATTACCATCATCAAACGGATTCTATGACGATTTTTGAATCGTTTTAACTATCCTTTACCAGCTACAAAGCCTTCATTTTTTTACCTCCTTGTATAACCAATATGGGTCCAGAAATAGGTGTGTATCTGTTTCTTTCGTGAAGAAACTAAATATATAATCAATGGTGGAGACGAACTTTTGAATGTTTTCGTGGTTCTTTTTTATATTGTGTTTCGTTCCACGTCATATTCAATTGCCAACTTACAAAAAAGATTAATTATGATTTAGGCAATCTAGAATCACACTTTTACATTTTTTGCATTAACGAAGCTTTATCGCACATGTGTATTATACTTGTATTGGAATGTCGGACTACAGGGGCCGTCGGATTACCGCAGGTCTGCTGTACTCGGATACGATTTCATGAAAGTCTTCGTCCATTTGTATCGTAACATGATCTGCCCGATACGTATTTTTTTTAATGTCTTATATTGTCACAGCTCGATATTTCCATCTTAATATGTTCCATGGCTCTTATGAAAGCGCATACAGGAACTAGCTCCGGTACAGTAACTCGAATGTCAACTCAAAAGAAAGTACAATTATGAAAGAAACGCGAAAAGATTACTGCTGTATAATTGCACTGCTGGATAATTTAGTGGTCGCAACAAAAGCATGATATAAGACATCCTGTTGAGATGTCGCCTATTGTCGCAAAGATGCGACAGACACGCACCAAGACAAGTGTGACGGTGTACACCGGTGACATCTCACGGCCACTTTCGCGGTCAACGCGCTCTGATGTAATCCGCACAATACCAAGACCTTTTTTGCTCTTTTGGTTTCCGAAAAAAGTACTTCAGTATTGAGATCATTCAAATATAATTTGATTTGAGTGCAATTGGTTACAAACGTAAAGTGCAATTCTGGTTTTTTGGCAACGTTTTTGTGCATCCTCAACCTCAATCCTGAACCATTATAATTTAGACGCATCATTGCCTTTTATTTGACTCTTTTTCTTTTCGACCTGATATTTTTGCTCAAACTTATGTGGTCTTTAATAAAATACGTTTCAGCAGATTCCTAAATATTTGCAATATTTTTAAGATTTTTTTATAGTTTGTAATTTGTATTGTAGCTGCTTAGATATTTGTTTTGGTTGTAGGTTTTTTGATCAATTTTTCCAAAAAAAAAAAAATTAATCAGTTTATATTTCATGAGCTTTTTTCAATTTTATGTATAACCAAATTTGCCCGTTAAAGTCAGTTTGTCCACAATTTAAGTTCCTTCGATAATAACAATGTCCAATATAATTTTTATTCAAATTTAAAGAACACCAGATCCTTTATCGCCATCATGAAATACTACCAATATTCATAAGACTTTCTAAAAAAATATTTATTTGCAAAAAATCAAGGATTATGTAGTGATTGTTAACGAAAAACATAGAATTTGCGGTTCAATTTCATCGTAATTTAGTGCATAAATAAACCAGCGACCTTGTAATAATCTGGAAAATATAATATAAGAGTTCCAATAAAAACTTAAATAAAAAACTATTGCGTGTCAACACACAATCAATAGTGATTTATAGAAATTATTCTATTAGCATTCACTCATATTTCTTGGAACAATTAGTTTCTTTCTTCGATATTTTACAATGTAATCACTGGAGCAAATATTGTCCTTAGTTTCGAGCATAAATCTTTGTGTTGTGTTTTTAACGATTCATTTTTAAAAAAAACCTATTTAATTGATTAAGACTATTTCAACATTACTTAAAAACTTATTTTTACAATACTTTTTTAGAATGATACATTTTCCATGCTTTTGTACTAATCAAATTTTCATGACCATCACTCCTGTTTATGTTGTTGTTTTAGTTTAAATTCTTTGAACGTATGTCATACGATATTGTGGCTTAAGCGGTTAATGTTTTAATCGTTAATATCCATTTTAATAATATGCATTTATTAATCATTATAATGCTGTTCAAATTGAAAAATGCGACAAGCAATCCTATCTTTTAACTCATTGAAACCATTTGGAAGGATTACACATCAATAGCAACCAAATGTTCCTTTGGCTTCTATATCGTTTTGAAATAAAGTCTTCCCATATTCGAATTGCAAGAATTATATGAATAAGTTTATTACGCATGCTTTTTTCCATTTGTTAACGGAAATTGTTAGCTAAATGATGAAGCTATGTTTGTGTAATATATAATAAAATAGGCAAGTTATTGGTCTACTATTTTCTTTGTGCTACGTATGGATACACACATTAAATGATGATGTATACGATGGATATGAAGATACTACAAATGATACTTCCTCTCTTTATGAACAACTCCCGGTTAGAGTTTTACTTTTCGTGGTGTTCAAGCTAATTTCCCTACCGCATCTATAAAAGGTCTACATCAAAAACACTAGGTTTATTTGGTTGTTTTTACGTATTTTAAAATAACTTATGATACATTTCAACTCGAATAACCAATCGTTTAATCATTGCATCCAATCGACATGTATTAAAACCGCTTTGTTTTATGCGTTGGAAATTATAGATGGCCATGAGATTGTCTCGTTACGTCAAGAAGTCAACTAAGGAGAGACAATCTAATCCATTTGTATTTAAATCTGCTCCGATTTTAAAGTCTGGTTTCAGCTCTTGTGCAAATAAAAGAGAAGTGCTGAATTCTTCCGCATAAATCTGTTCAAGGTTTTCTTTGTAACAATAGCAGACTGCACGAAAGTTACCCAGTGCCAATAAACCTCAGATGCCCTTTCAGCTCAATAAAATTTATTCGATATAGGAACAAGTTCCTTTATTGAATAAAATATTCTATTTGAAACAAATGTTAATACATTTTTTTAAAATCTGATTGTATTCAAATTTCGCGGACGCGAAAAAGAAGAACAATCATTTCGTCTGTGAACATTATTTTGTCTCCAAGGATGATAATCTTCACGCTATTTTAACGCAGTCTAAATAAGCTGCACAAATGCACCATTGTTACTATTCAAACTAGGAAAAGACGATCACTTCCCATTGAGAACACTTTCACTCGAAGACAATAACGAAGACCATTTACAAACACTTTCTATTCCTTGTGCGCAAGGGATGACTCATGAGAGACCACTTTGTCTCAATTGCTAATGTTAATATGACGATTTTTAAAATTATACCATCGAATCATATATTAATCGGATTTGGCCAAATTAGAAAATGTATACAACGCTCATTTTACTTTCACCGTCATTTTTGTCCATCTTCGATCCACAACAAATCACTTTCAAATCAGACGCGATGCATGCGAAACGATGATTAGTTGCTTTTTTAAGAGACGATCAAATATACGCAAATGCATCAACCATAAACGTATTCATTAGTATTAGAATCATTGAACCATCATTTCGTGCAAGATTTATGTGCGAACTGTGAAATCAATCGATTCGGCTCGTTCGAAAACCTGTCCGACGTTTGTACGCCCTGTCGTAGTTTCTTTCCTTTAAAACCAGCCATTATTAAAAGAAAATATGCAATTAATTCAATTCCGCAATTATGCATCTAGCAATCAATAAATATTATAATAACCAAGAAGACACAAAAAACATATAAAAATCCTAATAATATGGCGGGTCCTGTTCTTTGATGTTTCATTAATTATCATAATAGCCTACGGTTCATTATAACATCAGAAGTTGCATAGCAAAAAAATAATTTATTCATGGAATTTAATATTTTTTACTAAAAATCAATGCGTATATATTCAAATTGCATAAATGATTTCTTTCACAATGTGATGACTCTTTCGCGTTTTTGCTTTTTATAATGACTGACTCGCTTGCATATGCTAATAAACTCTTATGGTCTAAATGTATTCACATTAAAAAAAACAATAGGTAGTAGATCAATATTATTCGAAGCTTCTTGATTAAAGTTGAATCCTTCAATTCATAGTGTTGTACGTTTGATACATATATAAGTTGTTTTTTATGCTTACTTAAAAGCTTATCAATAGGCAAAGTAATCGGCTTTAATTTAGAACGGTGAGTGAATATAAGAATGCGAAGACTAGCTCTGATCATGATTGGATTGCAATAAAAATGAACTTAGTTATATTTGGCTGAAATTTTATGTATCTGATTATAAATCGTTTGCTAAATGAACCATCTTGCATGCATTGCATATGTTGTTTCAATTTTAATAATTCATTGGAAGACAAAAAAACATCTTTTTGTATGGACTATCATAGACTATCGAGTAATTTTAAAAGCTTTGAATGCATCATAAATTATAAAAAAAAGCTCTTATTCTGGTCTTGAAAATGTATATCTTTTGAATCTGATAAGTCCTTAGAAAGTTAAATCAATACAAATTAGTATTGATTTAACTCTCATGAATCCCCATAAAAATACTAGGAAAGTCGTATTATAGATGAGGTCACTTGTGAGCTGTCAATATAATAACATTAAGTCGTATTTTAACAAGTACTGCTTTGAGTCAATGACAAAAACACGATTTCTCTGTACATTTTTGATCATCTTATCTACCTTCTTAAAAAACTTGAATTGAATATGATCGCATTAAATTGAGTACTATCTTTGAAAAAGACTAGCCCTTCTGTCAATAAGATGATCAGTCCAAACCATTATAATTTTGCAATGAGTTTTTTAATAGTAGTTATGTCTATACATCTTACCAAATCTCCCTAAATTTATTTATTGAAGATTTTACAGAATTTAGATTTAAAAGAAAAAGTTCGGGATCCTTGTATTTTGAGAAAAAAAGGATATTTCTGTCCAGATTTTTTTTCAAAGGATTTATACAGAATATCACGTTTTTATTCATCTTCTAGAAATTGTTTTCAAATCATATATTTGTAAAAACCAGATTAGTACATTTCGTACGATAGTTTGTTTACCTATTTAATTGACGGGAGTACATTAAAACATTTCATTGACAGAAGTTCATTGCATGTGGAAAACTTGGATTCATGACTGTCATATGTAGCAAATTGGCATTAATGGCAAAAAAGTTGGAAAACATTCAATATAAAGCCATTTTGAGAACATATTGTAGATAAAAATTCGTTAATCGTTCACAGTCAGATATATGGACAATGTTTTATCATCACATTCCATCTGATATAATTAAGGTAATTAGGCGTCAGTTCATTTTACAGTTTTCATCTTAAAATCCACAGCTTTTTTAAATAAATCTTAATTGTTCTTGAATAGATATTTGAAAATTAATACTTGATGAGATGCAAAATAATAGCATATGTTGAAATCAGTCAATTTGAACTTTCGTGACAAAACATTTACATTACAGGCCAAGGACCATTGGAATCGCTGCTCACCTCGTGATTTGTATATTTAATGAAGATTTACAACTGCAAATTTTATTTGATGCAACGATGGACATTAAAATTGGATCGGAAACCCATTCGTTTTTTTTTCTATAAAAGAGATATCAATCGTATTAAGCATTCAGAGTTACGAATCTACATTCAAACGAACTGTCGAAAAATGTATAATGGAGATTTAATAAGGACTTCTTTAAGTTAAAATAAATAATGTCAAGCAAAGGGGAAGTTTTTTATACAAAAACCCGAAATAACCCCTGAAACATAAAAAAAATAACTATTTATTTCATTCTTGGGATATTAATTTATCAAGAAATATATAATTTTTCCTACATTAATATTGATCATCATTACAAAATCCACCTTTACTGACTGAAATTTATATGACTACACGTTATCCTTGTCATTTAAAAAGATCGATCGAGCTGATCGTTTTTAAAATGATTTGATTAATGCATCACATGAATATTCGAATATTTAAAATTTCTGTTAAAAATATATGCATAGTCTGTGCAAAAGCATCGTATATTAAAAAGTAATAAGAAGATGTTGGGTTTTATTTTATTTTAAGTTAAAAATCCGTCATACCAAGTGTTACTAATTTATCTCCATATATATTTATTATTTCATAATTTACAAACTTTATTAATAAATTTGTTTTAAAAATCGTCTTATATTAATTTTTTGCCAACTATTGTTAGTGAAATTTTAAACTGGAAAATGAAATTGCTGCAAAGTCATAAAGGGTTAGAGCTTAAGTAGAAGATATTGCTAAAAACCATAAAAAGACTGAAATAAACGCGCTTCATTGAAGGAGAGTTCATCAACAATTTGAAGCAGCTAGTGATTATAAAAAAAAGTGAAGACCAACTCTGATCATAATTAGATTTGATGAACATAATTTCAAAAGATAAATATAAGTAGAACCGAAAATTGTGTTCGTTTTATTGCTTGACCGTTTTAGGGGATTAGTTGCACTTGGGCTGCTGCACTTTCAAGTCGTTTTTGTGCTCTTTATGTGACTACGCTCATCAAAAATAAATTGTGATTTTTAAAATACAAATTTAATAACCCAATTTAGAATAAATCGATTTTCGCCGAGTGAAGAATTTATTCGTAATTTAATGCTTTATCATTTTCTCTATAAAGAAACTACAACACACGTCAACAATTCATAAAATAAATAAAACAGATTTTATACAATAAATCACTTAACTAAGCATTCTACACGTACAATTCAAATGTCATTGCTCCAAATCATGCTTGGAACTATAAATAAAATTATTTTTACAGGTCAAGGAATGGAACGATCCATTCAAAACGTGTCCAGTTTCAAGTGAGCTCTTTTAGACATCTCAGAAATATTATCTTGCGTCGAATTCGACTATTTTTTGTACCCTGCGACACTTTCGTTGATGAATGAGCATACCATTGTACGCAAAATTTCAAAAGTGTCTATTGACAGATTGGCAATCGATTGCTCCAGCAAAACAAAGAATCTCGAATAAGACAAATGGATGGAATCTATTGTGTGATTCATTTCGCTTTTGCGCCTAATGAGAGCAAGCAAGGTAAATTCGTGGTGCAAAAAAGTATTTTCATGGACATTTTCGGTCGGCTGAATCCACTTTGTGGCCAGAAGCAAGTGTTCCGGCAGACTTGTTACAAAGGCCGTCCCAATAGCAGATTTAACGCCAATTTCTAAATTTTGCTGTAAATTTATTCAGCTGCTTCTGATTTTGTCCATTGTTTGAGTCTTATCAATTAGCCATTTGTGCAGAGGTGAATGATTCGGTGTCCTCGAAAATCGGGAAAGATGTTCCATGTAAGATAGTGTGGGCTTACTGTTGAATGACTAATTTATGATATGAAAGGCAATATTATAATATTGCGGAAACAAGAGCTTTAGCTGAAGGTCCTACAGGTGTTTTTTTTTATTCTTGGAACAACATGCTTATTAAATTAATTCAAGAAGAAGCGGCATCAATAATTGCATAGTAAAAATACAGATTTTTTATTACAGGATAAAAATTAACGCTGATACTATACAATGATTTCCATTACTCATGCTACCTTGGAAAACTATTTTTTACATAAAAAATACAGTGTTAATGGATTTATTTTTTGGCAAGCATATAAAACAAGCCTCAATGCATCTACAATATCAATTACTAGGAAGCAGAACGTTGCATATACTATATACACAAAGATTTACAGATGTACAGACACATACAGTTAAATTAAGATAAGTTTATTTGAATATTAATTTTTAAATGGAAGAAGATCTATGAGTGAACAAAATTATTAGTCAATAATAAGTGGCCCTACCAAACTTTATTAATCATCTAACTCTTTATTTTTTAAAGCAGAAAATTACACTAACCATAAAATCTGGAATTGAACCCAATATTTTATGATAAGAATCCAGGAATTAAGCCACTATACAAATACAAAATTATTTAAGTTTGATCAACACTCAATAAATTTGTAGGATTTTTTTAAAGAAATTGCGAAAAAATCACCTCAATGAAGCTAAAAAAGTTTAGTGAAAAAATCCTACGAACTTATTGAATGAAGTTTTATTGTTTGAAGTCGCTCATTTTTCAAAAATAATTGTATAATACAATGCGTAACCCGACGGGAATGTGTTAATAATAATTATTTACGACAGATGACTCAGTCACGCAAAATTTCGTATTGTGTTTATTTTCCAAATGCTTAATTTTACAATACGTTTAATACAATAATTTCGAAAGAAGCAATTTTATCCCTATTTTTGACCAAATTTTGCCTATTTTCTTAATTTTAAAATTTGAATATTTTCATTTGGATATATTTGTTCATTTATAGGCAAGCACGAAAAGACTTATATTGCACATCTTTATTATATGTCAACCGACTGATACATTATCAAGATAGATTAGTTTGGATCTATTTAAATTTAGATATCTGTGTAATTTATCAAATGCCAATGTTATTAATCTTTTGAGTCTTCAAAGTTGTTTTCTATTTGTAGCGAGATAAAAAGATTTAAGTACCGGATGATTATAATTATCAAAATGTTGCATATCTCTTCGAAATCATTACATAACATGTATTTTGATTGAGAGAATTCCAAATGGAAATATAGGCAATTTTAATCGATCATTTTAAACATACTATCCTATGTTCCTATATTATAAAACTTCGATATTATACCATAAAATCTTCATTGCAAGCATTAATACGACAACAATGTTAACCCATAATTATAGATTGGTAAGTCACGTTGACGCCTGGGGATGTATGAGATATTATATTAACCCTTATCAAACAACCTAGTTTTTCGAAATTATTTTAAGCAAAAAAATTGCAGAATAAGAATGCGTTTATAATAATTATACAGTAGAACCTCGATTATCCGGATTGTTCAAAATAAAACAATTTAAAAAAAAAATCTGATTTGCACGTGAAGAATTGTGTCCACTTTTGCTCACGAGCGTGATGGATTGCATGTTATAAAATTTACTAATTGTTTAATATCAAAATATGAAATCTCAGAGCGAAAAGTTATGAAAAAATCAGGAAATATAGAAATTGAAGAGTATAATTTTATGTGGTTCATACAATGATGATTATCTGGACAGCCAATATCTGGTCCATTACTCTGTGAAAAAGTAATATTTTTCAGTACGAAATTAAATAGAGATTCCACTTACAAAGCAATTTCAAATGCGAAAACGATCCCTCGTGAATGTATTCGATAAAATACAATTCTACAGATAGTATTTACGGATTAACTTTAAAATTTAATTTTTAATAGCATTACCCATATTGAAAATTACCTAATGTAAAGCCTCTCCGGAATATGGAAGCGTTCGTTCGCTAAAGGTTAAGCTCAAATAAAATTCAAAAATATCATAGCTGCTTATTTCCGATTTAATATAGTACTAGGTAAACATAATTTATGGCCATTTGTCTTTTTAATGCTACTTTACCTACAGCTCTCGCAGTTGTTTATTGGACACAGTAACCTCATTTTCAGTGCGCTTATTATTTATTATTCAATCGCTGAAATCGTTGCGCAATTTTGCTCTATATGTGCACAGATTTGTAAAAATACGCTCGAAGAACGCTTTCAAATCGGTACGAGACAAAATAAATGGCTTTGTAAGGACATGGCGATGTTCGTGTCGTGCTATAATAAAATGCATATAATTAGGATTTCCAATTAGCGATTAATTCAAAATTAATCATCATGAGGAGAAACTTTAAAGCGTGTATTTTGTTGGTCTTTTAGTGTGCAGGATGTCCTCTTCTGATGTCCAAGAGAGCGTTAAACATGTGAATGTTGCTGGTAATTTATCTCCATTATGCTAAATCACAATGAGTCATTACTGGTAGTATTTTAGGGCCAAGGTAATTAATTAACGGAAAATCATATGTTGTATGCATTGAGGATCAATTTCACATCGTTTTATGATTTTACGACCAAACTACGATGAAAATTGAATATTTTTACGCGGTATAAAATGGTATTTAAAACTGAATCGGTGTGCAATATTGAGATCTACAAGGACATCCGAGACATAGATCTCTCTGATCGTTTTAACTGTCAATGCTGTATTAGTCTTATGCAACTATATAGCCTCCGTTCGTTTTTGAAAGTTGATAGATCTACTTTGTTAATTGAAAATGATCTTGTATTATATGTTTTTAGACAAATTTCAATGTAAATCAACGATATATTTTAATCTTGAACTCTGCAACCTTTCGCTTGAAGCTTGTATATAAAAGGATCTTAATGGTATTAGTACTTCTTTTGATTTATTTTATAATACATTTATATCCGAAATTATTATCGCTTAATGAAAGACTCATATTACACAAAATACGATGATACTTTACAAAAGAAAATGAGGAATGACTGAATGCCGTATTTTTATAAAATTTTGACTTAAACAATTTGTAGTTCTATACACTAAACACTCTATACTTTTTTTGTGCGGTAAATGCGTTCCGCATAAAATCGCACAAAAAAATCGTATAAAAAAGCTATGACTTACATAGAAAAGGTGAAGATACGTTACATGGATTTTAAAAACCGCATAACTTTGAAACAGCTATATAAAATACATCCAAAATCGCATAAAAAAGTTAATCAAAAAACAGGAAAACAATAAGGTAATTAATAAATGACATTTAAAGATAGTCTTGCATCATTGGTAAAATTTTAAGACTGTACACTAGAGAAATACTAATTATTTTAATTACAAACAATCATCGCTATGATAATTTTCGTGGCGATTTTCAATTTGGTTCAAAATCTCAAAAATTTGGCTTTTTTGGCTCTCTTCGGGAGACTCGGATTCATAATTAGTAAAGATATCACTATAGTCCCTAAGATGTCACCAGTTGTAACCAGAATAAAGGGTGTGGCTTTAACTCAGCGCTGGCAGATACAATATGATTTACACAGTCCCAAATTATAATTTTTTTCCAAATTTCGGTTAGTATTGATGATTTATTGCCTATTTTATCCAAAATATCTCGATACGAACTCTTTATGAAAATAAATAAAAAATTTCTTTTAAAAAAACCGCATAACTTCGAAATCGCACAAAAAGAGGTTTGAGTCTACAGGACTTCTACAGGATCTGCTTTTAAGTCAAATATATGCTCATAATTTTAACTTTAAAAATATTTTCTTAGATATCCATTATTTTGTAAGTTTGGCGATTTTTTCAAAAGGTTTTGAAGGTTTAAATGATTTTTAATTTATTAATCAAAATAACATAAATATGAATTATACAAATAGCTTTATAAGAATTAAACTTATTACAAGCAGAATGATAATTTCATCATGTTTCGAAAATTTAACTAATTATGTTGATATTAAATAAATTTAAAAACGAACCTTTATAAATAATTATATGTGCAAATTTATACATTTTATTTATGTGATTATTATTCGTGCAGTTTCCTGTGTACCGCATAAAACAAAAAATAAATCACACTGCTAATTAATAAAGTGATCATATAGAAACTCTGTTTCCTCAATTATAATACTCTCAAAACTCTTTTTGTGCGATTTATAAGTTATGCGAATTTCTTTAGGCAATTTTTTCCAAATTCTTCAAATCTTTATTAATTCCAAAAAGAGCACATATTGACATATTTTGAATAAAATAGAAAATTATAACAAACAACGCTAATCGAAATTTGTTTAAATCATGTTGCATCTAATGCCGCTGAATTACAATCACATACTTTAACCACATATGATTTTGTTTTTTTTTTTTTTTGGATTGTTTCAAACTTTCGACTTTTAAGATTACATCCTCATATCTTTACTAATTCAGAATTATATTATTAAAAAGAGAAAATCTACAAAGAATAATCATAGTCATATCGAAAATCGAAACGAGAATTATCGTACAGCGATGATAGTTTTTAATTAAAATATTAATTGTTTAAGATGCTAGATATTCTTAAAATGTTATTCTTTAATTCTCTTATTGTTTCCCTGAGTTTTATTTACTTTTTTGTGCGATTTTGGATATGTTTTATAAATTTGTTTCTAATGCGATTTTTAAAATTCACGGAACGTAGAAGTCATAACTTTTTTGTGCGATTTTCCACGGAACGCTTCTACCGCACAAAAAAGTTTTAAGTGTAATTTTATTTATGTAACTATAATATCTTAATTTTTTTTATCAAAAACTATCATTCATTAAAAATATTTTTGAGTAAATTGGAATTTAAATAAAAGCGTCTAAATCAAAGTATATTTTATGAAAGACCCAAAGGAAGTTTTTAAATTTCACATCGGGACCGAAATTTTTAATATTAAAGGATAAAATTTTGTTAGGAATTATAAATGATTTTGACTTCGCCTGAGCTTGATTAAATGCAAAATTATATAACGATTTCCATCTAAATTGATATATTCAGATTTCTAATATCTGAGATTCCGGAAGAATCCTCAACGAATCTCTCTCGTCATTAGGTTGATACGTTCACCGTCTGCAAATAACACTCTAGACTTTGATATATCACGACTTCCACTTGAAAATCTCAAATAACTGAATTTAAATACGCAATCTACTACTTAATGAATAATAATGCTACACTTCAACGACCGCAGAGATATACAGATTTGCTCTCAAGACTAGTCGTGTGAGATTTTCTCATAAATGATTTAAGCATTGCCAATCGAACAATTACAAGACCCTTATTGAAATGGGATTATTTGTCGTATCGATGTATATATTATAATGCAATCGTGTCAAGCGGATAAAGAAAATCGATAACGTTCGCAGAATTGTTTACATCGAATTGTTCCGAGTACGTGTCGTGAAAAAAATCGATGTAATAAACCCAAATTAAAATTATCATGGCGTAATATGCCTGCGGTGAGATTTTATCTTTTGCGGTTAAGCGAATGTCAGAGTCATGGAAATCTGTCCATCTGGGTTGTATGTGCTTTATTTTGCTAATTGTGAATCTGTCTTCGTATAAGACAACAAATCGACTGTTAAAACTACACAATTTTTTTGCATCATCCAAACGAACGCTCTACGATCAAACAATTTGCCAATACTCAATTAGATTCGACCATTTCCTTTTCTTCAGCAATGGATGGAGTCAATATTCATATGTCCTAATGGCCGCAAATCTCATTGCATGCCAATTTAAATCGATTCAGATTTAATCCAATTAAATATTTAAATAACAGATATATTTTAATATATTGAAATTAATCACACAATCTAATTTATATTCAAGCAATACCACTTTTACATATCATACATTGTAAATGTCATGATATTAACAATCAATCAGTATTTTTATAAATATCCCTACCCATAAATACGAGTTATTATCGATTTTACAATGTGTTCGAGAGATCGGAGTCTGATCACAATTTTGATACTTTGTATACAATATTACAACTTTGTATACGATAAATATGATAGGAACCTCAGAGACGTTCCTGAAACGGGAAGGTCACATAAATTGAATAACGACTTGCTAAAGTTATTAGCGAAATCAGATCTTCGTCAAAGAAATCGGTAATGTTCGGTTCTCTATGAATTATGGCTAATCGCAATAAAGCAATCAAATATAATTTTTGCGACAAATTGGTTCTTCAACTGTGAGTTAAATTAATAAATATGTTGTGCCGATTGTTCGATGTTTTACTAAGCATCTCTATCACTGAGCGAATGAAATTATAAATGTATTCTGTCGTTCATCGCAGCCGACTCGTTGGTCGGGACCATGCCCCCGAGCCACCCTGCAATCAACCGCGATTGATCGTGTATTGCACTTAGATGCTCTCAAACCAAAATTATTAATAATGTACGCAATTTTTGCTGGAGTGATACATGCATTTTAAAGGATCATATGTAGAGTTTTGTGCCAAAAGATGGTTATTTGGAAATTTAAAAAAAATGCAGTAAATCTACAGTGAAATGCTTGTGACATAACGAGATGAATATGATGTGAGATGTGTAATATCAACTAAAAACACCATGGATAACTGTAAAATAAAAAGATGTCAGCATAATGTGGTAGACTACCTCAACAACGTGGATAAATGGCGAAACATTTGCTTCTTCTCCATGAGACAATGACTGTCCATCGTTAAACTTTTTGACCTCCCATCGTCTCGCACAGAACTATTTCCACATTCGTGAAACTAGCATAAAAATCTTGCATAATAAGACGTTACTTTTACGCGCTATACATCATTATCCTATTTTAAAAATTACATAAAAAGAGTTGAATACTTTGCAAAAGGCATTCCGCCATGTATGCTAATGAGGGTTTATTTATATGCAAAAAACTAATACTTGTTTTATTTTTGAAGAAACTGTCATGAGTCACAAGTCTTACGGTTCTTGCCATTTATAATAAATCCATTTTTTATTTGGATAAATATTCAATGTCATTAAATAGGTCTTGTGTATTACATCATTAGCTATGATTTTCTTTGTTTGTATAGCCTTGGAATAAATTTCTTCTAACTAGTTGCAGATAAGAAGTCGAGACTCGATTTTATTCGAGATAATTAATCGAACAACACCATCAATAAAATTTTGTCGATTTTATTTTATTTTATTAAGGATTGATCACCGATCTAAATATATATTCGATTTTTTTTCATTGTTTTATACTCAGGACCACCTCCGCTAGTAAACTTAGAGGCTTTGTGCATATAAAAGCATTAACTATATTGATTCAATGAAACTTATGCAATTAAATATTCAAGTTAATATTAATATGGTGTTTGCATAGCTTAATTGTGAGAAAAATTAAAGGGTTGAAATTCTTCTTCCCAACAGATAATAAAAACTTGTGGGGAAAGGTATATTATATCCGATGCCTTCAAAAATATCCAAGTAAGTCGTTTTTCTTGGACTTCTTGATCTTAAAAATAAACAGCTTTTTCTCTTATCATCGTTCACTTTTCGACGCCTCTTTTCCACTCAATAGTTGGATGGAAAAACTGGATTCTCTGAATTTAAAGTATCCTCATACAGAGCGTATTCTGATAGAATCGATCGCTCTTAATCCAATGAAGCACTCTTAAATAAGCCAACTTATTTTAACCAAATTTAGAATGTATTTTCTCGAAACTCATGACTCAAACATCTCAGGTTCTAAATCCATAGAAGATGTTATTTATGCAATAAAATCTATATCAAAGTGGTCGGCTATAATTTGATTCAATATCAAAAAACTCTTTGAGTGCTAATTTATAGTATTCATTAATGAGAAGTCAATTATGATCGTTGGAAAAATTTAAACCCGAGTTTTTCGTACAAATTTAATTTTTGCATGCATTATCGGATGTGCTTTAAAAACTGATTAGTCTTGTCACACGTTATAAAGCACGAAGAGAAAGCTTTCCATCGATGATGTATTTATATTTTTTGGTCCTCTCCATGTTCACTCATGTTGGTTCGTTTTCGCACCGATGCACAATGCAGTTGCATGGCTTGTTGCGCAATTGCGTGACTGTCGAAGTGGGTCATCAGAAAACAAAAAGGTTTCTTGTTTCAGCGATCATGCTGTGCATTTTTCTCGATATTTTTACTCGAATTCCCATATGGCGATAACTGTAACATTATCATATTTTTCCCATAACTCAGACTTCTTCTGATTCACCAAAAAGCGTGTCTCGACATTTAATAGTGACGATTTAAACACGTAATTGATAGAATCCTGTTATTATTTCTTCGACAATAGGCAAGAAACAGAGGCGTAGATGCCTCGTAGCAAGTGTATGTAAAACTATTTGATGTTTAATCATAATAAAACGTCACTCAATAAGTCCGTAGGATTTTTTTTGTAAAAAAATTGCTATAAAACGACCCCAGAAAATCTTACGAACTTATTGAGTGATATGTCATAAAAAAATAATGTTTAATAATATCGCATACTTTCTCACAAGTTGGGATTTTCAAAGGACTATCAAATTTAAGATACCATACGTAAGTGATCTAGATATAATGTTTTTTTTTCTATTTTCAAATAATATTTTGATTATAGCTGCAGATCACTCACTCATAAGAAAACTTTCAGATATAAAAAAATTGGATAATATTTTATCGAAAAAAAATTAAAATACGAAGAATATCCCGAAAGTAAGTGTACTATTTTTTTAGAAAGTGTATTTAAAAATAATACAGGATATTGTTGATACACTTGTTAACTATTTTTCAACATAATCGTCATCTCGTTCAATGCATCTGGCGAGCCGTGGCACAAGCTTCTTTATGCCATCTTCGAAGAACTCTCTCCCCAGCTCCTTCCTCCACTTCAGAACCTCTTTCTGCATCTTCTTATTGATTCAAATTTAAATTCCACCCATGTGTTCTTTCAGGGAGGGCAAAATATGATAATCTAAAGGCACCAAGTCCAATACGTGGTTCAAAACATCTCATCCAAATAAGTCCAAGAGCGCCTTGGTGGCTAAAGCTGTGTGTGGACGGACGCTGTCGTGTAACAAACACACTACTCTCGTCATCCTCTTGTTTTGAATGCTTCTTTAAAGTTTTTTAAGGGTATCACAATATCGTTGTGCATTGATGGTTTCTCCCTGAGACAGAAATTCTACCAAAATGATACCTTTTCGGTCCCAAAACACTGAGGAGAAACTCACGGGCGCTGTTGACCTGCTCGCACTTGGCGGGATTTCTTACTGAAGTCTTTTACGCAACTGGAAACTATAATGTGAATTAATAAGCCAAAAAATCTCTCTCTACCACTCAGTATGGCTAACCTTTAAAAGCCCATTATTGTCACAGTACACTTACTTTCGGGATATGACTCATGAATGCTTCCTTTCTCCATTTTTTCCGCAATTTACATTTGAACTAAAAACTTTTAAAAAATAGTTTAAGAACTAGCACACTGAAACAATACTTGATCTTAATTATTAATAAAGGATATTAAAAATAATGTCATTATAGCCTAATTTTACCCTAGCTCACCATTGACATCTGACGACAGCCAACTCTTCACAGTCATTTCCAGGCACACATGAAATAATTTGCTTTTCGTTTTCTAAATAAATATAAAATAAATTTCTAGTCTTTAGGAAGTCCGATCTTACTAGGGGAAAGATTCAATGTGACGGTTTCCCATTTGATTTCCACATGTGGTAAAGTAAGGATAGGATTATTTAATCAATCCGATTTAATATAAAAATATAGTACTCTCATTTGTCGACTACCAACCAATTTGGCTTACAAAATTTTGACTTTACCGTTGTCTAGTTTAAAATAAAAAATATAGTATCACTTTTTATAAAGAACATTGGCTGGTAGAAGATGAAGATGTAATTCAATTTGGAAGTTAACAATGAAGATATCAATCAATTTTGGTAAATTTTGTAGAAGAACTCATCAAATAATATTTTGATTTAACTTGAAAAACGACAAGTTCCAGATTAAATATATGAAATGGCGACAAATTTTAGCGAAAATAATAACAACTTTTTAAAATTTATTAACATTGATTTGAACATCGATGAATCTTAAAAGACAATTCGTCAAGAGCAAGTATTTATTTGTTAAACAAATTTTATTATTAAAAGAAACAATAAGAATTATACATAAGAAAAAGGACTATACCCAATGATAAATCTCAAGTGCAACAATGAACATATATGTGTGTACGATTGCATGGATTTATTACAGTTTTTTTTAATTAAGTCAAAAATATAACAAGAAAGACTTACGGGGTCTCATATTAATAGCAACGCCACTGACCAGGAACTATTTTCAAGGAAATTATGATGGTCTGATGGTGGAAGCGAAGAAGAACCGTTACCAATCAATATTTGTTGATGTCGAGGTCATGAAAACCACGTCGTTAGCACTTTTTTTTGGCAAAATTGACGATGACTTGAGTGTTTAAATACCTTTTGTGGAATCTCATTGTGGAAAAAAATATGTATGAAAAGCAATAAGGGCAGCAATACGCCTAATGTAACATCATCCATCAACTTTATTGTCATCGAAAATAGCACCAGAACGAAGAGATAAAAAAGGCAATTAGCATTGACACATTTTTGAGCATATTGCAGTAAAATCTTTATGGAAAAAAAACAGATGGCGACCAAATATTGGTCTTTGAAGACGCGCTAATAAAATAACGAAACGAATTGATTAATGGATGCATCTGCTGAATTCTTTCGAGGCTTACGTAAGTCGACTTAGAAAAACTATATCTAAGAACGAATATGGATGTATGAAATAAGTCTCGCCGTTGGGAGTTTGGTAGGAGGAGCAAGAAATGTGAAAGTCGATTGTCCTGTCAGCAAGACCGGTCGAACTCCACCAAGTAGACAAATTCAATTTTATCGATACATATATATTTTTAATATCGAAATCATGAACTTATTTTATATAAAGCGTTTTAAAAAAATAATCTGCATCGTCATGAGCTTGAATCTTTCACTAGACAAAGGCTCCATCAGCGATTCAGCTCCAATATGAATATCTGTCTAACATTCTCGATGTCCTTGAGTTTATATATATTACTGCAATAAGTCCTAAAAGCATTCAATGGATTCATAAAATTAGAATTTAGATGGGTTCTGGGTGTGGGCAAGACAGGGATGATATATCATGAACTGTGGTTCTAAATACCTATTTATTATAATTTAATTCAACATTAATACCGAATTTATACCAAAGATAACCAAATGATCTTCTGTTGCTATATCATTATTAAATCAATAAGCATTGCATTTAAATTTAAAATAATGGCAATATTTTACTCATTTATAACCCAACTTATTTTAATAAATACAGCAATAATGCTTCAAATAATCGTTTATAGGATTAAATGCTTACAAAATGCCAAGTATAATTATTTATTGGACATACGGTCACGTTTGTCTTCGCTGGTATAAGTTAGTTCCTGGACTCTTATTATAAAAATAAGGGTTCAGATGGAGATTGTGATAAAAAATAATCATCATGCGATCAAGTTTGGGAAATCGGAAATATCGGAGTAATCGTGTTAATCCAAGCTTATTCTGATTTTATGGATCTGAAAAATGAAATACTGAGGGAATTAATTAAGTCTTGAAAACGTGAAAGACGTGGGATTGGGGAGCAGCCCGGGGACTCGAACGCCTTGCTCTATGTTACACTGGTGTCAGAAGTTTACTCACACAACAAATTAATGATAATTTCGCCACTCACTTATAAATATTCTCGAATCCAAAATTTCATATTTAAATGAACTTATCCCAATATGTTACTATTAGTGGAAGTAACACTAATTTATTAAAATCTAACTATTTGGATTAATATTTATAATTAAGTGAAAATTGTTGTTCCGATAGATTGATAGATATTGAAATCATAGTAGCTATTTCTTTGCGGTTTTCGTGATATTCTTCTTTGTTGAAGTGAATTAAAAGAAAAAAGACAAACATATTAATAGACAGTGTTCCAAATAAATGGAAGAAAAAAATAATTTATTCAGACTAGAAACACATATAAAGATTGATTGCCAATCCATTATATAATACAAAGTAGCCCAATTAAAGCGGACAAGTTTTAAAGCCATCTTTTTTTCAGATGATAAAGCATTATTTGGAAATTTAATACAAATTCAAACTCAAAATTACCATAATATCATCAGTAAGGTTCATATTAACAATTTGATACTTAGTCTCTTAGTTTCAAGGTAAAGATCAGTCGCAGACTTTCCACAAGAAAAAAATATGAAATTCAAAAGCTTTCAATCTCAATTGAGGCATTCTGCTAAATCATCGAATGAGGATACTCAGCCATGGGTCATAATTTAAATGCATACCAAAAATGCTTCGTCATCTTCTTCCATCGATCGATTATAAAGAATAAGGGTCCATATTAAACATGAAATATCCGTCACATTTACACCAATATGAAATGGAAACGGACACGGGGTCAACGAGCGACTCTTTGTTCAGCAAATCACAGGAGTGTGAACTTCTTTTGTCTGTTTTACCACGGCCCAGGTTATTATATCCGACAACAATGCATAGCTCTGTCTGAATGTCAGATTAGCTAGAGATATGCTCAAATAGAAAATATGCTAATTTTTTTTCGTTTTCCGCAATATCCCCGCTTGTTGGGAAACACGCCGCTAAAAAGGTTGACGAATCACATTTGGACACATGTGAGGTTTTTGTGGACATTTTTCAAACTGGCAAAGTTGCCAATATGAAAGTGAACGTCGTCCATAAACGGTGAGCGGATGGAGCGAGATTTTAAAACACGATTTGACCTTTTTCATCGGAGGGATCCAGATGGACATATGGCAATACTCCCAACCCAATAAATATGAATCATCATTATTATAATAAAGTAGATCAATTCCAAAATCATCAGCTGGATCTTGAAACAGCGCCTGCGGATGCAACCGGC
This sequence comes from Stenopsyche tienmushanensis, assembly GCA_008973525.1. Classification (NCBI taxonomy): domain Eukaryota; kingdom Metazoa; phylum Arthropoda; class Insecta; order Trichoptera; family Stenopsychidae; genus Stenopsyche; species Stenopsyche tienmushanensis. The sequence goes on along the minus strand of WACJ01000163.1, from coordinate 113,812 downwards.
GATACGCGCCTGCAAGATTTCCAATCATTTAGTATGAATGAGCAGTCTCAATGACCGATGACCTCAAAAAATTAATATTCATATCACATTAGTATGTACAGTTAAATAACCATTTCGGTATCATAACATGACATCATTGATGCACGATTATAACAAATTTGCAGTCCAATGACGCTATTATCAAAACACCCAAAATACCGAAATAGACGATGGCATTTGCGGATCGGGAAAATCTCAAATATTTTTGCATCGATTATGGACGGTCATAAATCTTAAAAGAGGTCGTTCTGAACGTCTTCCTGAACATTCAATGTCCTTTTATTGGAATATTGCTACATTTCGATGCATCGTCGATTTATCTTTGGTCTTTATCATGATCTTTGGGTACTGACATTTCCTGCTCCTTAGTATTTATGAACTATCGATATGTCGTGTGCGTTTATCGAATTTAATGCACGTATGCACTTTAAAAATAATTTACCTTCAACATTTTTTTTATTAATGATTTTCCTGGATTACTTGAAACATTTGTATTCGATTGTATTCAATAAATGGAATGTTTTATTTTGGCAAACCAACGAATCAACACAAATAGCGAAAGATACAAGCATTTCATTAGGAGCAACTTGGGACAACATCTATGAAAAACTGGACATGTTCTTTTCTAAAGAATAATCTATGAATTTGCTGTCAAGATTCGGAATATAATTTCCGAATTTTTTTGAGAGAAGATAAAATTTGGATATATCGTTTTAAACCCATAGAAACGTAAGACTTGATCTGTTATCTATTGATAATATAATACATTATTATTGACATTACTCATTCGTTTGCACATTTTTTTTAAAACCAATTGCTTAAAATAATGATTTATTTAGATCAAAAATATATTTCAAAATAAAAAATAATTTATATTTTGTGCTATTATGATCATAGATTAACAAATTATAATGATTTATAGGCGAAATTTTGGATATTTTTTCAAAATGTTAAAAAAATTCTATTTCGACAACCCTGACCCTTAGAGCATAGAGCTTATGTTTGAAACCTAGCAAAAGACATCCCTTATCCCCTGAAAAAAGTGTGGGGTCCATACGCAAAACATTTTGTATATAAAAAATTCGAATATGTACTTGAATATTCGAATATTTTATCAATTTCATATTCATACATATTATTTTAAATGTCTATGTAAATGTAAAGATGGAGGAAAATTTTAAACGATGAGAATATTTTATATATTCCTTTGACTTTTCCTGTTAATTTTTTTATATATTTAGTAGACACTGGTCTCTAAAGTATTCAAAATGAAGATCATAGAATCTTCCCTTTTAAATGGGTTTGATTTTGTAGATTTATTTTCTTTTAATTATTTGTAACGTTTTATGTTATTTTTTCATCCTTTTTTCCTTGTAAAGATTTGTATGAGGTTTAATTTTATCGCTTAAAATAATCCCTTATTTTAACACCTTGACGGCCACTAAGTAGATTGATTGAATTTTTGGACAGATGGCATACTTAATTTAAGGGATGTTTCTACCTTGTTGGAATATAAAAATATTTTTTTTAATTTGACCAAGTATGGTAATGAGAGTGGGGGGAGTCACGTACTGTCGATGCGAGAGCGATGACATTCTTCACCATGGAAGTCCTAAGTCCTGGAGAGATGATTTGCAGCAGACAAATTAAACATATTTTTACTTTGTATAATATCGTGTATAGTATAGACTATAATTAGAAAGAAATATTAAGAAATAAAAAAATAGTGAGCAATTGAAGAAAAAATGTGTGTTTTTACCAACATTTTTTGTAGTTTTTTGTTCATTAAATAAACACTTTTTAATATTTTTAGATAGTTGTAGTCTATACGATGAAGACATTTATTATACACATGCGTGTCCAAATTTCATAAAGAATGCTTATCTAAGGCGCGTGGGAGCACTTCCATGAGCTTGGAAAAGGTAGTTTAAAAAAAAACGCTGTTTAAAGTTTACCCTCTCCTCAGCTTCGCAAAGCGCAGTTTCTCCTCCGCAGGACTTTGCGAATTTAATTTACATTGACTTAAAATCTACTGAACGTATTCTTAAGCATTGGTTCTTTCCGATACACGAAGAAAAAAAAGATTTTTTTAACCAACAAGATAGAAACATCCCTTAATAGCTTTTTGTCTTATATAGTCTACGAAGATCAATCATGCCGAATCTTCGTCAGATATTCGATCATATTAAAAAAATTGATGAGTTCCAACATATATAAAAATAAACAAGTGGATTTTATAAAATAGTGATCAACGTCATATTGCAAAATATGTTTTTAACATCCACTTTTGCTGTCAAAATTAGCAATTAATGAACAGGGGGAAACCACAATATTAATACAATACGATGAGCAACGTAATTGATCTGATATTAAAACAAAATTACGATAGAAAAGATGATGAATCGTTGGTAAACTTTGAAAATGCGTCCGTCCGTGAATGTCGTTGCACAACACGTTACAGGAAAACCCATCATAAAATAATAGTTCCAAAATAGAAGATGCTAATGTTTCTTCTGTAACGTTCAATTAGCACTAGCTACCGAAGGAAGCAGCAAATTCTTCTTGCAAAACGTACGCGCTCGCATGTAAAATGCCAATCTCAGAAGTGCTAATTTCGAAAAATCGCGCGCTTAATTCAATTTTTGACCTAAACGCAACGATTAGTCAACGCCAAATCGGAGATGGCTAATTCGACACATAACCGGATTTCCGGAGTTTCATCACTACAGTCAATGACAGTCTGATCACGCACGGCGCTTTACAATATGTGAAAATTTCACGGGAGCATTGTTACCGATCACGGCGAATTAACATCTGAATTGATACCGAAATGCTAATTCATTAAAAAAAAATGCTATATGGAGGTCGGATGGAAATGAGACTCGACTAAATGACGCAACGCGTGACCAAATACTGCACCGCCGTAACGGAACTATCGATTAATAGGACAACAGTGTAGACAGCCCTCAAGGTGTAAAAAATTGGTCGATACCGCATCGAACATTTTACTAATTTATAGGATTTGTTGAACTTGAAAAAGCCTTCGCGTGAGTACAGCAGCATGGCTTGACACTAAAATTATGAAAAACTCAATGAGCATTTGTATTAAATATAATATCAATGTGGCAATCGTAAATTCGAACAATCTGGACGTTATTGAGTTATTATCTTGCAAATAAGAAGAATGATCGTTTGGTCACACTTTGATATATTGTAGAACGTATATAATAAAATGGATGTTGAAATGAAATAATTTGACAAAACTAAATCATAAACACCTGCTACAAAACAAGTGATTCGTGTAGTTAGTATAAATTGAACATTCAAGTACCTTTTTTTTCAACCTTTTTTTGTGCGGTAGGTGCGTTCCGCGAAAAATCGCACAAAAAAAAATCGCATAAAAAAAGCTATAACTTACATATAAAGTGAAGATGCGTTCCATGGATTTTAAAAATCGCATAACTTTGAAACAGCTATATAAAATATATAAAAAATCGCATTAAAAAAATTAATTAAAAAAAAAAAAACAGGAAAACAATTAGGCAGTTAAAAAATAACATTTTTGGTAACATTTAAAGGACGTCTTGCATCATTGGTAAAATTTTAAGGATGTCTGACATTTGGCATCTCAAATGCCCGATATCCACTAGAGAAATACTAACTATTTTAATTACAAACTATCATCGCGGTATGATAATTTTCGATGACTCAAAATCGCTCTCTTTTTCGGAAGAAATAATATACCCAGTGTCGATGTCATCATTGTTCAAAAAAACTGTTTTTTGGCCTTATTTTGTCACAGTTTTAACTTTTTTTATATAATTAAAAAATAAATTTTGACATAAATCTGATAGGAATAATACAATAGAGGGTTATATAGAAAAGATTCGTACCCAGTTTGAAGCAAATTAATCAATTAAAACTAGATATGATGTCAACCTTGTTGGAAACCTTGTTGGAAAAATTAGTTTCGAGAAAAACAAGTTAAAAGATTTCATTATGGTAGGACCGGCCAAGTTGCCGCGTCACTAAAATAGCTATAAATCCGTAAGTAGTTGGAATTTTAGAAATTCCTTTGGAGGATGTATTTTTAAAAGTCAAAACGTTGGAATAATGCAAAAAAAAAAAACAAAATCATTTTTTTCAAAAATTGAAAATTTTGATTGTTTAAAAATCCGCATAACTTCAAAATCGCATAAAAAGAGGTTTGAGTGTCCTAACTAAATCTTAATTACACCTACGCATATAGGTTGGATAAATATATATATATATATATATATATATATATATTATAATTTTGAACATATCTTTAAAAATTTGTTCATTTGTAGCTTTCACAGTTACGAAATACTACCTAGTGTTTCTGGTCATTGCAACTACAAAAAGAATATATCCGCGAAACACTACTTAATATTTGTGGCTATTCACGAAAGACTACTTCGTTTTTGAGGGTTCCCATCCCTTTGGAATATCTGCATTATGTAACACCTTTCGTTCTACATCACTGGCCCAGCGGCTGAAAAACTAAAAGAACAGAACAAGCACGGGAGGAACAGCAAGTAGACTGCGCGAAAGAGCAACTGAGAGGGTCAATCTGAAATGGGAAACCATCCAGTCTTGATTTCGCGGGGGTAAGTACGACGTGAACGGGGATACAACCACAGTTGGTATAGGAGCGAATCCGAGTTGCACTTTGGCGTCATGTAGGACTTTACCTTAGCCCGGCGGTACCCTCGCGAGGAAAGGGAGGACTGGACTCTTTGTACTCCAAAAAATCCTTTCCAATAAAATCAACAAGGTCGTCTAGAGTAGTTTTTTTTTTTAGTCACTCTCCTGAGGAAAATTACTCAGTCTTTACACATTTCCCACACTCCCTATTGAAACGTTCGCGAAAGCCCCCTTCGACACGTTCATCCAGGTGGCCCGCTGGGTGAATGTTTTAAATTAAACTCTGATATTGAAGAGACCCTAGTTCTACAGTGGACTGTTTGTAGCTAATATTTTTAATGTGCCTCTTGCGACAATATTTGATTACTCCTTGTACATTTCCCTCTCCATTTGTGTATTTAATTACTCCTTCAACATTTACCTATCCATTTGACAAGAGTCTCTAATAACATTTCATAGTCAATTTAAAGCTATTTCAAGACAAAATTCTCTCTCGAAGCGAATATGATCTCATACGCAACGATATATCGTCGTTGTCAATATTTTAAGCAAGTGTTACTAACAATGATATCGTTCTCCAGCAATAAGAGGGTTAAATAAAAAAAGAATGGATCAATTTAAATTCATAGGTAAGAGTAATAAGTACATATTTATACATACTGCAACCGGAATAAAAGAGGCTTGAAACGTGACCTGCAAAAATGATATGAATTCAACCATATCATTGAAGATTGAGCTTTTACAATAAGTCTACATAAATTTGAAAACAGGTTGTTGATGATATCTTAAAGTCAACTATATTCAATGCAATAGGATATAGATACTTAGTACTGAAATGCTAAGTACATATCAAAACACGTTTTTACCTTAATGTAACCAACATCTGCACGTTTAGGTGTTAAATCTCACACTTTATTCATTTGCTTGACAATATTGAGTCATAGCATATTATTTAACACTTATCGAAAGATGTCACGCATAGGAAAATATATATTATATTTGATATTGAAATCATTGGAATAGTATTCATTTTGATATTTTATTGAAATCTTTGGAATCAAATGGATTGAATCATTAAATTGTAAATTAATTGGAGCCGTGGAATATTCAAACTATGAACCAATATAGTGATAATTGAATTGAAACAATACATATATTGTGGTAGCGTAGTTTATTTCAATAAATTCAGATACCATAAAGATCAAATGAAAAATAAAATATAAATATAATATCCAATAATAAAATATATTTAAAAAAAACTCATCAAAAGAATTTATGGAAGGAATATAAATGAGATGGCGTTAGTCAAAGTAATATTCATATATTAACACATTATGTCATGATAGCCCACAATAATGACAATTGGATGCATTGTATTTATTATAGATTAGATCGTTTGTGATTTGCCATAACACGGAATTGGCAAATTGTTCACTTTCGCGAAATTTCTATTGCCTTTTTCACGAAACTACGATATTTCATTTTCACACAAAGCGTTAACGGCATTCAACACCGATGAAAAGCTTATCTTTTGTAACACATTTTTCAACGTTTTGCATATTTTTTTATCCTAATTTGTATTTTTTTTTAATGTTAACAACAACAACATCGCACAAACTGGATACGTTTATAGTAAATTTGCAATTTTCACAATTTGAAATCATCATGTGTACATAATTAAGCTCATGTTAAAATGGATACAACATAACGATGCAAATTATACAAAATGTATGAAACATGAATATGCATTCGATTACATAAATGTAAATAGATGGTCAATTAATATGTGTAGTATTGCATTGTAAAAAATCAACAATGCATGATACGATTACGTCTAAATATGTCACCGCATTCGATATCATACTGTATCACATTCAATTTTAGAACATTTAGCATTAAGATTAATACAAAATAAATATTGAGAGTATGAGATAATCATCAGACTTTTGTGTGGAAAACATCAGATAACAAATCATAAAATAATCGACATTAAAACCTGGCCTTCATTAATTAAGCTATAACGATTTCTGAGCGCATTACAATGTATCTTTTAGCTTTGCATCTAATCTTTGCAAGTTTAATTAGACCAAATTGCATAACATGTATAACTTCAGCCCCCGAATACAGGTTTTAATGTTAAACGATGGATACAATATCTGCTTAACTTATTATTTGATTTAAACTTAATTAAAAATGATAACTTGATTATTTAACGTCATGCAAAAATTAATTTAAGTAATGGTAACTAATCGCAGAGAACAATTTCAAACCTAATGAAATATGATTTTAAAATCATAAATCCTATGACGCTACAGTAACACTTTGTACATTATCTCAGATAGTTATCTTTACATTATTTATGCACATATAATCTCTATTTAGTCGTCAATAAAATAATTTGTATATGATAAGTATTTAATAAATTTCAAGAGTGCTCTTTTTGCATCCACACAAAGCATCATCTATATAAATGAGAATCAATCTTGTCTGACTTTCTTAACTATCACATTTAGCAAAAGCATATTCTATTTTGATGTGTTTTAAATTTCTTAAATTTATTTTACTTTAATTCCTTAAGGGAGTATTCCAATGTGAACGCGTAAAAAAAGGCATATTTTCGATAATTTTTTTCTCTGAAACTATAGCATATAATTAAACGAATGTTTTTCTATCTTAAAGGCATATTTAAGGAAAAGGACAAAAGATTTTTTTTGATGATCAAAAATATTTATTTATTTATTTATGACAAAAAAATCAAGCGAATAAAAAAAAAAGTTTTCTGCTGGCGTAGGTACTTTGGGCTCTCCTGGTGATCTGAAATAGAAAATTGAAATAGTTTATTAATCTAGGTAACTGTCCCTATCGCAGGTACCTCAACTTTTTTATTTCATTGAAAATTGACAAAATGGCGGCGTTTTTTGTAAAAGAGAGAGAAAAACACACATTTTTGCACCATAAATGAGGTGAAATTATAAGTTAAAATCTAAATATCAACAACTTGGAGGCACGGACGATAGCCATAATAGTTCTTAATATCGTATTAAAATTTGAAGTCGATACGCTTAGCCATTTTTTAAAAATCACCTACGCCAGGTGCAAAAATGTCGTTTTGAGAAAAACGCGTTTAAAGTTTTTAAAGATGAAAAGTCATAGAAAACTTACCTTTTCGGCTGATCATCAATGCCCCAACCATACAAGGTACTTTTTTCTTCGTCCTAGACTTCTTCTTTAGCCGCTCTAGCTTCTCTCCTTGCGATTCGAGCGGCTTTTGAAGCAAAGGAGCTGCGTTGGTCTGGGCGTTGTACGCGCGCATTGTCGCAGTCCTTGGCGAAACTCAAGCTTCCAGGGCCAAGTAAACAGCCCATGACTTCCAAGATCTTAAGTATTCTTTTTTGACCTTCATCAATTATGCAAGCTGCATTATAGGTGGCAATTTCCAATTTTTTTTGCCGCAATAGACATATTTAGGTGCCAAACGCAAGCATTGAAACTTTCGTTGTCATTTTGCGTGTTGGAACCTAAGTATCTCTCTAAAAGTTCATTTTGGCTCAGCTCTTCATAAATTGGCTTCAAAGTGTCTTGTGTTTTGTTATATTCATCTGTATCTTCTTTGCCAATTCACGTATTGCATGCTTTATAGAAACTCGATTTTATGATGGTATCAAAGATTATATCGGAATATTTTCCAATCAGTGATACAATGCCTAGAAGAGAAGAAAATCCTCTCTTGAACCACGAACCATCGCTAGAAACTGAGAGCTCATTTTCTGGAAAGCCAGCTTGTACATTTAACTCTTTTTCTTCTCGAACGGCTTTACGAATCACAATGTCGTACACAGCGTTTACGCTTTCAGAGATAGATTTTATAATATTATAATATAAATTTAAGTTAAAACTCTTGCCAATATCCATATATCCACAAAGATAGTTTATATTTTGCAAACCAGCGCCAATCAATCGCGTAACATACACGAAACGGCGGTATCTGCTTCGAAAACATAGCGCGCGCGCAGTTAGATGCTCTCCGTTGGAGCATTATAATTAGTCAACAAGATAGGAAACACCCAAACCGATTCTAGAATATCAATTTAAAGGATACAAACTATCGAAAAATGCAAAAAATAAAAAAACGATTTTTCGAAACGGTCACATTGGAATACCCCCTTAAACACTTTAAATGACAAAGTGTTATAAATTTTAATACTTTCAATTGGTGATAGAATTAAATCTACCCTTACCAAAAAATGATTTGAAATTATTCTAATCAAATATATTTTACAATTTTATCATCACAATTTCTTTATAAAGTAATGGCAGCATGAAACTTATCAACTGTAATCTTCACCATATAATTAGTTGCTTTATTGGTAATAATTTCTTATTTATATTAATAAAGAACATTTGTAAAAGGGAACATCCGGTGTCTCAATAATGCTAAAATAACAACTTCTTAATATGACAATATCACCTTAATGAAGGCATTTCTATTGAATAATATCGACACTGCAATACGTCGGCTATTGAAACATTTGAACATTTTGGTATGGACTAAACTTCAAAAAAATCCAACACACATTTATATCATAGTCATATTTTTCATATAATACTTTATAAACTATAATCACATTAAAAATTTAGCTTTAAATACATGCCACCACTTTAACATTTGATATCACATGTTGTTGAGTGTTCATAAATTTCGTTAAATAATTTTCAACATTAAAAAAAAGTTTATCAAGTAACAATATATAATTTGTAACAGAAGACTTAACTTTAAATGATACTGAAATTGCATGATATCTACGTAAATCACTATTAAGCATTCAAAGAGCTCGAATAGTAAACCCAAATTCTGTTTAAACACTATAGAGTACATACACATATATGATTTATCACAATACATAAGCATTTATTCCAACATACATTTATAAATAAAACTCTTCTAAATCATTTTCAGCAACCCAAAACTAAAAAAGCTAATTTCTGCTATCTCCACCATCAATACTAGAGTTCCTGCTACCTAATCCAATCCTGGTAGGACGTATCGATTTCAATTTTGTAGTCTGAACGTCAAACTTGATATCCAAATCGCATCCCACTAGAGGATGATTGCCAATATCATTTTCATTTTTTACATGCACGATAGCAAAAGTGTTATTATTTGTTAATTTATCATTAGGCGGCGACATAGGCGTTCCGAGTCCACTGTCGCCGCTTAAATTTTTATTGCTCAGACTCAGTTTTATATCGTTAGTCATGCTTTGAGACGTTGGACTTGTTGGGCTCTTGAGATTGTTTCCAAAGTCTTTAAATGATGTCTGCGGGGATAATCTAGCGTCCAACTTGCGAAGATTGTCATCAAAATCTTTCTTCAACTGTTCTGCCTGCAACTTTTCTTGTCGTATTTGCTCGTGTGAATTGGCAAAGAATTTGGAAGTTTTCTTTTGCTCTCCCAAGTTATTGATCATATTGTTGCTCAATATTGTGGCTTCGCTAATAATACTGCTCTTTAATGTATCAAAGTTAATATTGTCGACTGTTTTTTCTACTTTTTCGTTATATTCAGGATTTTCATCTAATACCTTCAACGGCACACCTTTCAAATTTGATGGTAATTTCATCATGCCAACTGGAGGTTCCGGTTTATTTGCTTGGTCTAATTTATTTAAATTAGCCATTAGTCCGGCGTTACAAGAATGTGATTTTTTCATTGAAAGATATTGTCGTTTCTTTTCTAAAACTAATTGATCCATAGTGGGTTCAGGTTTCGGTTGGGGTACAACTTTATTAGAATCTCTATTAAACAAATTTGGTGTACTCAAACCGGTTTTTAAAATATTCGGTTTTTTATTTTTATCTACAACATTTTTATCATCTGAATCTATATTGGATTCCTCTGAAATTGCAATTGTTCCATTTATGTTTGTAAAATCAGTTGATGCAAATTTACTGGAGAAGCTTTGACCTAATTTCTGTCCCAAAGCTCCTAGAGTTTTTCTATCACTCTGTTGTACTTGTTGACAAATTTTCTTAATATCATTTGGTAAATCATTATCTTTCTTTTTATCATGCGTTGTACCTATAAATCTTGCCAAGCTAGCGACGGTCTGTTCTAATGATTTTACTTGATTTTCAAGTCTGCTTTGTGTTACTTGGAATCCTGATAATTTGGAAGCTGAAACTTCAAGTTGTTCTAACAGTTGTCGATTTTGATCATGTAATTGTTTATTTTGCTTTTCGAGCTTATTGAGAGATTCCATTTTTGGAGCAATAGCTGCCATTTCTTCTTGTAAAACATTATATTCAACTTGGTACTCATGCAATTGTCTTCCAAAATCTAACGTAAACGCCTTAAAAGATGAAAAAATAAGTTATTCTAATGTAATGTGCATTAAAAATCAAAATATTAAAATACAACATCAAAACATACCACTTTAATGACTTTATCCAGCATTGGTTTATCAATATTAGGCATTTTATGTTTCATATAATCCATTACTTCCTCAAATGAATCACAAACCATAATATTGTCCTTATGAATATCCAATAAAGCAATTGCCACTCTAAATATTATTTCAGATGATTCCAAAAACAATAAATCTGAAAATATTTATAAAAATGAGTTACATTATTGATATTAAAAAACAATGCCGTTACAAATAATCTTACTCACCGAAAACTCTTGTCACAAATCCAAGTGGAAATTGAGATGTAAAAATGGTCAAAATCCAAGGAGCTGCATACAATGTCGGAGATACATCATATTGATCAAATTTCTCATACAATTCAGGTAAATGATCTTTTAAAAGCCGAGACAATTGATATAACTAAATAATAATTTTACATTAATAATTTGCTTTTAACATTATATAAATTCCTAATAATATTTTTTCCAATTATTACCTGAATTTGAAGAGCTACCATATCTGGTAAGTATTGCTTTCTCAAACCTCTTCTAAACATTAAGTGGCGTAACATTAGAAAAGCTTCTCCTTCATCGAGCTTAAATAAAACATTATAAAAGTTATAGTCCGATAAAACTCGCTTATTAAAAATGAAAATGAATGAATATAAAAATGATTAGTGTAAAACCTATCTGTAAATATATGATAGCCTTTTATGCTTGAGTTCACCTGTTGTAGATTATTAATAAGGTGTAGAACGAAAAGCGGATAAAACTTAAAAATATATGTACTATCAAAATAATATGGAATTACTGGACACAAATAATTTTCAAGACGTTCACTGCACCACAACTCGACACAGACTATTGCTTTATGCTCTTTGCCTGTGTCCATCACAAGCGGCCAAATCAATTCCTCTGAACTAATTTTTTTCCATATTCCAGATGACAAATTAATGGTCAGACAATAAGACAGTATTTCTAGAGTATTCACTTGATTCTTTCATTTAAAAAAATACTAAAATCCTATTTGAAGTTCATAAAAACTGCCCAAGAAAAAAATGGTAACATGTAGTGGCCATAGGAATTGTAAGGGTTAACATCTGACAATCTTGAATGGTAAAAAAAAACTTTTTAAAATGCTTACATGCAATAATAGAACACCGGCTACAAAACTCAAGCCTTGACAGTATCCAACTTCTGGATCTAGTAATGAATAAGCCTTCAATAGGTTAAAAAGTGCCAGCTGGCCTGGTCCTAAGGGAGATGAAAAGTATGTGTGATTTGGAAACGTCCTCCCTGTAATAATAAAAACAAAATTAAACAATTTATAAAACATAGTATAATAGGGTTAAATTAAATTTTAGTCAATAATACCTAAATCTATAAGAATAGCATGTTGATGTGATGTAAGTTGCTTCAAAAGTGATTCATAAGGTACACTGTAGTTTGGAAAGGCTTTAACATCCGGAGGCGGTTGCCTTAAACAAAATTGCTCAGCTAAGAAATACCAAACTTCACCTCTTTTCGCTCGCGGAACACCTGAATTATGGAAAAATATATATATTTTTTAAAGCAACTTCTTATTTCGCACTACTATCCGATCATAATTTTTTTAAATATCACTATACCGTGTTTTATAGCTTGCAGAAGTTTCTGTGAATCGACTTTTGTCGATATTCTTGATTCACGTGACGATGTCAATGTATCCCATACTTTTGAATTTTCATTTGCGCATCCTCCGATATCTTCATACTCCAACTTTATACGTTTAACTGCAGAAACTTCTTGACGAGCTGTATATATAAATTTGTAAATGTATTCATTAATGATTGATTATTAATATCGAATATTAAATAAATTTATAGAATAAAATACTCGCCTCTAAGTCTGGCGTTTTCTTTTTCCATTCTTATCAATAATATAGCTTGATTAATCCCTTTCTTCCATAATTCTCTTAGTTCTTCTTTACTTCGCTTTTTTTGTTGGATTTGATTCAAATTTGAAAACGATGCTGGTCTTCTCAATAGCTCACCAGTTGTTGTTACTAAATTTTAAGCGCTTATATATAGATAAATGATGATAACAAAAGATAATCAATATCAACACAATTAAAAATGAGATTAACTCACCAGCGACATTATCATTCCCCTCTGCAGTTATATCTACAACTCTATTGAAAATAGCTTGTCTCCAAGACCCCTGCTTATTCAAACGATCAGTTGCAGAATCATCGGATTCAGAATTGTCGCTTTGTTTCTTAGTGGCGTGCTCGCTCATAGAATGACTCTTTGTCGACGGACTGTTGCCAAGTTTCATAAATCTAAGAAGTTAAAATTATTCAACATAATTTCCTCAATAAATTCATACGTCAGATAATATTTTAAATAGAACATTACATGTCCAACATTGGGGACTTGAGTTGCGGAGAAGGTGAGTGTTCGTGTAAATTTGAAGAACTGTCTGAATTTCCATTAGCACTCAGGGAATTTTCCGAATTTTGGATTGTTCTTGAGCGCGATTTACCATTCGCATTTAAATCTAAATGAAGGTCCTGAGTTGAATCTCTCGTTGGTGTTGAGGAATGATTAATAGGAGAATTTTCCTTCAAAAACACAGTATGTACATATTTAATATTCAGATATAAAAGCAGATAAAATCTCCAATACATATTCAAAATGATTACCTTCTTTAAAATGTCTTTTATAGCCGGATTGAAATCGTCTTTAGATGGCTTTCTTTTCAAAAGGTGATCAAAAGAACTTGATAAAGAGCGCTTTGCTTTCATAAATATAGTGCTTCCGCCTAAATATTGATTGAGAAATTCAGATCTGAAAATATTTTTAAAAATTATAATCAAAACAGAAAGATTAAATGTTGAGAATATTTGTTTTTATAATTAAATACCTATTTTCAGCAGTATCGTGAATGTGTCTTTGTTGTTTAGCCTCGCAGTGCGCTCTCAACAACATCATAAGAAATGCATTGTGCTCTCCCACCTAAATTTAAAAAGATAATAACGATGTTCATATTGTAAAATTTTATATTGTATAAAATACATCAAAATATATATTACCTCATAGAGATCTTCAGTTCCGCCTAAATATTTTGTTGTGATTTGAACCTGTTCTTCTTCCGTCAATTGATCGAGTCTTCTTAATATTGTCGTATGAACACGTCGTTCATTTATTCCTAGAAACAAATATGTTACGTTTTACAATTTATTTTATGACTAGATATATTCAATCCAAATATTTATATGAGTACATTAGATCATTTTCAAAGATCTAAACTTACCTTCCAAATCTTGACAAAGCTTGTGGTACCATACCATTGGACAATGATCACATGATAATATTGGCGACTTTTCTTTTCCTTGTTTTACTAATTCAGTATGAGCTACAAAAGCTTGAGTGATAGCTATAATAATAAACAAAACGCATTATAAAAACATGCACATTTAATTGAAAATTTTCATATAATATAATAAAAATACCTCCGACGACATCAGACGATACGCCATCTGATTGACATTTAAAAACATATCCCACAAAGCATTCAACGTCTGACTCTCGACAAATAAATCCAAAATGCTCTTTATTAGAAACACCTTGTACACAACTAGCTACATCACGCAATTGTTTATGTAATAATACTTGTTTACGATCAGGACTTATCAATCTGAGATCTGACCTTCCAACCTTTATGATAATAAAATAATGCCATAATTATTCACTAGTAAATTTTAAAAAAAAACTGTAATTTCACATGTTAAGATACAGACCTGGAATAACATAGTTCTATTTTGGTCACCTATCAGTTGAGCGATTGGAGTTTTATTTAGATTAAGCGTACCTATTGAAGCAGATCTATCCCTAGTGAATGATTTATTTTCAGGTAAAATCTTGTTTCTTAAACTATTATTGAGAGATTCGTCTTTACTGTTACTGTCGAATAAATCACTCATTTCTGAAAATGAGGCCGATTTATTTTCATTCCCAATAATACTACCGACGGCAGTTTGTACTGAATTTTTGACATCATGTATATTAAATATATCTGTGTTTTTATCCATTTTGTTTTCTATTTTATTAATATCTACAGTTTCCTTAAAATCTATTAAACTCTGCTCGTTGAGAATCTTGTTCGTCGAGTCTTTGGTTTCATTTTCTAGTGTGGTCTCTTGTAATGAAGATGATTCAAATTCATCTTCGTCAAGCGTAGCTAAATTATGAGAAGCCTCATTCTGGGGAAAATTTAAAATAAGTACATTAGGTTCTAAGGCAACTGGGAATGATTTTTTATTGAGAACAATAGATTTTTGATTTGGAGCCTTATTGTTCTCAACTTTTTGGACCCGAACTGCTGATAGCTCGTCGAATTCTTTCTCTATGTCTTTCGAATCAGTCTCAGCATCGTCTTCTGAGAAGAAATGTTTTGATGTTTCCAATGGCGTGAGCGAAGGCGACATCAGACCGTCTTGATTTTTTCGAATTTCAACATCTTTGCTACTTTCAACAGGAGCAGTCTCTTTTTTATTGGCCGTTGGCAGAGAAGCAAATTCAACTCGTTTTATATTTTGTTGTGATATTAAACTTTCTAAAGAATCACGATCACTTGATATTGAATCCTGAAACATATATGTAAAACATCAATAAATAATAAAACATCATACAACATCATATACGCATGCTTAGATTACATACAGCTTGAGTAGAAAGTAAACTATTTCTTCTCATTTGAGCTGATTTCATCTTATCGGTTTCATACTGCCGAAACTTTCCAAGCGCATCATCAATCAATGTTTCAGGAACTTTTTTATGAGAAACTTTAATTTTACCGACATACAAAACCTAAAATTAAGCACGTAATATTTAACAATTTTCTTATAAATATATTAACAACGATAAAAATTATTGACGTACTTCAAAAAAATGTGAATTGCTTGGTGAAATATCCACACATAATGAAGTAAGATTTGCAGCGTTACTTAAGCTACGAGCCAAAGGTGCAGGACCTGTTGCTGTATCACCGGCTATTGAAGAACTAGATCTGTAATCATGTATACAAAAAGATATTTTGTTTAGTTTCTTATAAACATATTATACAAGAAATATAGACACATTTCCCATAAAAAAAATATTTAATTGGCAACTCGTAAGATGGAATGAAATTATAATGTAATAGGATGGTATATAATTATGAGAACTCATTGTTTTATGTATGACATCATTACTATCGCTATTTGAGTTTTTGTGTGAGAATAACTTTTTAACTGAAACAATATGTATTATATCCGAGCGTATTGTAATCTTTAAAAGGTTGCTAAATTCAAAAAAATATAGAAATACTTAAATTCTATGAACATTATAAAGTGATATTTCAATACCTATTTAGTCCAGTGGTGTAGCTTTGAGACGTAGCCATATTAGATGTTCCAATCTTCCTGGTCTGTCCATCGGTTGGAACAACTAAAGGCTCAACTGGATTAAGTTGAAAGCCTTTATTTGTAGCTACAGATGTCTGACGTTGTAATGGTGCTCCAGGCATTGCTGACGATGGCGTCATTGCTTTGGTTGAACCTGAAGTCTTTGAAGAAATTGACGATTCCGAACCGCTATTTGCATTTTTATTCAGCGATTGCAAACTTCCGCTTTGAGGTGTCAATTCTTTCATGTGGCCAAATAATTCCGTCACCTGTTAATAATCATAAAAATAATAATATTTCACTAAATCTTTTCACTGATTTAAAAAAATAGCGTACAATACATGCTACATATAACGTTAGTATAATGACTAAAAATTGACTTTCGTGTAAGTGTAGAGAATTATTCTATTGTGTAATAAAATATTCCAATGATGGCAATTTTCCGTATGACCCGTCTAATGGACATAATTAATTATTACGATATATCAAACGACCAATTATGTGTTGCCATTATTGAAACGATGCTTCCTGAACTTGTGACTTGCTCACGTGTTAATAACTAAAATCATGTCGTTATAATTAAGGTACCAATCAATTTAACAATACAATAAAAAATGAAACATCTCAATCTGCATTGACAAAGTCCAAAGATCTATTTAATTCCGTACATTGAAAACATATAAACATCTTGATTGAGCACTTTATTAAAACTGAATACAATTTTATTAATCTCTAACGTTAATATAGTTATTAATATTTAAATATTTAATTAATCATTTAAAAAAATCTAAATCATTTTTATAAGCAGTCAATAATAAACACAACACAACCATGTTCCTATATCAATAATGATTGCTGAATGATACAATTTAATGAGTACTTAAATCTCATTGTGATCAGATACATTCTGCCATAAACACAGCAATAACGCACCACGCTGAATCGTTTTGCAGCCACACAAACATAAATCAATTGGACATCGACAGAGTAGCTTGTATATTTACATTGTATGATAAATTATGACCTGGATTTCTGTTATGGATCGAATCCATTTAGACGAATTGATACTTAATTCCCGGCGGACCAAAAGTTCATCAGTCAGTCCACAGATCTTTCTACTTGTATCAAGGTATATTGACCAAAATCACCGAGTCTATGATAAAAATTGGAACCGTTCCAGAAGCAACATATGTGTGAATGAGAACAGAGTATAAATCTCCAACGTGCAGTTGTCTATTTCTGTATAAAGTAAGCGGAAAGGTCATTTCATCATGAAAGCCATACTGTTTCGAGTTGAATTTTATGGTCCTTTTTGATCTTCCGTTCTATGAAGCACTGATTGAACGTATTTTTAGCGTTGAATCTTTTAAGATGCGGCTATTATTAGCACTGTCATAGTGGTGGAGGTGTATTATTAAAATGGATATGTGCATGACCTCGATTAAAGTTGTCAAGAAAATGCATAAAAATCTTAGCAAGTGCACGTATTCAAGATCATTTGAAAAGGTCATTCTTATATCCTCGTTCTGAGACTGTATTAAACAGTAAAAAATGTTAGAAATAGAACTTTTCTTTCCGTCTTGATTGATTAAAACTATATTCGATGACATTGCAAGCGACCCTTCTCGATGTCTATTATATTGATATAATTTTTAAAACATTTTGCCTTGTATGCATTTTCATTTATATTTTAATGGTTACTATTTCTCAACTTATATTTTTTAATAATAAAACATTTTTGTTGTGAAATTGTGTATAAAGTTAGTTCAACGATGAACAACATCACGCTAATAAAAGTCTTTGAACTTTAAAATCACACAATTAATGTTTATGTACCAAAAAATGTCAGAAGATAATGATACTTTTTTTAAACTGTGATTCTCATGCTTATTTATTGTACTTTGTGAACTGATTTACGTATAAAGCTGATTTATAGCACAAGTACCTAATCTTTCAGGCCAAACTCTAATCCTACTTATTTATGAATGAACTTCCTATCCTTAACTAAAGTTTAATTCGTTTTACCCCCACATGGATTTAAACTTAGAGCTCTTGAAAGTTCTCAGGGTTGATTCAATATTGAATTAATTAGATTATATACATATAAAGTTTTCTATGCATATAAAAATTGAAGCGTCCAAGCAATTAAGCGACGATTAAATTTCCATTATTCAATATAAATAGATGCTAGATTGCCTGCATTTAATTTACCTTGGGTTATTATTAAAAAACACTTGGAATATATTACGTACAGGAAATAATAAGAGTCAATGTTTACCAATTGTTATACATGAACGATGAAATTTTGCACGATGAAGTTATGATTTAAACGCTATGTATTCATTTCTATATTTAACATAGACTTATACTTGAATTGCATGACAATATTCAGGGAATATTTGGCATCCAGTGTAGATTGGGACGTTATATATTCTTATCTTCATATTGCTCAATTACCAGCCAAAAATATACACAGACAATTGTATATTTTTGACGATGGCTTAAAAACTATTTCTGATAATTTCTCATTTGGAAAATGATACATTCAAAAGCATGCTTTTTCTTTGTACATAACCTGACTTTAATAATGTAAATTTGGCTAAAACTTTCCAAAAAAAGAAACAATAATTTTTGCAAATGTGCATCAAAAAAGAATATATTTATGAGTTTCGCGAACATCTATAATTATCATATAGCTTCGTATATACATTAAGTAGAAAATAATTACATATGCGATGGACAAAGTACACATTGTGTATAATTATTTTTAATTAAATTTATAGGTAATATAATTATTGCCATTTGTAATGAATTTTATAATAAAAGTTATAGTAAATCTGATCAGTTATTTCTTTTGAGAAAAATCACTTAATAAATATATAATTTTAATGGTTATTGGGAGTTATTCCATGATCTTTTATGATTCAGTATTACAAGAAACTTTTTAAAAAAATATATTAACCCAAAAAATACTGCTAAAAATTAGAGAATTTGGACAAGGAACTTGAATGTTCCAAAATATCATAACTCTTTAAAAAGCCAATGGATTAACACTAAATTCGTATAATGATAAAATTAGTAATAATCAAACTGTGATCAAATGATCATTAGAATATTGTTTTCAGTAACAAAAGGTTTTTTATAATAAAAACTTATACTCTGCTGTCAAGAAATTAGAATAATGGGTAATAAAAAAGAGACCCTTCAAAAAAAAAGGGGCTATTTCAGATAAGCTGATATTTATATGCACAAAATCCACAAAAAATGCATAGAAAACTGCCATCTTAGCGCGAAAACAGATTTTTATTGTGCAAGATTTGATCCGTTAGAAATAGTCGATAATTATTGTTTTAATAATATTTTACTTTAATATAATATTGGTGACTTTTGTATACAATATGTTAAATAAATATAATTGAGTAACAATAAAGTTTAATATGTTTTTTTTTTGTATATAAACATGAAGTGATGAAACGCACAGATCTGTGCGCACCGTATTTATAGGGTTAATATGCTTTTTATTTGCCTCGTGCGACTTAAATATAAAAGTCATCAAATACAGAAGAATCCTTTATATATTGATCAATTATTGAGGATTAGCAACAAGTTTCCAATAAAAGCTACGCGATAGTTTGTGAGGCACTCATATATGTATTCATTTTCAATGCGACGTTATTTTATCCAATATAATATACTCTTACAAATCTTACCTTATTTTTAAGATTAAGTGCAGATGCGTCCGAAAATGAACTGACGATGAGAGGTTCCATCGGTGGTATATCCATCTTGTTAAAAATGTCTTATCACAGATCACAAATTTTAAGATGTTTCTCACCACATTGTCAATCGAAAAATATCAACTAATATAAAACACAAAATTACGATCAATAGTTTCGCTCATTTCACGTTGATTTTATCTATATACAAAGGAATAAAATGAAATATTGATGCGTGAACTTATTCAATGAGGTTTCTTTTATCTTCGGAAAGCTTGCTTTTCGAGGGGGTTTAATTTATTGCTTGAGGGTTGATTTATGATTTCGCTGTCAAGCAATATCAATGAATTGAATAACGGAGGGAAACGCTTCGACATGAACGCGAAATAAATAAAACGAACGAAAACTTAAGGACCTTCAACACTTTTGGCAGTGTAAGTAATTCAATGAACTCGTATTTATCAATAAAAAATCTGCTGAAATTTAAACTCCGTCTGAATTGCATACAAAGATCGATGAAACGACAAAAAAATTGCAATTTTTTCAAAGTAAATTTGCTTGTAAACAAGAACTTTGATCGTTCTGGATAAAAAATGTATGGAAGATGTTTGCTCTTTTACAAGCATTTGAAAAGCATCGAATAGCTTGAACGCTATCGCCATTATTATGAAACATGGAAAGTGGCATAAAAATGATATCTGAATAATTTCACTATAGCACGCCACGACACAAAAACTATCGATTGTTTGAAAAATGATTGAATCCAAATACACAGTCGGCGCGGGGCACCGATTCCACTTCTTTCTTCCGAACTGGATGACTGTCAGCCTGGATTTAAAGCACCAACGTCCACGCTCTCAACGTGTCACCAAACAAATAAAGACTAAAATAGACCAGACGTATGCCAGAGTATCCCAACGGCAAAATGCTAAATGAGACGTGCCGATTTTCAAAGTGTGGTTCGAACCAGTCCATCCAAATATTTGTATCATCATTCGATGGAAGCTCATCGTGTTTACACATCCGACTTGGTAAATTTGTCTTGGGATGACCTCGCCAATTTGCTCTATGGATCAAGGTACGTCGGAAGTTTGAAAAAAGGAAAACGTGATTGCAAATTACTGCAAAACAGGAATGTATGACAATACTCGAGCAGCTAAACGTTCAAGGCTCCAGCTCATAGTCGTTTAATAAAACAAACTAGGATGTTTATGAATGAGGCTTGATTACTAACCCAACATGCTTAATGCAAACAAAAAAACGTTTTCAGCTGAAGATGTGGCATTCTGTAAACATCGATTGTCATCATGATCATCATCATCATCATCACGACGACGTATACGATCAACAAATTAAGATATTTTTATGCAGCTAATTCAAAAATACATTTTTACTGCATAAAACAACGCCCACGTCCCTGCATATGTGTTAACTGTTCAATAAACACCCTCAGATCAAACAAGCAACATCGATGCAAGACAATAAAATTCGCCCATAAATCAAGCGCTAAGGATAAAAATTTTATTGCTTTTTACAACTGACAATATCTTGAATATTACCTATTACAGGATATTCCAAGCATTTTAGAATTTATCTATAATTTATGGATATAGACGCTTTAAAGTATGTAACTACTTGACCTACGACCTGAGTAAATCCTCGATTTCTCAAATCCATTCGCTGTTGCTGCTAAATATTGTAAGTTGACTCCCCATTAATATTATTTTGACATAATAGGATATCATCTACAACGCAATATACAGTATGGCGCACTCTGTAAAAATAGGAGAATCTTTTTTTGTCATAACTTCTGAGAAAACAACTTTTTGCATTTACGACACATGGCCTCTTGGCACATCGAATACAACAATAATTACCATGTATTATATGTTTGCATGGGCCATAAAAGCAATATTTATTTTTAATAACCAATTCCTATAGCAAAACCCAATAAAAATGTATTGATTCACATCAGTGCCTCATTGCGATGTTTCTTCAGGCAGTGTATTAATGGTGTGTGTGCTGTTTAAAAGAGAATTTGACCCCAATTCCGGTACAAAATAAAGATTATAAAATGCTCAGCTTATTATTTATGACCCACTCCTATTCTTTCTCTCCTATCGATTAATGAACGAGCCCGTAATAATGCTCTATGCTATTTAACGTCTCCATGGCAAAATGTCATTACGAATATATATATATATATATATATATATATATATATATATTTATAAGATAAAAAGATCCCTCAACGTCTGAAGATCAAAGATCATTGGGGTGACACAATGAAGATTTATAATAACAGCATTTAAATGTTCATATGCTGAAGTGCAAAGATGTCGATGAATATGATACGTCAGAATGTCAGCTCACGTGTGCTGTGGAATCGTATTCCAGCAATAATAGCAGTTTTTAAAAATAAGATGATACAATTGCATATTTTCAATTATTGGACATTAACTTCGGAGTTGCCTTCCATATATGGGGTAAATTTATTAGAACGCGTGAATTTTGTAGAGATATTCTGAATTTGGAAATTAGGGTAATCTTGGCTCTAAAGTGTATGTAAATATTTGATCAAATGTAGAAGATATATGCATTTATTAAAGTATTAGATAAAGCGGAAAGAAATGTCATTTTTTTTGGTTGCGTCCTTTGCCATCAGTTTGCCTCGGGTTGCTCTCGAGTGAATGCGTCAAGGTTGGTATCATTTTGAAGCTCTGTTGTTTGTCTTACTTTTTCAAATATTTTTATATTTTTTTAGCCATAGTGAAAATGTCCAAGCCAGAAATTGATGAGACACATTTGCGATCTTGTTTACTGTCTTTATTCGACAAAGGATTAAAAGCAAAAGAAGCTACCCAGAGTATATAAATGACGGATAACCATTTGTTCATCGCTATTGTCCAGGGTATGAAACCGATCTATTTTTAAGAAGGATCGTTACTAGGGATGAGAAGTGGGTCCTCTACAACAGCCCGAGAAGGAAAAACAGAGGCTTTCTTCAAATCCAGTACCTGTTTCTACCCCTCGATCGTCATTATCCTTGAAAAAGGTCCTCCTTTGTGTTTGGTGGGATTTTTTAGCGTAATTCACTACGAATTATTAAAACCTGGCCAAACTGTTGCAAACTGAGCACAATAAGATAATGCAATGCAAAATGCCTGATAATGCAACATCACACGCAACAAGGATTACGCAGAACAAAATAAGGGAGCTGAATTTGGAAGTGCTGTAATATCCACCATATTCTCCTGATATTGCACCTTCAGACTATCATCTTTTCAAGTCATTAGAACATTCGCTTCGCGATAAAAAAAATCACTTCTGTGGAACAAGTGAAAAATCATTTGGATTTGGACTTTAGTAGAAAACCGGCCGAATTTTACGAAAGAGGCATTAAAAAGCTACCTAATCTGTGGAAGGTAATTAATAATAACAAGGGAAATTCTTTAATTGAGTAATATTGTCCAGCTTTTATTAAAAAAAATTTTTTCTCCAAATAATAAAAAAATGACATTTCTTTCCGCTTTAACTAATATAAAAACACATATTGTTAAAAGTGAAAAATAATCAAAAAATTATGTCTGTATCGAGACACGGACCAAGAAACACATATTGTATGTTATCATAGATTAATTAAATAAACAAGGAATTTAGGCTCCACATGAATTGTCGCTAATCGCATTAGAACAAAGAAGAACAATGAATGCATCTCTCTTGTCTACATATGAAACCAACACATATTTGCAATGAATTGTGGCTTGCAATGAAAAGTTGCCACGATATAATAATCCTAAGTAAAAATATCAATGTATTTTAATCGATAACAAAATAAATTCAAAATCAGTAAAGAAACTCGACCTGATTCTATAAAATTATCAGCGGATATCGCACCCTCTGATTGTCATTGGTTTAGATCCTTAGAACATTTGTTGCGAAATAAAAATTATAGTGACATCATTTGGATAAAGATCATACAAATACAAGTTTTTTTTATAAAAATGAATTCAAAAATTGGCTAAACGATGGCAAAAAAATTAGAAACCACTGTATTAATTTGGAAAAGTGCGACTTAAATATTGAATAGCATGTGGTCCCAAAGTCCCAAAGGACTCGATTACATTCCGACCATCTGCTTATCTAACTAACTGTTAATCAAGCAATAACACTCTTGCAGAAGATTCAATTAAATAATGTCATCTAAAATTACAAATCGAGCCATTTATGCAGCAAAATTAAACCCCATGGAGCATCAAATTTCGAATTTCGCCACGTCGTTTCCTTTTACGAACACCATTAAAAGTCGATAAAAAATGCAATAAGCGAGACATTTCCACATTTTCAACTAGAAAAAGCATCCTCACTGCAATATCTTCAGCCGGCATTAGCACCATAAGGAAGAAGACCTTTACTTTTACGACCATCCTCATTTCGGGGACCCCCAAACAGCCTCGCTCTATATTACACATAATTTTCTTCCAGTTAATAGCATACTGCCTGGACTGTCCATTTGTATAAATAGAACGAATGCGCAATTAGGTCACAAAAGCCCTATAGGACAAAAGAAAAGCCAAATTTTCCACGAGCCATTTTAGACCCACGAAATGGAGGAACACTCTCAACGCATATTTTATTCAACATTTTTTTTTATACAAAGTTTAAGGAACACTAGTCTGACCTAAATACACTGTGACGTGATTTATTACGTATAATTACACCGAATTAAGAGACTTAAATGTATCATCCTTATTTAAAGACGGCCAGTACAAAGATCGATATTGTACGCAAATGAAATCCGAGTAGAAAATGTTACGGAGTGCTGGAGTGTGCAATAAATCCAACACTCCGGGTCTCACGTGTTTTACGTTATCTACAGAATTGAGCAAATGAAATTTTTGGTTAATATTTGAAAATTTTACTGCGTTGCCTTCTTACTATTCCAGACACAAATCTCCAACGATTAGGTCCCTCCGTATTCGAACTTCCAAGAACGCATCGTTGCTGTGCATATCAAATCCAGATTAAATGGACACTTTTGCAGCGCAGAATTCAATCGAGACTGCTTGAATATTTAAAAACTGTTAAAAATTGCGAGAAATTCTTGGAAAATCCAATAACTACTATAGCTATAATTGAAAAATATATTTTTTGGACCGTATGATTTTCATTCAACCGTTCCGTGATGCTGTTGCTGTGCCAAAAATTGACAAAGATCCACATGGCGATCCTACACGATGGACGAACTCAGAATTAAATCTTGGAATAAAACTTACATTTAAAAAATGCGATGTTTTAAAGTCGAGGAAACGCCATTTTTCAAAGATCAACAATTTTGAGTTCAATTGACAATTTTTAGTTTGAGATCAATATCGATTGCATAAAATATATTTACAGTTTAGATAATTTGAAGCATTGTTTCGAATCGGTTAATAAATATTTTAACACATTGTATGCGGGGCCCAGTTTGATGAGTGATGTATGTAAAAAAAGATTTCAAGACCATTCAAAAATTATACCGTATGTCGATAGATCGTTCGGCTTAAATACATTTTTGTGTGAAAAGATTTTCACTTAAAATAGCATTAATAGATGTCTCTAGTCAAATCTAAAGGACTAGGATCACAGTCGCCTGCGCTCAACAAGTCTCCCGCATACAATGTGTTAAAATATAAAGTTTAATTACAATAATTTACAAACAAACATGATCGTATAAGTAAGCTTCATTGATATATCGATTTTCGTCTAAATTTCTTTTTTTTTATTTAAAGTTGCTATGATCAATATATGATATACTTAGGTCTTTTTTTATGCGATAGATACGTTCCACGAGGAGTCGCATATAAAAAAATCGCATAAAAAAAGACTACAATAGAAAGATAAAGATACATAGAAAACTGAAAGATAGATTATTTTTAAAAACCGCATAACTTCAAATTAATGTGATAGAATGTATCAAAAATCGCATAAATTTTTTTATAAAAATTAATATAAATAAAAAACCAATACAAATTTATCTCAATTGTTTTACTAAAATCTATTGTATTGCCGTTCGCCCAACGCTCTATACACACTCACATTATAACGATTGTAACTTGCACTAGTGTTAATTTCAGATTTTTTTGTGCGAATTCGCATAAAAAAAGCTTTAGCTTCTATAGAAAAATGAAAGATAGGTTCCATCATTTTTAAATACCGCATAACTTTAAATTCGCACAAAAATGATACGCATAAAAAAAGACCTAAGTGTACTTCAAAGTTATAGTTAAGTATTCAAAGAATTATTCAACAACAAACCGATCAAACAAGATCAAATGTCTTAATGTAGGTTTTCATTCTTCATCCATGTACTTCAGAAAACCTTTATCAGTAAAATCAACATGATCATCTTAAGTACTTTTTATCTTTCAAGAAACATTCGTTATTCACATAAAATAATCACTCAAGCTTCCCATCGAGTATAGGTACGTTCACCCAGGCGACCCGCGGAGTGAGTGTTCACAAATAATTCGCTAAAACGGAGGTCATATTATGATACTTTCAATATCAAGTACATAAGATGATATAATGACCTTTCCTCGAAAATCGATATTGAAGAGTTTCTAACGCCGCAATAGACTATAAATGATGAAAGATGGTAGACTTGTGTAAGCAAAAGAATCGAATAATTCACAAGTTTAAAGTTTGAATCAAACTATTCTGAATTTAATTGATTTATAAATCATAATTGAGCTATTTATACAAACATTTTTAAATCATGATTGATGATAAAAAATTAAAGCCTCATTAACTCCTCAGCAATGATGCATTTCGCTTGAATTATTCACCTTATTATATCGAATATTTTGTTGATTTTATTAGAGTATTTTGTTGTATAACGGTCAGTATTATTAGTTTTTGGCTTGGCTAACGTAAATATATTTACATCGATATAATATTTTTATTCGATGAACGCATTTGATATTGCACCACGCCATTGCATGTTTTTTATACGTAATCACATCGTTTTCATTCAAGACACATTCAACGGTCGACATATCTAAAGTTGATTATGTGGACAGGCAACACTTTGCAATATTGAAATGGCAGGTATTATGTAAGAAGCTTTTTGAAGGATGAAACGGAATTGGCTGTACATAATTGCAAGGCAGAAAGCGAAGCAATTGATGTAAATCTAAAATATTCAAGCGAAGTACACGGTTAAAAGTTCTTGGATCTAAAACAAGCTGAAAGTCTGCATGAATAAAATAAGTAGCGGCACTCAGCCTAATTGAAAAAGAGGGTCTTGCTATGAAGATGTGTTTAAAAAATGGTGACCCAGATCGAAGCGTAAACAATGTAAAATAGTTATACGAGAAGTGATTCATAGTTGATTCGTATCTGAATCCAGGTCAGCTGGTCGATTTGTTAGGGAAGTTCGGGATTTAATGAAAATCCGAATCGATTTTTTGCAGACCGAACATCCGACCGAAATTGGTTTTCAGATTTTGCTAGATTGGGCCGACAACCTTGGCACGATCGCGAATTTTATCGACTCTATAAAATTGCTTGTGGCAAATAAATGGTTGTCTCCGTTGAAATATCGCCCAACTTCTTGAGATTTAGTCATGGGATAAATTTTATGAGTCATTATTTCGCACCCCCTCGTATTAAGTTGTAACCGATCGATGCAATCCTGGTACGCTTCATAAACTTATCGTCCATCCTCAAAACAAACATAATTTAAAGCACCATCCGGACGCCATAAAATTCTAGTCGCGAGCTGAAAACAGAACCGAACAACTCTTCAAAGTCCCGTCATAAAACCCAACTTTAATAGTCGTAGCTATAAATAGTGTCGGCTCGAACAATTTCCGATAGAAAAGGATCAATTCGCGTAACATACAACGGCTAACGTTTCCAATTGAAATCTCATACGAGGCTTTCCACAATACATTTCGTAAACGCCATCGAAAAATTTCGCAATGATTTATGGCGACCCCCATAGTGTACGATTGATACTTGCTGTTTTGTAATATGCCAGTATTGATGGATGCGTCAAAAGAAGCCACGTCCCAAATCAATGACGACCCGTATTTCATGGGTTTATTGAAACGAAAAACATTGAATACATTCAAAAATATACAAATGAAGCAAACCATCAAATATGCGGATGAAATTATTAAAACACAAAGAAAATGAATCATGATCTTCTAAACGAGCCGAGTTTTGGATCGAATGCTTCTTCGCCTTACATGAAGAGTTGCATGATAGACTGCATCAAAATTTAAGTAAAAATTAACGAGAAACTTCATTGAAAACCGGATCATTAATTATTATTTTGATTATAAGTATACCTAAGCGCTTTCCCACAAATCCAATGTTTGGTTACAATTTATATTACTGTGGTTACAAATTATATTATAAGAATGTTCCAAATGTGTTTGTATGCTAATTCTGAAACGTCCTGAGTTACTTATCTTCCATTTATATGTCAAATTAATATGTGTATAATGCATTTCTATCCATCTAGAATAGATTTAATAGATAGAAAACAAACATAAGCTTATTACATTAATAAATAAATATATTCACTCGATTTGAGAATCGAATAATTTGTATGCTTTCTAGATGCCCAAAACTGTCAAAGAGCAGGATTTCGTGTTTTGAATCATTTAAACCTGCCATGAATACTTTATATCGTCCTTGCAGCACTTTTTATTCGTAAAGTCGAATTGAAAGCTTGTTTTTGCAACAATTCCTATTATATACAGGATGTTTTGCACATGGACCAAATTAATTTTTATAGGTTAAGGGGTCTTTTGCTACGATTCCGAGGCTCTGAAATAGAGGACGTCCCCAGGTAAAGAAATCCAGTGGTGTCAGATCTGGAAACCGAGTGAGCCACGTAATAGGGTCGCCAAAAGAATTAATTTACCCGACAAAGGTGCCCAAATAACTGAAATTTTGGAAAATTATTTGGAAAATTTAAACTTTAAAAATATGCAATAAAAATGAATTTTTCATAATTCTATATATATTTTGCATGAATTTCATCAAAAATTTCTGAAGTAGGTTCAAAATGAAAATAGAGGAATTCAAGAAAGCTCTAATACACTGTCATTTAAAAGTCTATAAATATTGAACTGAATAAATTAAAGATGAATAAGAAGATACAGTTAGAAAATTTGTTAGAAAAAAAGGGTTAAAATTGACTTAAAGTAAGCGAGATGAATGATGTTTTTTTACAAAAAATAAGCAGTTAAAGTATTTAGATAAGATATATTATACAGAGTGTTTTGCACATGGATAAACAATTTTTTTTTTGTTTTGATCTGACACCACTGAATTTCTTTGAGGACGTACCCTATTCCGTGGTTCACACGGTCTCCAGATCTGACACCACTGGATTTCTTTGTCTGGGATCGTACCTTATTCCGTGACTCGCACAATCTCCAGACCTGACACCAATGGATTTCTTTGTCTAGGAACGTGCAAAAGAATTAATTTATACGACAGAGGTACCCACAAAATAAATCATATATGAAAGAATAATCGCCGCCTTTGCAAAATGAAAGAAGAAATACTACTTCACACAACTACAGTTGAAATAAGGAAAAGGCGTCGTGCATGCATACGAAGAGAAATGGACAATTTGAACAAATTTTGTAAATAAAGTTAACAAAATCGTCATAAACATATAACGTATTTTCTTAGCCCTGACCCTGGCAAACTGGTACCTCTTCAAATTTAAAGACTTATTGAATGATTTGTATGACATATATAGCATACCATTGGAAAGGGTATAATCTAGAAAACTTATTAAAACTAAACTAATTTTAAAATAATTATTAGTTTTTTGTTTAGAGAATTTAGAAATTGACATGTCTCATTTGTTTGCACATTTTATGTGACTTTGGAATCTCAGAAATAATTTTCTTTACACCAACTGCATAAAATAATTATTCAGATCAAAAATATATTGCAAAATACAAAAACATGTATTTCGTGCTATTACGACCATATATTAAAGTTATGACGATTTAAAGTTGAAATTTTGGGTATTTTTCAAAATGTAAAAAAATCTATTTCGACAACCCTAATACTTAGAACATATGGCCTGTATGTGAAACGTAGCAAAAGACTCCCCTAATCCAGGTGCAAAACTCCCTGTATACACGCATATTACTCAATTAAAAAATCAATGCAACTCAATGGCCTCTCACTGTCCGGATGCTTATTCTATTCACTATGATATATGATATGGTATAGGGCTGCAAATCAATCGATATTTTACAAATCGTCACATATTCTATTGGATTAAAAACGCATGTTGAACATATACGCTTGTTTCATCAAAAAGAAAGAGGATATCCATGATACAAAAAGTTGGAATATTATATGTCAACTGAGAATGCTGACGAAATGCACTTTTGCTCACAAGATCAAAAGCATGATTAATAAAATGCGTATGGGTTTTAGCTTGAACATGAAGACGTTTAGACCATGTCTGGGTTATTTGAAACCATGCTGAAATTTAATACCAGCTGTTAGCAATATACGGGTGTGATTCATCCTCGTTCGCTCATTTTTTAGACATATATATTAAACAATACCCCCCCCCCCCAAAATTGTAAATTTAGCGATGAAAACACATTAGCACAGCACACATTTCTGCTTCGCAGTAAAAACGGGGAAAAGTCGGATATAACCCATCCTAAGGCGCAATGTGCGGAATTTGAATACTCGTATTGTTCGACGTCGAGCCCTAAGAGCAACATTAAAATTCACGACCCATTCCATTTTATTGCCTTTTCAGATGCTAAAGAAACACTCAAAATGCTATGGGACACATAAAAAAAATTGTCCATTGAACCCGGGATGGTCTCTCTTCGGGGGCCCTCCGGAATAATTTAGCAATTCAGTCCAGCCCTGCATGTGACCTCAGTTGTACGCTTGGACTTGATTCAAGCCCATCATCAATTTGGAACTGATCTGTCTTGCATTCATTAACTTCAATCCGACGCATCCAAAATAAGCACGTCCGTGTTATTTTACATCTGCACAAATGCCGTGCTGAATTTTCGCACAGCGGACGAAATAATCCGATTTAAATGCTTTCTATAAATATGCTTTGAGCTTATTATCTTAAGCTGAAAGGTCAAAATTTACATTTTTTTGTACTTCAGGACTTAATCGGCTCACATTTCGCAAAAGGACAATTGTCGGACATCCCATTTGGCTTTGACATATAAGGCGCAATTATGTCCCAAGCCCTTTCGAATACTAATTCAATACAACGGATGCGGTATTTATAGGTCATTATCTGACCACTTTATTAAAATTTTGCAAGACGTTTATCAATAAATCCGACAGATAAACACACAAACAGACAAAAAATGATATCTACCAGCTGTGCAGGAAATAAACTTACCGCAATTATCACCTCGACTCATTATAACATTTGCAGTTAATCAAAATAATATAAAAATATAAACTTTGATTTAAAATTGTCATAAGAATATATTTCCCACATTTTAATCTTTAGGCTTTAAGTCTGCGGAAAATAATTCGATTGATAGCGGTCTCATTTTATTCCTCGTGCGTGTTTGCATGGAACAAGAACGCACAGGGATGAAGACAGAATCTGATCGATAGTCTTAACCGTGAGAAGACGTGATCTTCCCGCCAGCGCTCCTTCTCGATCTTGCAATTACGATCTCTCTCAATCTAAAATAAAGGCCTTTAAAAAGATAATTTAGTCATCCGATAGCAATTCACTAGCGCCGTTTACATAATAGTCTATTTAACTATATATATCATTAAATCTGGATTTTGATAATTCAACCTCCGGCCCGCGGGCCAAATTCAACTCAATCCATTACAATATTTTTAGTAAGCGATAAATTCATAAGTTTTGGTAGGGATTCATGTCTTCCTGTTTAACGCAAGGAAATGGAGCGAAAGAAGACACTGGACAACTGAGCTATCATCTGACTCAACTCCTCAGCAGGCACGTGAATAATTCACGATTCATAGGCGATGAACGAGTGTCGAAGGAAGAAATGATGGATTCGATGCTAGAGAATGAAGAAAAATGAGAAGCCTAGAGAAACTTCGCCTCCGAAGTGATCGCAGTCTTATGAGGATGCTGGAAGGATAAGATGACGATCAACCGCGGCTACTCAGAGGGATTAAGCCGATCAAAGTAAAGAATGTGAGTATTTTAAGTCTGAGTCTCGTGCTTGGGAAATGCCTAATTGTTGGGCTGAGCACAACAGGAGATCGACAAGGAGGGTTTTTAGTGAGGTATCAAATAAAAAAAATGTCTAGACAGGGCACAAGAATCGCATTAAAATCTCATATTTCAACCGTTCGACTTACTATTTAACTTAAGAACTCTTACAAATTGGGCTTTCTCTGCTAATCGGCATTCATACAAGCACAGTATGTACCACTAATGATGCTTTCCTACACAGTCCAAACATAAAAACGCAAGAACTTGAGCACTTCTTATGTACCACTTGTCTGTGTTCACATGTCGATCATGTGGCGAAGCACATGAAAGTACAACAAATCCAATTCGCATGCGAGCACCAAAAGAATGGCCCCTGTCCAAAATTCCAAATTGGACATCAGGGAAGCAGTGTGCGACCCTGAAGTTATGCAGTAGATCCGGACCCAATAATCCGAGTTCATTATGGCGGACGTCAGCGAAAGCACCACAAAATCGTCAAAAAGACACGCTTAGAGCGCTATCAACCGATTGATTGATCAATCGAAGATCCGTTTTAACCGAATCTGGCTTCGAATGGGGCGACACTTTCATCACATTTTGGCAACTGAAGCGCTGAAGCGTCACGGAATGACCTCGTGAAGACATAGCATAACGTGCATCAACATGCAATTTTCCTAGAATCATAATTGAGGTGGATTTTTAAAATTGCGAGGAGCTGCTGTCTTGAGATGAATGATGATGAATTAAGCAGTGTTGACGCTTGAGGAGCTTGCCACGAATTGACAGGGAGCAAGAGTCAATTAAAAGCAGTTATGGACGAACGACTCCAATTGTAGCCGTCGCACGTTTCCATCATAAATTAATGAAAGATATTGTTTTTCGAGTAAGCAAACGTAATTCTGAATTTATTTCAATGGAAACCCTCTGAGGATAACTTATATTATGCATGCTCGTTTATCAATGGAGTGGAAAGCATGCAATTTTAGCACGCATTATGCGGAACTGTATCGAAACAGTTGTTTGCAAGGTTGTTCGCATGATTACACATGAAACAATACTAATATATAAAGGATATTTAATTGCAAAATTACTTAGAAACGCCAATATGTCACGGACACGGAAGCACTGTAAGTCTTTCCTGTTATGATATTCTTCTTTAACATAAATTCTATATACAAAAATCCAACCCATCAAATTAACCCAGAAGATGGATTACACGATTTTTTCAGCATATTACAGAATAAGGCCAATATCCACTTTTTTGTATAGATTCCACTCCGGATTCGAGATTTAATAATAGCCCAAGGTTTCATTTCCTCACTAAGAAATTGAATGCCCTCTTAGCAGCACTTCTGTCGAGTGTCCTTTTGCACAAACCTTAAACATATCCAATTTTCCATAAATTCAACCCGAATTGTTCCTATACAATCAACTCTCTTCTCCGCTTTAGTATTTAAACTGCCACCATCAGCTCAAGTATCTCCTTTGACTTCGTACCTTCTTAAGCAATGAATTTTAAACCTGATCTTTGATCCAAATGAGCATATTTTCAGGAATCCTCCTATACAAATTCAGTTAGCATTGCACTAAAAATACCCTATGTATATAAAAATACAAAAAAATGTCATATTAGGATAAACTAATTATTGATCGCTGAAAGAATGCACCAAAGGTTCTATAGCTCTTCTTTGATGGTTGGTTACATAACTCAGCGAAAAAAAATCATTCAAATTCAACATTCGAAAATCCACCTTAACAACTTTCTCCTCTATTTCATCTTCCGATTCGCTTTCTTATAACCATTTCTACAATCTATAAAAACGCCAATAATTGATGGATGCAATCCTAAAATAATTTTGATTTGGACATATATCCGAACTTCTAAGACTGTTGTATGAATGGATATTGAAGAGGCCCTAGTTCTGCAGTGAACTGTTTGTGGCTGCACTATGATGATGAATATGATGACAACTGTTGTAACAAGCTTACTTTTACTCTGTCCAAATGATTAAAATTCAACAACCTTATATATTATCGTTTTGGAATAATAAATGGATATATTTAGAAATACACATCACGATAAGTTCAACTCGGATATAACGAACCCAACGAATATATCATGATCAAATTCGACTGCAATTCAAAATTGATTTCGACTGTGAGCAGCAAGAATATTTAATAAAAATATAAAGAGTTTCTGAATAAGTGGATAGTATCAAGGAATAATTTTAAGAATTTTAGAATAGATGCCTGAATCGGAATAATATTCAATTGAATTTAGAATGTGAAGGATGTAAAAACCAAATGATTTTAACCAACTATTAAAAATATTAAGAAATATCAAACATAAAGTATTGATTGACATTTCAAATGGGGTAATTCTTAGGGGCTGTTTATGAGGCAGCGAGGGTATGATCCCCCTATAAGAGTATATAATTCAAATGGTAATAGTATGCTAGTTATAAGCAATCATTCTTTATTTAATCCACGAATATATATATATACATACAACTGTTTAAATTCAACGAGTGCTTATGCTGTTAACAGACAATCGGCCCATCTCATTGAAAATAGCACGAGGTGCAGCAAATTATATATTCTGCAATCGTATAAGCAACTATGTAATTATTTTTATTCGATAAGATTAGATATCTTATTAAATGCTCGGTCGTTTGACACTTAAACTCCGGGCATTATGAAAGGGATTACTGGCACGGACCCACCGACACCAAGATGCAACGTCTGAAAATAGAACTGCTAATGGATTCATAAAATCAATACAACCTACTTGAAGTAGACTTCATCAGGTCAATGCACGAATCTCAGTCTGCAAAATATTTGGCGGTCCTCGACCCTTCACTTGACAATCAACGATCGTCCAAATCGATTTTACAACCAAAGTGCGGCTATAATAAATTTAAAAAACTGCGATAAAATCAACATTAGGCTAGATTTCTGTTGAAATGTATGCCATGCATTGCGAGGAAAAAACCTTGATTGACTATTGTTTATATAAATATACATCGAGGATACTTTTTATATCTAATTAAGCTGAGGATAATCGAATAATATAAATTGTAAAGCAGTCATTATCAATTATAACTGTTAACAAAATGAGACCTCCAGACGCTTTACGAAACATAAACAAGACTAGTTATAAATAAAATATGATATATATTTTCAAACATCTGACATTTAGAATAAAAATATTATATGCATTTTTAATAAAATGAAATGCGAATGTATGAATGGTTATAGATATGCCTTACACTGCAGTGATGTTTGTATTCAGACTTTGTGAGATTCAGTTGGTTTGATAAACGCATAGATAATTCTATATTAAGTTACTTTTGTAATGACTACAAATAATGTAATAAATTGAGAAATATTATGTGGAATAATTAACATAACGTTTGTGGAACATTGACAAAATTTTATAAAAGGATACAGACTTGAAGTGCCAACAAAGTGGCAACAATGCCAGTTAAGAAGAACAATAGAGTAAAAGTACGAGATTTTCCCACGTTAAAAATAAGTATGACTAAGTAAATAACAAAAGGATCGAGTGTTGGCACATTTGGATAGTTCCTGGATACTTTACAAGTTCAGGGTATAGGCCTAGATTTGAGATATATCTAAATTGTATCATCATCTTCATCACCAACAGCATAACTAGGGTCTCTGTAATATCTATTCATAAAAAAGATAACATCCATATTATCTATATATTTAAGGTAGCCTGGCTTCCAAATTTAATTCATAAACGCTCATCTCGATAGGTAGTGTGAGTGTTTTGGAATTGCTAAGCAATTTCTCTTGGAATCCAGTGGAAAACTATTTTTTTTAACTGGAAAAGTCTTAAGTACATAGAGCCC
This sequence comes from Stenopsyche tienmushanensis, assembly GCA_008973525.1. Classification (NCBI taxonomy): domain Eukaryota; kingdom Metazoa; phylum Arthropoda; class Insecta; order Trichoptera; family Stenopsychidae; genus Stenopsyche; species Stenopsyche tienmushanensis. The sequence continues at coordinate 77,466 of WACJ01000163.1, read as the reverse complement.
AGTCTCTCATTTTCTCACAAAAACAATGCGGGACTAAGATGAAGGCCTATCATAACGCTTAAGAAGTGCATCTCTAAATCATACACAGTGCCGTTCAAAACTGTTCATATGTTTTCCAAACGTTTCCTTTCGCTTCGTTTTTTGTCGAATCACACTAATTTAGACGTTAAAAGATAGTAATTCTATTATATTTGATAATGTATAAGTATGAATTTTTTTAAAAGAAAAAGTAAGACAATAAATAGAAAAAATCATTTGAACCGTTTTGTGCACACAGATTTCTCTGTCGATATTCACTTGCTAAACTTAGCTTTTTTGTCAGTACCGCCGTACATTTAAGGAAATATTACACAATCGTTTTTTCCCAATCCTCTGGTCGATGCGGCCTCTCAGCAACAACAAGAAAAACCAAGCTGAGTCCCTGCTGCGTTCCAATACGTCCTACCGAGTCATCATAGACCGCACGGGAGTCAGCATTGGCTCAATTAATACTATTCGTCAAATTTTTAGGTTGGCGGACTAAATTCTAGTTGATAACGTCGTGCAGATTGCGGCCCAAGTCAAGGAATTTCTCCAAGTTGACGTCAGTAGAATGACAGTTGTAAGGGTACTCGAGTCTGCTGGTTATGTCTCTATTACAAAGCCACTTCTAACATCGCACCATTGCCGGAAGAGGCTTGAATTTGCAAAAACCTACATTAACTGAACTTTAGAGGACTGGAAACGGGTTATCTAGTCAGAAAAAATGAAGGTCAACCGTATCCTATCGGATGGTTTGCAATGGAACTGGATCAAGGCCGGAAGAAGTACCGAAAGAAAGTCAACTTAACCAACTGTCATGCACGAAGGCAGACGAATCATGGTCTGGGCATGATTTAAACTTAATTTAGGATTGAACAAGAAAAAAATATATTCGAACAAGAGGGAGATCCCAAGCACATTGCCCTTTCCATCAAAAAGTAATTGAGGGAGAATAACTGGGAAGTCCTCCATTGGCCTGCTCAGTCTTCAAACTTGAATCCGATCAAGAAGCTCTTGTAACAGCATTGGATTCGTTTTCACAAAGAATGGGGGGACTACGGTCAGAAGTCAGAAATGTCAGAAGCTCATTTCCACGATGCGTAGTTGATTGCAAGCCATAATTGACGCAAAAGATGGCCCGACAAAGTACTGAACAAAACTGTTCAAATACTCTTTTCTACTTTTTGTCTTACTTTTTTTTCAATTAAATTTATACATTATCAAATATAATCGAAATACTATCTTTTAATGTCTGAATGGGTGTGATTCAACAAAAAACAAATCGAAAAAGACACGTTTGTAAAACTGTTTTGAACGGCACTGTACTAACAATAGTGTATCTTTATCCTGATGTAATTTGCTATTACGAATTCAATAGTGAGAAGATTATCTCTTTTAGAGATAGCACATTTTCATACTCATATTTATGGTTTTGAAAGAAATAATAAAAACAAATAACATTTAAGACCCAACGCAATATTATTACACTCGTTTATCAATGTAATACGTTGGATTGGTTTAACATAATGAATATTTTATATAAATATTTCTACTTAATAATCCTTTTAGCGCTTTAAACACACGGGTTCATTCATAGACCTTCATGTTGTTTACTTCGTTCCCGCAAAATGATTAGAATAAATTTTAATATTAATTTAAAAATACATCTAAAAAACTTATGACGTATTAGTAGTTTTGATATAGCAGCAAAAATAATGTACTTCATAGTGAATAGACGACTGGCCTAAATTCTGAAATAATACAGCCTTCATATGCTGAAACGCCCAAGGTTGTTTTCTGACACTTTGATCTACATTCATACTCAGCCTCACGATTTGATGACAGGATACAGATCACATACATAATAAGTCCAAACGATGAATGTTCCTCTCTAATCAAGAAATTCGTACAAGATATGGCTTCTTTATACGTCAATCGATCCTGATTAACGTCGAGATTGCTTTAGCAGTGTATTCTGCACAAACAACCAAATGAACCATAATCTGAGCCACGACGATGACAATTAGAGACAGACAGGACTAAACAAATATTCTTTACTTTTTAACATCTGACGTGGTAACAATTCATTATCACGATGATGTTTGATGAAACAACTCCCACATTGGAATTCTTGATTATCAACTCTCAACGAAGCCTTTGCACTCTGCAGCCGTTCGTGCGCGTTGCAATTCAGATTATTATCATTTGCAATAAGCTGTTACGGATATCTTTTTCGTCTTACAATTAATTCAAACTTGTGACACTCTACGCCTCTTGAAATCAGTGGTGGCGAACCTCGAATCGATCAATTAAAATCAATAAAGACATATTGCGAACACAAGCAAATGGTAAATGTCACAACATATTGTAAAGATGACGTCATCGACGTTGATGAATATCAACGCTCAAGGGACTGCGTCAACCTGAATTTGCTATCGATTTACTGAACAACGTACAATTGATGTTGTGTCTGTCGAAATTTATTTCGGGCACTTTTACAACGTCGATTAAAAACCGATAAAATCTCTATGCTGGGTATAGTTAGGGCTTATCGACCAAAATTTGCCGTGGACGAAGCAGAATGTTGTTCTTCTTCCAAATAGGAAATCATATTTTGGAAGCAATCAATCAAATTGAACCTATAGATATTATCCATAGACGTGAAGCAAGAAATGGCTTGGAGCGTAGGGCAAAATTACCCAGACATAAAGTCGCTATTTGATCGTCGCTGGCTATCTCGTAGGATTAAAAAGTAGAAGGATCAGAATTATTCTTCTTGGGGAATAAAAAAGCGCTGACATTGCGGGAGTACAAGTCAATCAAGAATCACGACCAAAAGAACATGTTTTCCACATCATTCTCTAACTGTCCTCAGCCATTCCGAGTGGGTGTTAGACTCAACGATGCCCATTCATAAAACCCCAGGGAAGAGAACAACCCTACGCCCATGGGAAACGATCGAATCCCTGGGGTAATAATGTAGAGTAGAGGTGCGCGAAAGCAGCCTCGTCAGCTTGCTCATCGAACGCTGCTGGGATAGCTCAGCTAACATGATACCTTGTGCTGCGTACCTAAAAAGTGGAATGTGGAACTGCTGATTACAGATGTCGGTGAAATATGTGCAAAAGGCGTCAACACTATCCTCAACAGCTTAGTGCGTGCAGGGGAGAACAGCTTTAGGCTGCTCGAAAGGCGACTCGTCTCCGTGGCTAGGTACTACAAATGACCGAACCGATACGAGTACCATGGGGAAAGAATGTGCAACCTGCAATCCATCATCTACTGCAGCCTCCGTCATCTTCAAATTGAGGTGGAACTCTTGATGGCAGTGACCCCACTGGATAGTGTCCTGTGAATTAGCATAACCTTTGTCCTTCCTTCCTCCAACGCATCTCTGTGCACCGGGTGCATCGGGTGCACGTGCTCTTAAGCTGGATTTCCTGCTAGAACCTTGCCTCTTTTGGAGGGCGCAGAGCAAAAGGACCCTCAATATCAGTAAGACGCTTTGTCTTGTCCTTAACTATTCTTGAAGAAGGACTCCTTGCCAACAAAGTCTCGCAAATGGAATAACTCTCTAATTGGAAATGAATATTTTGAATAAGACTAACATCTTTATATATCCATCAGACTTTTCCCAAATGTTTGAACTTTCAAGCCAATCCAATAGTGAACGAACCCGAGGTCATCTGATCGAGTATGTCTGTGAGGACAAGACGCAACCCAAGCTTTTTTTGAAAATCTAGAAAGTAGCAAAGAAAAGCTATGAAGTAACTATTCAAAGCAAATGTAAATACGGAAGAGATACCTAAAAGACACCCTCGTATATTATGGAATAAGTAAAAAAATAAGTTCTCACAAGTAAACTAGCATATAAAAGCGACAACTTATTATGGCAATGGAAGGGGAGGAAATTTTCTCTCGGTTATCTTTCCCCCGCCGTCTTTAAACATTATCGGAGTCTCGCAGTTGGGATCTCTTCTCGTCATATGGCTAAAATTAATATTTTGAAAAGGCCATGTAGCGACTAAATCATAAAGCCGTTGTTAGGTAGAATATAGCCCGTAAAAATACAATTGAAACAAAGAAGACGAAATAGGTGTGTGAATAATTCCAAGGACGATAGAATAAATTTCTTATCGAAAATAATATATCGCATAGACCTTGAACGGATTGAACTATAATAGATTTAGGAAGATGAACATCGAAAAAACCTGACAGGAAACACATTGACTTTGACCCACAGTAATTGAATATAGCCGTAGGACATTTGTTTCATGGTCGATGGACAAAAACATATTTAAAGAGCCGTTGCAACTGATTCGCTGCAAATGCTCAAAATTTCATCGTCAATCATGAAAATTGAACATGAATTGGGTGAATGACATTCTGCGGGATCCCCTGCAATCCTGGATGAATAGAAAGTCAATTTTCGCATTGGGGTTTGATCGCAGGTTCATTTTCAGGTCGACGGCTTCATTTGACAAGCGCGCACGCCAGAAAAGTTCATCGATGGATTGTCGTCCATTTGCGGGTTAATTATGCAGAGGCAATGCCAGCGTTCAACGGCATTTTGCTATTGCACCAAACTAGACTGCAGGCTGAGCTAAATAAGCTCGAGCTAATCAGGTCTGAGCCGTGAAATCGGATCACGGTCGCATAAAAACTATTATTCCATGGAACATTTATTTGTGCAATTAATATTAAAATATTCACAGTTGACTTTCAGGCATTAAAACAGAAACGTGTCGACTGAAGTAACCTAAATGATGGATTTGCGCCGGAGTATGAACGTAGGCCCCACAACGAGAGCTTTCATAAATAATATTCACCCTTGCAGAAAGCGATTACTATTCGTATCGAGACACGGTTCAAGAAACACACTTTTTATCATAAGTGAGAATTTTAAATGTATTTATTTAATTTAAAGCTTTACCGCTATTTATAATAAACAATGTCAAGGACAACAATCGGTGAATACCAATTATGTCATTGCTTGATGTTTTTATTCGAGCAGGGAATCAAGGCAAACAACTTAAAAAACATACTACAGATGAGCTCGAAGATTATTAAAACTCAGTAAGTCTAAAACGTGGCTAAAAGCATTGGAATTGACGATATTAACCACTAGGTCCTAGAACGAGAAGACCTTATAAATTTGTTGATGATGTGCTGATGTTATCAATGGAATCATATCCTCGTCAAATAATCGAGAAATTAAGCTTGATCGTCTATTTGCGTAATAGTTCAGGAACACTTTCATCGTTTAGGTAAACTAAATAAACATGACATTTGGATTCTCAAAAAAACTGTCGTTAATCGCGCATCAATGACAATGATGATACCCTTACATAATGGAATAACACCGATGTAATTGATTTTGAATTGCTTGAACCCGATCAAATAATTACAGCAGTAATATATACTGTAAAAAATTACAAAGATAGATAGTGGAGGATCAATGAGTTAATAACAAAATGATCGTTATATTTTAATTATAATTGCAAATTTTCTCTCATAGACTTACACAACTTAATAATTGTACCAGTTTTACTTCTTCAAATCCAAGATCCATCAGGCTAAGCTTGGATTGAGACAATCGATTGTAAATATGTATAATTCTGAGCTCCTAATTTTTTTCCCATAATATAGATTTAAACCCAAAATTTTATAATAATAGTCCAGAATTTAACCGAATATATCAACACTTGGTCTTTCAAGCCATAATACAATATTAAAATAAATATTATAAATCAATACAATAATCCAGTTTTTCATGAGGATATCATAACCAAGATGAAATTATGTAAGATGCTGTCTTCAAGAAAAACGACATTACTTTTGGTATCGTCTCATGCGCAAAGAGACCGCTGGCAGAATTCCACAGCAACCGCACCACATATCTGCGAACCGCATTCCAAATTCACCATGGCACACATATTTGGTATTAAATTGTTATAAATCCATATGGATTTCCTGGAGCATTAACCACATGATATAAAATATCCACAAGTATTCCATTGTTCAATAAAGCTCATTTCCATAAACAATTACGTTTTCCATTAGCCCAAATACGTCCATTCCGCAATGTTTTCTAACGTCCCATTGCCTACTTCACGACTTTAATCACGCGAAACTCGTTGAACAGCGCCTTGAACTTATTTGTATTTGCAGGCCAACCTTTACGGCGCCTTTCTTTAGAGTAGAACTATTGCTCTCTAGAATGGCCATAAGTCCAGTTCTTAATCGTGGAAAGACCGGAATTGCCCCCCACGTTATCCACGAAGTATCGTACCAATTACAGTGAAACACAAAAGACGTGAACACGCGCAAAATTTGGAAAAGATCGATACTTAAATCTTAAATATTTTCACTAATTATATAACAACCAAATCGAGATTTCTGCATTCATTATTTGAACATATATGATGATCTATCTATCAATTGCCAACACACACCCCCTCACACAACCATAACACCACAAACTTAAGATGCAAGCAATTGTCATACGCACATATAACAAAACATTCAAAATAAACGGAAAAATCTCTAGTTTCATCTTCATAGTTTCGTCTTAATTAATTACTACTACATTACAAAAAGTTAATAAAACACAATCAATGAGACTGTTTATCGATCTTTTCAAAATTATAAATTTGTCCCAACACTTTTGAGACTCACTGTACAATGGATGAATTGAATTATTTTCCAGAACCAATACCGCACCTAAATTGTCCACGAAATACATGTATTAATGTTCCAGTTGATTTTGATGGACTTCATTTAGAGTATTTAACTGCACGCCATACGGAATGTCGTACATGCAACTCCAAATAGATTACTATGAAATTCTGTCATCCACAAATTAACATAAATATAAATAAAACAATGTTAATTTAAATAACAACAAAAACACTCACTTCTTCAACAGTTGTCGCCTGGAACAAATAGCAGTATAAAAGATGGTCTCTGCTATCCCTCAGCAGATAAAGGAACTCCGTCGGATTGCTCTGGACTTGGGTAAATCTGAAAAAAACAACCCTCTTTATTCACAATAAAATAAATGAATGTTTGACCATAAAGGATGTTCGTTTAGGTCCTCTGCTTTTACTGACCGCCATAAACGACACGATCAGGCGCCATCACAACATACCAAACCGATTACCTTCGACACGCAACCTTAATTCCTCGCCAAGTAACAATACTATGAAGAAACACACCTTTCTTTGGAAATCGCGACGAGCACAATATGAATGATGGATTTTAATACAATTCGGAACAATTGGCGTATACTATGCAAATTTTACACATGCAATGTGTATATAAGTACCACCATAGTAAAAATCGTTAATATTAAAGTCACCGCACGAATTTATCCACATTATCCGTATTCAACTCTTTGTCATTGCATTGATAAAATTGGCTCGATTTAAAAATAGCAATAAATATTGCATAATTCATTCAAGTAAAATTGAATTCATACATCATCAATATTCATATAAGAGTTGAATACTAAAAAAAAGGCTTTATTGAATTTAAAACGCCATAGTAATTGAAACATAACTATGTTTAATAAATCTGAGCTTATTGTATATTGAAATATTTGCGTTGACGGCGTTGATTCTGGTGATGAATACATTGCATACTTTTATGGAACCGTTGCCAACCATTTTGACATGGTTTTTCATGGCGTATTTTTAAAAATGTGGTCGCCAGCCAAAACTTCTGTAGGATTCGAACTCAAGATGATTGATCCACGAACTACTTTTTCCAAGCTCATGGAAGTGCTACCTCACGCCGTAGATAAGCAATCTTTATAAAATTTGGCAGACACGTGTATAATAAATGTCTTCGTCATATAGATTACAATTATTCAAAAATATTCAACCAATTTAATGTAACGAACAAAAACCTACAAAAAAAGTTGGTAAAAACACATATTTTTCTTCAATCGCTCACTATTTTTTTATTTCTTAATATTTCTTCCTAATTATAGTCTATACTATACACGATATTATACAAAGTAAAAATATGTTTAACTTGTTTGCTGCAAATCACCTGCCCAGGACTTAGGACTTCCATGGTGAAGAATGTCATCGCTCGTGAAAGAATGTCGGCACGCGAACCCACGATTGAGAGCATCTCAGCGCGATGCATGATCGATCGAGATCAATTTCGGCGCAATTCATAATAATGGTCCCGACTCACGAGTCGACTACGATGAACGACGGAACACGTTTATGATTTCATTCACTTGGTGATAGAGGTCGAAATGAGGTAGATGTTGCAAGTGAGCAATAAAATGTCGAACAGTCGGCACAACTTATTTATTCAATTAACCCACAATCGCAAAATCAGTGGTAAGCAAGCGAGCGTGCGTGATACGGAGCAAGCGGGTAATGATCCATCCGAGGGTAGACACTTGGTCGGAGCGTCTTCTTAAACTCGAAGTTAGTCGTCTTCCCGAAGATCCTCCCCATCAGAGTCCAGAAGCAAAAGAAATAATCTTCTTCCCCGCGGAGATCTTCTTTCGTCGGAGGTGGAATCGAAGAGCTGGTCGTCCGAGGAGATCCTTCTCCGTCGTGGTCTGCTCGACAACTCTATCGAACTGAGTCTACTTTTCTTCCCGGCGTAATTTCTCGTATCGCGTAGCAAAATTCCGGCGTTTGCTTTGGTCGTTCCCGTTTGACAATTTTCCGCTATTTTGACAGTCTGCTGCTGTTTTGATAATTCAGCGCTGATCTAATAAAACCTCATGGGAGATCGGGAGTAGCGTCATCGTCTGAGTATCACTAGTTCTTTACAGAAATATCTTCTTGAAGTTAGAAAATCCTAAACTAATAAGCTTGTAGTTTTCCTAGGATTTCCTTCCACGTTACAGTCCTAAATGTTTAGCATCTTTATTAATTGATCAGCTTATCATAATTAAAATCTTCCGAAGGATGTGCTATCATTCGCCTTAAGTCTAAGATAATTCAAAACAATATTCGGTGACATGACAGTGAAAGACCGAACTAACGATGGACATTTCCACGGACTCCAGATTCGACCTCAACGATTCACCGATGGCAATTTTTTTGCCAATACGACTTTATAACGATGTATTATTCATATAAACTTCTCAACTTGGGTTTTTACATTTACGTAAAATTACACGTTATATTTTAAAATACCAGTTGTATGTTCATTAACATTTTTCACACTAATTACCACGCAAAACCTTTGACTAGGTCAAACAACAAACTATTGCTGCAATAACATATTTACGTCTGCAAAATTCATTTAACACAATTAATAACAAAACAAAGTTGTAAACCTTTGAAATGATTAGCCAAAAGAAATGACTTAGACTATTTTTTGGCATTGAAACTATCATGTTTGCTAACAGCGCCGAAATACTATGATGTCGATGAACTGTGGATGTTATTTAATTCGTAGTTATTTTGGTTGTTATACAGCAAATCATTTTTGCAAAAATTCGATTTAACTCATAACTATCCAACTCATCGTTTATTTTTAGAGATGAACATCTCCGATGTGGAAAGGCATACATCTGACAAATAACATAGTTTGTTTGATCATATGAAATCTCTAGTTATTTTGATTTGTCAATATTGAACATAAATACACGAAATTATTTAAGAATAGACTCTTGTATTGTGTCAATAGTTTTACGCTTAAGCTGAATGAGTTTGTTTTCAAAGAGATCGAAGATGATGGCAAAAAATGCTACAAAAACATTTGGACGTCGAATATGACATCAGTGTGTTTATCAATGCGTGTTCAAAATATATTTGTTGAACATCATTGACAGCCTGATCGAGGCCATTGCATAATAAAGTCCACATATCGATCCACCCATTGATCATTTGTAATGACTTTGATCTATGAAATATACAAAAATTGCATTGATCAATTTCTAATCTTTTATCAAAATATGTTGTGTATAAATTCTGCATAAAACCACATTGATGGAATTTCAACTTCATAAGGAAAATTACAAAAAACCTTAATATTGAAGAAATGGACCAAATATAAACGCAAATATATTTCCTTCTTAGCTTTGTGATTTAAAATGTTGTAAAATGTTTAAAATGAATTTATAATAATGATCTTCTTTCCAATATGTCGAATAATTAAATATCAATACTTCGGCTCAAAATCGCTCCGATAATCCGACCCCATTTAATCCGGCGTCCCCTGTAGTCCGACATTCTAATACAAGTATGTACATACATACGGCATAGGTTCGTAAATGTAAAAAATGCAAAAATATGATTCTGCATCCCCCAAATCAAAATGAATATTTTTGTAAGTTGGCAAATGAGTACAACGAAGGACGATCCACAATTTTTGATACATAAAAGAACCGCGAGAACATTCAAACGTTCGTCTCCACCATTGATTGTGGACCAGGAAAGAGGCAAACTTTTATAGAAGCTAAACAAGATGCAGCTCCAGAAGTAAAAGAAGCTTTATATATGCGTTTTTTTCGAGAAATAAACAGGCGTACACCTATTTCTGGGCTCATATTGGTCATACAAGTAAAGTTGTGTTACAAGGAGATAACAAAAAAATACTTTGTAGCTAGCAAGGGATGGTTAAAGCGCTTCAAATATCATGGAATACGTTTGATGACAGTAATAGGTTTTAATTTTTTACTAGCGAATACCCGTACCAGTACGTGGTTTATTGCTTCAGGTTACGTGTAGCGTGAGCCGAAGAGCTGGGATCCAAAAGCATATGGAAACACGCTCTCGTCTCGAAGACCGACCCGTATTGCGCGCGCATCCTTTCTCTCCCCTTCCCCGCAGCTCGAACTTCAATTTACTAGACCAATATGCGCCAACATGGTACACTCATACAATATTTTTACTATGCTTATATTATTTCCATTAGTGTAAACAATAAGTTGACAAAGTTTTATCGCAATCGGATAAACGGTATGGAAGCGCATTAAATACGGACAAACAAACATTGATTTTTATATATTAGACTATGCTACTTGCGCAATCCTTAGCAATAAGTGAAAAAAATTTTATTGCAATCTAATGAACGGTAAGGCAACGCATTACATTTTTTGCTGCTATGGTTATTGTGTTTATGACATTAATTATATAATATGAAACCTTGCTTTGTCTATACATATCTCATCGTTTTTACAATTTTTCGAATTACAAATATATACTCCTTTTCAAAAAGTTCCGAACTATAAGGGGTCGGGGGGCAGTACTCTATAGTCCGACATATTGAACAATTCGACACTTCCCTGCAAAACGTTTGTCGGATTACCGCAGATCTGCTGTATTTGCAAACTGGCAAGGCTTCGAACCGAAAATAAATTTCTGTCATAAACTGGAACTGGACCGGCTGGAAAAATCAGTTTTTTCGATTTGATACACGTCTTATGCCAAAGAGAGATTGATTGATTTTTGTGATGATATAATTTTTGATCTTCATCCGTCTTATGTAGAATTATTTTGATTTTATTCATCTAATAATCCTGTAATATGTATTTACTCTTTGTTCATCCTGTCCATTTTTCTATTTAATGAATACTTTGAATAATATCTTTATCAACCCAAATTCTAACTTTTAATCTTAGGTCATTATTATGTATTTTATTCAGCGTATTTTGTGTATTTATTAAATTTAAACCCAACCAAATTGATTTATTTTTTACTTAAAAACTAAGTGTTTTTCTTTATCCGTCATCCATAGAATAAGAATTCAAAAAATCCGTAAATCCAATATTAAAATATAAGATCATATATATTTATTACCTTATGATGTTCTGGAGTCTGTGTGTGAATTGAAGTTCAAAGTTGACGTCGAAGGCTTGAAGTGTTCCCTTTTCCACCCCCAGGCACAGCTATAAATAATACATAACTTAAATTACAAAGTCCATTAAGAATCAACAATGGGGGTGAGTTATTGTATGCCTCGGGGTCGATTAAGGATAAAAATTCCCTCGGGCAATTTGATATAATTACACGTGTAATAATGAGTAGCGATTTTGTTCTGTTGTATAAATAGGATGGTTTGATGATTACCTTTTCCTTTGTTCCACGTCTCCGTATCTCCAGAAGCACCCATGGCAGCATGGCCGAAGAAAATCTTCGATCCATGGCCGTGAAGCCTAGATAGTCCACCGAAAGCAGTTTTGTCTTCATCTTGGTCGTTTTGGTGATCACAATTCACTTATTTAGTAATGACGCTCTGGATTATATCACATCTTCGTTCGATTCAATAAAAAGTCTTCTAGAATGTCTGTGATGCAATCTATTATTAACAATCAAACAAAAATTACACTTGCATCGTCTGACAATGTGGTGCCATGACCTAGAGTCTCGTGGAATATTTCAACCAATTAACTTGTTTGGACTAGCATTTGGAAGCATTATAGCAGCAATGATCAAACGATTTGATAACATGTAAGCAACCAATGTTTGCCAATAAGAAGAAAAGAAAACAGCTCTAGCCTTGAGCAAACTATCACGACGACCAATTGTAAACAATCATGAACGCCTATATTTATAAACACGTTCTCTGCTTATATCCTGACATAATTGAGTGCAAAGCATAAGCTTTACTTCTTGAAGTTTACGGTCACTTCTTGGATCGCGTCCTATGGGAACGATTCCAAAATACTAGATTTAAACATGAAGACAGTCTGCTTCTCGAAAGCGGCTATTGCGTCTCTGCTAGAAACCCATTACCATGATAACATGCAGATATGCCAGCAATATGTTTTTATACAGGTATCATATCACAATCAACTTCCCAACGATCTAGGAATGACAGCCATCTATTAAAATTGGCATTAAATCAACATTCAAGCAGTTGATGGATCCATCGCGTAGAAAAAAGATTTATGATGTAAACAATATGAAAGAAACAAAACAGATACGTACAACCCTAGTTCCTAGATTTGCGCGATTTCAACAATGTATTCAATACATGCGATCCAATGTTGATCTTACGATCGATAACAATAAAAGACAGGCTATTCAAATACACTATCGATCTCCATAATCTTCAAGTGCCAATGTAAAATAAATAAAATGCAACGTGATATACCAACAATAATAGATTTCTTCTAATTGTCATGCAATGAGTTATTTAATTGCAAGCAGTTTTAATTAGCACACTTGGAAAAATTATAGCCATCATTACTATCATGAATGATAGGGTAACGACGAAAATCATGCTGAGATAAAATTCAAAAGTAAGGGTAGCCCCTAGGATGTGCAAATATAAATTGACTGCCTCCTGTTTTTTAAAAACTTTCGTTAGTTATTGGGCGTGTGTTTGGGAAGATTTTTAAATTAGCACAATTATTGTTTGTGTGCGGAATTTGTTTTGCGAGACGTTTAACAGATTTTGGCGCATATTGATCTGGTCGTTGCTAAGACAAATAAAGCATAGCAACCGTCGATTTTTTTATTTACTTGCCAAGCGTTCGGTCTTCGGTGGACTATGCCGGGAGGCGGTAAGACACAAACGTCATCATTTCAATTCATACCCGGATCAATTCGTTTGGTGACAACACATCGAAAACGTATTTGAATCATTTTTAAATTCTGTTTGGCCTCCATTACATCGTTTATAATGATGTTTTTTATGTTAAAAAATAAACAGAATGAATAATTATTTTTTTAAATATTTTTAACGAGCGAGTGCCCGGCATGCTTTACAATCAATTCCAATATTGCAAGAGTCCAAGAGTTCTAATACCTTAGAGCTATCCTCACGGAGAAGAAATTAATGAATAACGAAATAAACTCCAGGATTCAATATAATAATTGATATGGTCTGAAAAATAGATTAGGGGAGAAATCACTATTGGCGAAAAAGAAGATTGAAATGTACAAAATATTAACACTTTACAGTCCGGGTGTGCCGCGCTAAGCTTCGCCCAAAATCCGGGCGTTTTCGTAAAAAAATCATGGAACTAATTATTTCGTAAGATTGATACAATTATTAAATCGGCTAATGTATTGAAACAATATTTTAGTGGTGCCTACAAAAAAGCTTACTGTATCTTTTTAATTGTTCTGATAAATCCAATATCTCAATATCAGATTCATTCTCTTTATCCATATTTCTTTTCTAATTGTATACACGAATTTAATAATATATCATTGATGAATAATATATCAATAACGTGATGTAAAAATTCAAATATAAATTGATATGTTTTGAATACTGTAAATCTTTCATCTATTGATGAAATTGCACGGTCCAAATTTATCGGGATTGTAAAACTACCGTTTTGATGGGACGCACTTCGGACGACTTCGTTTCGTATTGAGAGTTCGTAATCGTTCTGTGGACATGTTCAGGTGTAGCGTTCGATCACGACGCGTCTATTCGTCATGTTAGCGATCCGAAAAACGGACCGGTTGGATACACAGACCTTGTGACCACTCTGTCCTCCGTTTTCGGGGATAAATGCATATCTGGGGTCTTCCATGATCTGTACCTTTTAAGAAAGCCTTTTATTTTTAAGTTAAAAATTCTGAGTAGTTTCTACCTCGCGCTCATAGCGCAAGTGATCACTCAAATTTGAAAATGAGTGAGTATTTTTCACCTTGCTATGCACTTTTGTTGAGCGGATTGGCATGGTCCCGAATAGCGAGACCAATACATAGCTCGGGTCAATGGAGGGTCCGCATGTTTCTTTGCCTCATTGTGGCGAACAAGCATTTTTGTTTAGATGGAAAGTATATATATAATTGAAGCAACGAGTGTCCATAAATATTCAAGTACGTGCTCAGATCATGAAATAGGACAAGTTTTTTGTTAAAAAAATATGTTCAATCTAGAAGAGACTATCAATTGGTTAAAAATATTTTTGGCACTCTTGGTTAATATTTTTATGCAGATGAAACAATTTTAAGCAACTAAAAATGTTGGATGTAACATTTGACCTAAATACGATACTGTTTGAATGATCTCGAAGAGGAGCAAAGCGGCCAGATCGACAAATATACATCAAATAAGAAAAAAACCGTATCATCTGTTCAATTCTGAGATCCAAGAAAATGCTTATATGAAAATATAAAATGGGCCAAAACTACCTAAAGGCAGGCTCGCCGAATCAATTTCCATTCTACAAAAATAGAAACAAATTGAAATACCTCAAGGCGCTGCCGGTTCTGAATATATTATGTAAAATCCAAAGATGCGATGTAAAGAGGGCAGGTCAAAACACCCTCACATCTCATCGGCGTCAAAAAACACCCCCGGCGTTAAAAAATTCAACGAATCGAACAAGAAAAACTGAACTGATGCTCGACCCTCGACCGGCCCAAAACACAGTATTTCGCGCTCAACATCGTCCAACACACTAAATATATTTTTTGTTTACAGCGTCTCAAACTTCATGTTTTATTCATGAGTTAATGACTGTGAAATTTGACAGTTTGACAAAAAAAAACACCGGCTCGCATAATTAAGTATGCAGTACGCTGTCGAGCCAAGAAATCGCACCTAAATCACCATCAAATTAATTTAATGGACTTAGCAAACCGACGTCGATGCCCAACCAGGGCTGCAAGATCTCTCTTTGTTCCATTACACAACCTCGGCCACCTTAATCCTTATAAGTGGTGGTGTCTTTCATGCGATAAATACATAAGTCACAAACCATGACCTATTTGTTTTAACATTTGTCAACGTACGATTTTCAACGCAAAATAAGGATGCCGTTATGTTCGCTGTCGTGAGCCATGAATATTGCGTTTTTAATGACAATTATACCCACATATCACAAGTCAAACGTGTACTGTTTGCATTTACGGACGCCATTTTGTAGATGAATAATGCGCATGCGCATAAAAAATGCGCGCGCGCGCGGATTTAATACGTTTTGTATAATAAACGCGCCAAAGCAAAAATATATATATATAGCCGTAAAGAGGGTATGAAGCACCCAACGCAATGAGGTAACCATCCCATAAATGATAAAGAAAATCTACAAAATTTTATTGGATGACCGTCGACTGTAAATGTATAAGCTAGCAGACATGATAGACCTTTCGAAAATACTGTACATAGCATATTGACCGAAAACTTGCATATGAGAAAGCTGTGCGCAAGATGGATGCCGCATTTGCTTACAATGGAACAAAAACAACATCGTGATGATTTTTCGATCGAGTGTTTGGCGATGTTTCACAGTAATAAGACCGAATTTTTGCATCAATTCAATTCAGTAGCATGGGTCCATCACTTAACATCTGAGTCAAAGGAACATGGGGATCCTTCACTGACCCGAGCTGTTTATTGGTCCTGCTATTCGGGAGCATGCCAGCCCGCTCAACAAACTGAGTTTAAAAGCTAAGATAGCAACATACATTAGTAAGATAGATAAATACATATATAGCTTTTATGCGTGGGGAAGAAGTCTAGACTCTCGTTCGTGTCCTCATTTGGTGCGAGCCACCTATGTAAATTATCCTTTGAGGAAGCTTCCGTGATCATACAGATTATAGAAAATACCGCAAAAAACACTATAAGAGGACGGAGTGGCCACAAGGTTCGTATATCTAATTGGTCCGCTTTTCAGATCGCTGATATAACAAAGGAGCGGCTTGCTATCGGACGTCAAATACCTAAACATGTCAACAAAACGATTACGAACTCTCATTGTTGTCTTTATTTATGCTATAACGAAGATAAAAGGGATTAGACAACTTGGTATTATAAAAATGGATAGAGTCAATATTATTCATCAAATAAATAAAATAAAAACCATGTGCAACTTTCAACTGAACCGGCGGGCACCTTTTTTACCAACCCCTAGTTATGGCCCTGATCATCGCATAAAAAACCTGTTTATTAGCATGAAATCATCCCGATCAATCGGATGATCATTGATGACGATTTTAAGGATATTTCTAAACTGAAAAGCAAAAATCAAGCATGACAAAAAAAAACAATTTATTTATCAACTGTCAAATTGTGAGATGAATTTCGTTCGAAGCTTTTAAGCCTCAATTAAACGCTCGCAGAAACGACCTAATTTATCCTGTCAAATTAATTACTGTCCGCCAGTGACACGTCTCGAATAAATTTGAGCAATTATTATTTTGAAATTCTAAAAATTAATAGCGCAACGGCGCACATATTAGATGTTTTTAAGCGACAAACACGAACAAAAAAATGCTAAATTTCTGCAGCATTGTGTATAATGCTGAAAAGCATCATACGTAATGTTTTATTCAAATATTATACGCGTTGATAAAATATAAAAAAATAAAATAATGGAAAGCTGAGATTATTTTTATACTTTCTGAACTTTGTATTTATTTTTTATTAACAAGCGTTTATAATATTTGAATTCGTCTTCAGTTTACCGCATCAACATGCCAATTTGGGTAATCAAGGTAAGAATGATAATTAAAATTATATAACGACGAATGAAAATGGTCTAATATACGTGGCATCTCAGTAATGAGATTAAATCAAGAGCATGCTAAATTATTCATGAAATAAATAATCATATTAAATAATTCTCAAATAATATTTATATAACAGATATAGATTTAATATTTCGTTCACCTGTTCCACGGAAGTAACCAGGTGACAAATAAATCATTACCAGTGTGGCATTATTCTCTGTATGAACATTTGGCAGTAAATATTTTCTTGTCATGTTACAACAATATTTATTTAATTAAAATCTTCCGCGTTTATTTATAACATGAATTAATTTAAGCATTAATAAATTTCAACGTCATAAAAATTTCAAATATTTCATGGCTGAAAATATTCTTGTTATGAACAAATCATAAAACAATAAAGTACCTATCAAACGTCAAATTTAATTATTCGTATGATATATAAATTCATTGGCTTTTATTATATTTTATCGATAAATATGTTTATAATATTCAATAATATTTAAATAAATCGGTACGGAATCTCCATAGACGTCGATTTACTTTCAAATGCTTTCTTTCTCGACGAACATAACCTCAAACGTCTTTGCCGATTCAAAGAGTATTGAATTAAAACTTGGATTTAAACAATAAAAATGGAACTTATAGTATTCGTCTGTTATTTTTGATATCATCTTCATAAATGACAATTGTCATTCGTTTATATACTCACAATGCTACTGTCAAATTTCAAATAAATAAATTCACTGCTTGTGTTGAAATGTAATTTCTGCTAGTCGTTCAACTCACTCATGTTCACTTGTCACTTCCTTTAGAACTATTTTATTTCGAATTTCGCTCTATAATACAGGTATAAATTTAGGCTCGATTTTCATAGTCTATTGAACACGTTTGATTGTGCTGGTATCGTATCTTTATAGGGTTTATCAAATAAAACGTCAGTCTTAATGAGGTATGCAAAAAGCGTTTGTTTAGATGGAATAATCTTTGTGAAAATTGAAATATGCAGCGCGTAGATTATGACCGGCTTAGTGGAAAATCGAAACTGAGGATTCCTAGAAGGATTCTCTTCACCTTTACAGTGGCCCGTACACGCTCGATGTCGCAATATCAAATGCGCGAAAGTAAAGGTTCTTTTTTTTTAATAAATTTTAAATTCAAATCAAAATTAATTCAATGACTCTTAAATAAACAAAAAAACAATTATTTAAAATTGATTTTGAACAATAGCAAAAAAAATAATAAAAACGAGATGTGCATTAAAAAGTAAATAATATACGATGCAAATCCAATTAGAGTTTATACGAACAATCAAGTTCTAAAAATATGAAGCGTGATTCATATTTTAAGAAAAAAATGTTTTTGTGATATTCACAAGACCATACTTGCGTGAACCCTTTTAGTAGAGCACTCATTTAAATTCTTCATAATCTTGGATGCTATATTTGATTGTTCGCCATTTATCATCATACAAATCTGTTTATCTATCATGACCGCAGGAGCGTGTATGAAGCTTATTCATCATTATTAGTCGATAAATTTGGGTTAACGATTTATACAATCGAATCTCCGTTTCTATCTATCTCCGAAATCAGCGTGTAAGAATACTCTTTATGTGTCACTGAAATTCGGACACAACATTATGTCTTACCTTTTTGAGAGGTTAATAGTGTAAAACCAATTCGTTTTTAGTCGGTTTATTTAATGCATTTATGTTAATTGTTCGTGACTGTATAAATTTAATTAAATCTGCTCAATAATGAACATGACTGTTTATAAGTTAATATAATATTGAATTTATTTGCGGGCTATACGTTATTATACCATTCATTCGATTGCAATGAATCTTTGGTGAGTTATCGGGCTTATATCCAATAAGGTTTTTTAATTAACACAACGGAATTTGTTATGCGAGACGTTTAGCGGATACACCATGTTGGCGCATATTGGTTAAACTATACTACTGCGTTTTAAACAGCGTGTGTGGAATTGCAACGCACGCCGGGTAGTCGATCTAGTGATTGCTTTATGCGGTGTATAGATGGAGTTTAAATTTTTAAAAAGTTAAAAATTCTTAAATATATTCATAATAGACAGGATTTAAATCTAATATCATTTTATTTGGGTTTGATGCATTTTTATTACTATATAAATACAATTGAATGAATAATATCGCAAGCGTTTTACGACGCTGAATTCTTATAAGCGTGTATGGGCTTCACATAATGTAATTATTACAAAAATCGATTATTTACGAAATGTTGTACGGTCGGCCAGCTCCGACTCTATGCGCTAGAAAGAGACGGACGAATTTCGCACGTCTTGCGCTCTTCGAACGCAGAACGCTGGGAAACATCAAAACATTTTTTCTACCACCGTTCACCTAGCGGCGAGTCGACGAACTGTACATCGCCAATTTTTATTTGAATTTAAACCATATTTATATCATAGCGACACATTCACACGGACTTAATTTTACGCCATCGCAATACGATAATTTCAATGTTCAATTGGAATCATGGCGCTATTTGTACGACATCTATGAAGGCGCACGGATTTTATTTTTATTAAAAAAATATTTATATATTTATGCAGTTAAATGTATATTTATTTTATTTTTATTAATGTTAAAAATGATTGAATTTCGTAAATATTTTGAGACATCTCTTAATGGAATTAAAAATTATTATTTGCGCTAACTGCGTTAGTTCGCGTTTCAAACGATAGATGGGTGTAAAATAATTTGCGCCGGATATGGTCAAATTTTTTTTTTAAAAATTTGAAGCGTATTTTTAAATGAATATTGAATCATACGCTAATATCAATGACCAGAAACAAAGTAGTTGAATGATTTCGCCAAATATTTTTATCGTCGAATTATGGTCGATTAATTTTTATTTCCAAATATTTTTTATTGTTTGTATTAAATGCATATGTGTTTTATAATTGAAATTGAACAAGCTGGGACGCCGTGTGATTTAAAATTAATTAGAAAGCTCTTTGGAGAATCTTAGGATATCTATTTTCACCGTGGAACGTGCTTCTGGCCGATGACCGTTCTTTGTTATTTTTTTTTTTATAACATCAGTCTGTGTTTAGTTTTCGTCAAATAAACTCAATCCAGAGAGTGTTCATCATTGACTTAACACGTTGAGAGATTGCGAATGAATTTTTTTTCGAAAAACGTGAGTGAATTGTATTTTTAAATTTATTTGAATTCTGCATCAAATTTCTTTTGTCATTTTTTTTTTGAAAATACATATTCCTATAATAAAAAATATAAGTAATAATTTTTAATGCAAATTATTCATTTTACCATTATTTATTTATAAATATGTATTTTTTGATTATGAATGATTAAAAAATTAAGTATAAATATTAATTTGTATTTTTAATATTTATTTTTTTACTTTAATATATTTATTATTTTATTTATTTTTAATGTATTTAGTCGTCGATTAAATTATGATAATATGATTGGCGTGGTATAAAAATTGGTCGTTCATCGACGCACCCAACCTGAATTGAGTGACAATTTTGCACTCTGGCAACTCGCTGCCTATTGAAATATTTCTAAGTATAATCCCGCCCTGTTTTGTATCTAATTCGAGATGTAAAAAGATCACTCCTCGATTCGATAGCCACATGTTTCGCCATTTCCACTCTCATCTCAGCTTCACAAGAAAAGAAGCTCAACGACCGGTTTGCGAAGAATTTCTCCATAATTCCACCGCCTAACTGGGGCGATTGCTCTTCCTCTACTATTGTCACAATTTCTAGATCAGTTTTTTGCCGTTGGTCATCCTGGACGATCCACTCTTGAGTCGATCTCCACTTTCACACTCACAAATCCATGTCCATTCATAATTAATTCCAATTATCCAAAACTCAAATCAATCATGATCTACCTTTGAAATTCATAAAATCTGTGTATTAAATATATTTCATGTTACAATATCAATCCATTGATATTACCACATTTTTAATAATTAACATCAAGTGTAAATAACATTTACATTGCTATGCAAATTAATTATTGAATAAAATCCAAGTGCTCTTATTGTGACAACCTAAAGCATATCAAAGAAGGTAAGATTAAATTTCCAAATACATATTTTTAAATAATTTCTAATTGATCAATAAATACACAAATGATCGTCTAAATATATCTTGTTGCTATGTCTGACATTTAGATTATGTCACTTGTCAATTCTCAAATATCAAATTGTAGGCGACTCGATTTATAAATCGATTGTATCAATTAATTTCTTCTTGCAATAATTTATATATGCAAATATGTATGTAAAATCATAGCATGACTTTCAGCACTATTTACTAAAATTGCATTACGAATTTAAAATGCTAACCACATACTAAAACTTAAATGTTAAACGATCGATGATATCATCATCTTGGTGATTTTACTTTTGAATCTTAAATGTATTCATTGTATTGATTAATAAAAGGCAATATATTAAATGATTATTAAAAAAGGCATTTAATCATTGATAAATCATTTATAATTATATATGCACATCAAGCTATTCACGGAAAAAATACAACATTCTAAGAAGAGAATTCACCCAGGGCCTTTTAAGAGTATTTATTTTATTTATTCCCAAACTATTAATTCTTGAGTTTTTGAATACTTTTATTTTTAAATAATTTAAAGGGGAACAAATGACTAGGAACAAATTTGGTATTTTAATCTGAGTATATGAATTTCAAACACATCATTTCAAAACTCTCTAAAAATTTTACAGATAAAAAATTTTGAGATGTTATTTATTGAAATATGATTATCTTTATCGTAACTGTGTTTCGATGGCAATCCCATTTAAATTATATATAATATACACACAAATTAAAAATTTGGCGACATAATGTCGACATTTGATAATCAATTCAACCGTGTAATACAAGGAACAATCTTAGTCTTTGAAACACGCGGTATTTCGACGGATAAGTCCGATAGATACAATTTATTCTTAATTAAGACGACTTCTGGGTCATTTCTAGTGAGACCCCTGTATTTGGGAAGCTCTTTTAATTTAAATCCACCACAACTTAAATTAACTAGTACCATCAGGGACGTAGCAAGGGGTGGCAAAGCAGGCACCCACCATAGGTACAAATGTCGAGACGTCCCAGTTCCTCACAGGGCACGAGCGGTTTAGGGCTTTGTTTTAGATTTGAACTTTCCCCGATCTCGGAGTGTCCGTGCGGAGATCCTTTCATGGATGCAGACCATGTTCTGTGAATAAGCTCGGCCATGGAATCCGATCACGAGACGCTCATTCGTCGTATCAGTGGTCCGAAAAGCGGACCAGTTGAACACACAGATCTTGTAGGAACTTTTAGAACTGTTTGCAACATTTTCGGTGATAAATGCGTACCCGGGGCCTTCTATGAGCTCTACGATCACCCCCCCCCCCCCCCCCAGAGGCTAATTTACATAGATGACTCGCGCCAAATGAGGTTGCGAGTGAGACAAGACTTAAACCATAAAACCTGTATATTTATCTATCTTACAATTTTTTTTCTTAGTTTTAATGTACAATATATATGTATATATCTCATCATTTCTGGCGTGGTTACCTCATTTGGTCGACAAATGCGCTGTTCGTCTTGGCAGCTCGTACGGCCTCGTTTAAACTCTGCCACCCAATATCTTACTATTGTAAATGTATTAAAATTGTAAACGCAAGTAAAATTTAATTAATAATTCAATCCCTAAGCAGTAAAACCGTCGTTGAATTTGTTCTACTCGTTCTAATTTTTACCCTATGAATTGCCAAGTTAAATTAATAATGCAAAGTCCAGGATAGCAGCCCCTTTTGCCTCCCCTTCTGACATCATTTAATCAAACCAAGTCAAGATTTTCAGTATATAATGACGGCCTGTCGTTTTAATCATGACCCAAATATATACATATAGTCTTATGATCACTCAATGATCCAAACTATTAGCATGTTTCCTCTTCAATCAAACACTTTTATATTCTATAGATGAAATATTGCTTTTATTTGCTTATTGATACTGATTCGAAAACATTACATTCAATCATGCTGCTAGAATACACAAGCATAATAATCAATTTAAAATTGCCAGGCAAATGTAATACAATCACCCTGTTATTCCGATTGAATTCCATTACGAATACTTAGTTTCTATTTGAAAACAGTTCATATGGCAGTATGATTAACATAACGTAACGTTTGATCCAGCGAATCACCTGCTTAAAGTCACGATTCTCTTTGACGGATTTATACATAGGATGAATCTATTGGGGGAAAAAATTGTATAGTCCTTGTCCTACAGCGGATCCATCCTATAAATTTGACTCAGTGTGAATATTCTCAAAGGTGTACTAATTTTTAAAAAAATCATTTTTAACGTATCGATGTTAGATAACTGATTGCAAACCGGTTCGTGACTTCTCTGAATTGATGACCATTTGTCTAAATTATGAATGGCATCTTTGCAGCCTTGTCCAATCCGTATATAATCAATCATCACCAATATTTTTTTTAGAAAATTATAAACGATGCGCAAGTGGAGCGATGTTATACACCGCAGTAGACTATTAGGAATACGTTCGATTAATCCATTGAAAATTTTAAGCTTTCACATGTAAGACTTCAGGTGGCATTTAATGGGAGCTCATTAGGGAGGTTAATTTACACGCCGGCCTTAATAGGTTAATTTTCAGCAAACACCGTCGAAACTGCTTTACAGTCATAAATCCTCTGCGAACTTAAATGGTCGCAAATTAACGTGCTCAATCTGGTTCTTCGACGGCAATTAAATCGCTTCGATTTGCGATCGATGAAAGCCTGTTGTTATGGGGGTTAATTATGTGCAAACGGTTTTAATTATGGTGTCAACGCATATTTACTGCAAAACCACGCTCTTCAATAAATCGCAATAATTGATTTGTCCTTCTTCCAGCTGCTTTCAAACAATCATTCATTGTAGCCGATTCTCGATTTTATTAGGGAATTTTCCACAATATCAATACCAATCAATTGGGCGCCATATCGGCAATGAAAATCCTTAATTAAAATATTTATATATATAGATATTTGCCGTAAGCGATTGATTGGATTTAGAAGCAAAAATATAAATACAAAATAATTTTAATCATTCATTGATCATTTAAAAGTATGAATTAAATTTATCACAATCGTTTGAATACCAAGCAACTTCTTCCCAATGGTTACTGCCAATGATGATTCATACAAATTGTGTAATTATTCATGAAAGATTTAAGCTTTTTAGTCCAATGAAATATTAATTTGGTTTGTTAAGCATTTAAATTTGCAAATAATGGTAAATTAGCAAATAAAATTAGTCGGAGGTCAGTGTAAGAATCGTATGACATGCCATCTATGATCCTTGAACGATAATTAAGGAGATCCTTGGCCTGAAATAGATTCTTTGGAGCTTTTATACGTTAAACATATAGTCTTTGGATGGAAACAATCAGACACTGGAGTGGTTATAATAAAGCTAGTCTTTGAAAATGAGGATAAATCAACCCAAAATAATAACAATGAACATCAAACGACTTGATATACTGGTTGTATATCTTTATGAACGAATTAAGATCTAAAAAACAGCATCCAATATGCATTAATGCCAAAAAAAACTTGTTTCAAAAACTCAATCTTTATAAGCTTGTTGCGTATCAAATTAGTTCTGGATATAAAGTGTTAATGCATAATTCATAATTGATGATAAGACTATCGATTCCCTCAAATCATATCCGGCCCTACATGCAATTTACAATCGAAAGACTTAGTTCCTATGGGCATATGATCACTTTTACTATCGAATGAAAATGGTCAGAAACATACATACAAAATAGTTGGTTTATCTGAGATGTATTGGGAATGCAAATTAATTCGGTTCGTTTTTTGCGGTCAAAAATGAATTTATTTCAGAACAAAATAAAAGAAAAGAAAAATCAAAGCATTTTCCATCGCTTTGTCCCACTTTTCAAGTAATTTTCGAATTGCATCTCGAAAAAATATCTTGTCTTTTGAGGTGATCCATGTTAAGAGCCAATTTTCAATTTCTGCGAAAGAAGTGAACTTGATGAGTTGCCAAATCACGCTGCATAAAGTATACATTTCTCATTTTCAGTTACAATCTGATGTAAAAAAAAGCCTTTCTTTGTTGTCTTTGAATCAGCTGCTCGCAAGTGAAAATTCTTCTTTCAACGTTGCCTTGTTTTTGAATCTATGCACCCAATTGACTTACTTGTGAATCATTTCCATGGATTTCAATCCTACAGAAACTCCTTGTTGATGATACTGCAAGCTCATCTTGCGTTTTACTCGGATCTTCATCGAGTAATGTCTCCAATTCTTTATCTTCAATCTATCAGTTGAAGCATTGTCATCATAAGTTTCCACAAGCATTCGATGCGCTTCAGCTGCACTTTTCTCCCAATTAAAGCAGAAAACTAAAACCACACCGCAAATGCTGCTTAGTTAACACAAAATTTGACATATTCAACACAGTAAAAAACAAGTTTTTCTTATGAAACCCAAAGTGATATAAACTTGAATATTATTGACAGATGTCTAACGTCTCTGAAACCACTGAAATCAGCTGTCACTTTGAAACATTCATAACAGCTAGAGCTAACTTTTGAAAATGGACCGAATTAATTTGCACTCCTAATATATTTCGAACTTCAGTCAGAAATGCCAATGACTCCTGTTTTCGATTATTGATCCTCATACCCACCCCTCTCCTGCAGAGCTTTACTGCCTCCTAGGAAATAGGATTAAGATCCCGATCTTTCTAATTTTAATATCTGTATCCCCACCGATCCTGAAATCCAGTCA
Source organism: Stenopsyche tienmushanensis (assembly GCA_008973525.1). Taxonomy (NCBI): domain Eukaryota; kingdom Metazoa; phylum Arthropoda; class Insecta; order Trichoptera; family Stenopsychidae; genus Stenopsyche; species Stenopsyche tienmushanensis. Next base: position 51,182 of record WACJ01000163.1, on the reverse strand, counting down.
TGTGACACGCAAAATCAGCATTTTAGCGTCGGAGCAATTTTACCTGACGCTATTATGACTAACTATTATTATTTTCCAATTTAATTGAATGCTATCATTATTCAAGCTTCCGCATTTGGAAGAGAAAATGTCTTCAGAGAAATGTTGTGCAATTCTAAGACACTTTCCCGAACTTTATAATAATATGAACTAATCATTTCTAATTAATCTAGGCTTCAGCTTAGTCACTTATTTCAGTGCTTCTCAACTTTTTTTCAAATATTAATGCTATTTAAAAATATACCTATTTCCCATGATAGATAAATCCCATGATAGATAAATAATGTTGTATAAGGCTTAAAATTAAATTTTATTATTCTTATAAATTTGCACATTTTTAATCCCTGGTTTGAGAAGCATTGTTTGGATTTTACATTTCAAATATGCAAATCGTCAAATTTATGACAAACCATATGTATGTCGCGATAAGCATATCATAATAACGCCAGTATTAGCTTATTTGTATATTATTGATATCAGTGAAAATGTATATTTTATGTGTAATATTATCTTCGCTATAAATATTATTAAAAATAAATAAAAACAGCAATAATTGCTGCGCAAAATGTAAATTCTTTGATTTTCATTGGTCAAATTATACCGTGCAAAAACACCATAATCATGCCTCTACAATGTCTGCTCATGTTCGCCAATCAATGTAAATATTTTCACTAACTGTGAATACACGAGGGAAACAGATACGCTCTCGCTTTTATTTGAAATTACGGTAATCTCATATATAATTGTCGATGGCGAATTGAGAATAGCTGACCTTGAAACGGCATCAGCAAAATTGTTCCGAGACACACTAACCCACATCGCGGCCGGCGAAAGTCGCCATTAAAAATTTACAGCTTTGCCAATGCAGCACATAGCTGGCGATATCCTCGCGAAAGCTGCAAGATTTGTATCGTGGAGTTCAGAGAAAAAAATGTGGAGAAACACGTCTCTCGATAAATGCCAAGGACTAGTTCTCGCTGGATCGTGTGCATTCATAGTGCATTCAATTGCATTTTTTTTATCTTCGAATCCACGGCTAAACATAACCATTGGCGCTTAAAAAACCATGAAGTCTTAATTGATACATAAATTTGGCAAAAAATTGATTACATCTCCTTAACAATGCGAAAGTAAAGCGGAACATGCAATAATAAGATGCGGAAATCGATTTCGACTTTCCGGCACTGATTGCATGCCATTCGTATCAGTATGGGCGATATATCCTATCTAATACGGAAGAAGAATTCTAATATTTTTTTCTGAAGAGATATTACATTAACAATTGGTATTTTTTGCGTCCATTTGACAACAACGTGAATTTCGGACGACATGCGCCACAATTATGAAGGTAACCTCACGTTCTGAGCAAACTCCTTTCATGTGTGCAGAACGTGATTACGTGATGAATATTTCATTTTTTAATCTAGAAATTATCCATGCACTTGTTCATGTTTCCTGACATCCTTATTTGCAATTTTATGGAAGTAACCCGTGTCATTTATTGTCACGCGTATTTGCTTTAAGTTGCAATAAAGCATGTGGTCAATTTAATATTAGACCGGAGAAAAAGCACCGAAAATTGAATGGAAATCAGAAAAGAAGCAAATAACAGCTGCTTCGACTCAAGATACGGATTTGCTAGTCTTCAAGAAAAAGAAACTCAGCTATAAGGCTTCAGGCGATGAGCCTTTTCTACAAGTTAGCTCATTCACTTATAAATTTCTAGGAAGAAATTTCAAGTATTAAAATAATGGCCTCGCGTCAATTCAATCTCACCCTATGCTACACAAAGTATTACGAATGTAAGCTTATCGATAAGGCCGACTTTGACCTAAATGATAACGTTGAATCAAGTGATACACGCTGCGCAAATATACATTTTTTGTACATTTTTAGTTGACACATCATTGTGATCCAAATTATGACCTTACTGTTACTTAATTTCGTATGGCCGCTCACTGCTTCAAATAATTGATGAAATTCTACCTATCTAAAAGAAGTGATTTTGTGTATTAACACTCAGCTGAATTGCGATTTAATTATAACGAATTTAAATGAAGACCCAATTTAGTTTGCAAATATTGAAATACGACAATTTAAAAACTAAACTACGTTTATATATTTCTATACAGTGAGATGTCTTCAATATTTTTTCCAAATTTTTCTAGAAACTACCGATTAAAAAAAAAAATGATATGCCCTCACATCAAGCGAAAGACAATATTTTGCGTAACCCGTCAAGAATGTGTTAATCCTTAGAGCATAGGTCATATTTTTATAAAAGCCATGCGACCCGTGGAACACACAAATGGGACTAAAACTCGAAAAGCAAGCATCGTCACATTTGGGTATGAATGATGCATACCACATCAGAATTGCGTGAATCATTCCGCAAATCCAAGAATTCATCAGGAATACTGGCTAAATCAAGGAAAAAAGAATGGATCGTGTCAATGCAGTTTTTTTTTTTCTTTCAGCTCGGGGAAGTAACACTGAAGTTCGTTTTCAAGGGATTCGAGATGCCCAGTGTTCTCCTCCTTCAAATTTTCACTTATTTTACCTTCAGATTCATCTACCACACTGTAGAGTTTCTCAAACATGTCAATATTTCCAAGGTTTATTTTTATTCGACAGTTTTGCAGCTTGGATATAAATGTCACACACAAATGTGATAATATTCGTTTCATTTTCTTGAAGTTTCAGATTAAGCCTATTTTGCTGTTCTAATATATCTGCTAGATATGCCACTCTTTTCAACCAAGTTTTATCGTTAAAGTATACTAAAAAGCCATGCTCCTCTTGCACTTCCAGGAACAACACGAGAACAGAAGAATCTCGTGATCAGAAACCATCTCTTTACAGAGTTCTTTCAACAGAAGAGCTCCAGATTTGATGTAATTTACGATTTTTATCAACGAATCAAGTACCTCTTGCAGACGCGTTGGAAGAGTCTTACTAGCAAGGGCATACCGGTGAATCATGCAGTAGATTCCTCTTGCTTGGGGAGCTAGTTCTTTTATTTTTTTTCTGAAAGCCCGATTTTGACCCAAGCATAGATGGTGGACCATCCGTACAAACCCCACAGAAGTTTTTTTCCTTATTAATCTTCTTTATAATATCTTCACTTTTTCTGGTAGTTTCAAGTCCACTACAAAATAGGAACTCTTCTTTGATATCATCTGAATGAATATATTTCAGAAAATTAAAAAAACTGAGCACACGAGCTTACGTCTGTTGATTCATCAACTTGAAAATAAAACAATGGCGAAACCTTGATTTCATTCAAAATCTGCTCTTCAACGTCTACGGACAGTTCGAATATACGTTGCTGAACAATATTATTAGACAGAAATATTCGTTGTATCTTTATTTCACTAGAATCCTTAAGAATTAAATTCACAATTTTTAACATGCTGTGTTTGATGAGCTTTTTTCCAACTATGTGAGGTTTTTTTGCTTGGCAATTTCCAACGCGACTTCATAAGATACCTGCGCTAATGCTGTGCTCGCAAGCTGAAAGCTTCTTATTCGATCAAGTCTCTGATGTTTGCAACTAGTTTCATGCCGACGAATGAACTCCAAAACCTTTTTAGTGTGTTCTGAATGCTTTGTCTCTAAGTGACGTTTGAGTTTTGAAGGCTTCATAGACTCATGACTGAGAAAAACCTTGCATAATACGCATTGTGACTTCTCTATTCTATTGTTATTCACGTCAGTAAAGCCTAGTTTCAGATATTGAGTAATTTCTGTGCGTCAGGGTATCAATACTTAACATTATAGTGCACCTTGCTTATACATTAGCGCGATAAATATATCCGTTTATCAAAATACACCGTAGCAACCAAAGGGTTAAGCGTACATTATATTCACATGTCATATCTTTCAAACACTCATAGACGGTCCATTCTACTAATATTTTGTGATTTTCTTTTATTGCAATGTAACCAGCTCTTTTATGAAACCTTATCATCGTCAAAATAAACCAAAATTGGCAAGTAGCAGACGTATTCTACATTATATTTTACTTCAAATGCTCTTCAAATTTGCTTTATTGTGAACATCGATCAGCCAGATAAAGTTTATTATATTACTCCATCATCATCCGCTTGGCTATCTATCTATTAATTCCCAGGTCATTTCTCTCGAATAACAATCCATTATGGTATTTGTCCATCTTGCTATTAGCTCCCAAAATAACGCTGCAAGCTTTCATCGTCTTTAGATGGTTCTCATATTATGATAGGCATACTCTTTGTCAAGGTCCTTCATCTTATTTCATCAAATATTTTCTTGTGCTGCTCTTAATTTTTTTCAATGGCCTCCTTATCTTATTTCAGTATTTATGATAAACTATACAGTTTTTTAATGTATTTATAGTAATAAAGTAGCTTTATTGCATTAGTTCTATATAATAAATGTATTATTAAAAATAATTTACATTTTGTAGACCATAAAATTCTTACGAGAGTGATTTATGTTCGATTTATGGCATTTTCGAGGCATCCTGAAGAATTCTTAAGTGCCAATTATTTTTCACAAATTGTTAACTTCACATAATTTAGATAGTTTATTCGATGAATTGTAAGCCAATCAATCATAATGACATATATCGTAAACCGTATAAAAAGATGCATGATCTATAATCATCTATGTTGTATTTTAGTGAAAATAATTGCAAAGCATATGATAAATCGATTCGTTCGATGAAATATCTGCGTTTGTTCAATAAGAAAACACATTTTTCGATGTCCGGTCGGATGTTTGATTGAAACGATAGAAAGTCTTAATTGCTTTTTCTCAAATGGAAGAAAACTCTTTTTTTAAATCAGGTAGAATTCCGATAATAATTGGCAAATAGTTTTTGGAAATCGATTAAAATAATACTCAAATGTTTTTAATGCTTATCACTCTTTTTTGAACTGAGGTTCCAAAAATTAATTATGAAATTTAAATCCATTGATTATATCAATATACATGGTGTTTTGCACATGGACTGACAAACTTTTTTGGGGATTAGGGGGGTCATTTGTTACGTTTCACACATCATTCAATAAGTCGTTAAATTTGAAGAAGTATCAATTTGCCAGGGTCTGGTTAAGAAAATACTTTTTATGTTTATGATGTTTTAATTAAATTTTTTAAACATTTGATTCAAATTATTCCATGGCTGGCACGGTCACCAGACCTGACACCACTGGATTTCTTTATCTAGTAACGTGCCTCTACCACTACCTCTCTACTCTGTAGCAAAAGACCTCTAACCCCCAAAAAAATTTGTCGGTCTATGTGCAAAACATCCTGTATATATCAGAGTGTTTCTATCTGTAGCTCAAACTTTCATAAAAAGCATTGAACTTCATTCCAATTCAAACTTCTGTCTCATTTTTTTGCCATCTTTGCCAATTGCTTAAATATTAAGAAATTGCCATATTTATCTTCATTTTTTACATATTTACAAAATTATTCAAGATACTTTGTCTGTCGACTAATCAAGTGTGAACGTTTCGTCGGTGATTCCCCTTATTTTTTTTAATAAATAGTAGTGTTGCGTAGTCATATAAAAAAATACTAGTAGCTTGTTCAACCTGTCTATAATGACGTACAATGACTTCCATAATTATTCATATGAGGAATAATTTAGAGCCTAATTGATATAATGACAAAGTCCTTCATGTTTTTGTCGTGTTTTTTTGCTATTATATTTATTAAATAATTAATTAATAGGCATGTTATACATGGATTAACAGAAATACTTCCTTTTTTATGCAAAAAATTAACAGAAATATATGTATATCTATGAGATTAGACTCGCATTTATTCATACATTAAAAATAAATAACGAATCAAATTGCTAAATATTTAACAAATTTATTTCATCTACTTTTGCAATATTAGCTTAAATAGTATTTGTATTTAAAATGGAACTAATAAATGCTAAACAGCTTATTTATAAAGGAAAAGGAGAAAAATTTTGCTTGTCTAACGTTCCCACAGATGCATAACGATTATAGTCGACGTAACTAGAACAAGTTTCAATAGTTTCATAAGTAATAATTAAATATAAGTCTATGAGAAAGATGAACAAATTATATATTCGTCTCCTTATAATCCAAGAATTCAACACATTTGTTATTATTGTGGGCTCATTTTATATAATCAACGTTATCGGAATTTTTTTCACCCTATACGTATTATTACAGTGTACTCTCGATTATCCAGATGCAGATTTTGTGATTTGCGGATTATCCGTGCCTGAAAAATATTGATTCATTTTTGATTTTTTTTTTCTTATATGATTATAAAACATACACAACAAAAAAAACAAGAACCTCAGTCTTTTAGGGGAAATGAAATGAAAAATCTTCCAGTCGATTAATATAGCCAGAAAGGGACATGAAGAGACAGGTGTCGAATAGAAAGATTCTCGTCTTAGATAACTTATTTATTAATCTAGAGGGAGACCATGCCAACTGACCGGGGGAAGTACGTATTCCCGCAGCCAAGGCTATCCAAAGGTGTTCACGACATTTTCAATTTCTGGGGGAAAAAAATACGTTATTTGATCTTATACATAGAATAACACTATCTTGGTCAAAAGTAAAGCTAGATACACTTATTCGATCATGGAGAAAAATTCTTCTTGGTATGGAAACATATTTAATGCATTTTGAAGAAAATGAAATATGAGGATTATTGAATAATCCGTGTTTTCCAGTTATCCATGTTCTTTCTCCCCAGCATTAGCCCGGATAATCGAAAGTCAACTGTATAATATTTCCGTTTGATTATCTCGATCCAAGTTTAGCTATCCTGGATCTAAAAAAAAAAGACCGAGGCGCTAAATATAGTAGGATAGGACCGAGTAAGAATGACTGATTTGCAACAATAACTAAATGATCATTTAAAAATAATGATAATTTCGCCACTCACACTAGATATTTCTACTTAAAATTCTTATTCAAATAATCTTATCATAATACAATCATATTATTTATGGATAACAACGGGAACATACCATATTCTTCGATACGTTCACCTGGATGGCCCGCTGTGTGATCGTTCAGAAATAAAACTCATAGGTCATGCAACCTGGGATATGGATTTTGCAGTGGACTAAGTATTTTGTATGCTGAATATTCCAAATTTAATATTACCAATCATAATAGATATTGAATAGAACCTCATATAACAATCTTACTACAATAAGTATATTCTTCAGATGGATAAATCATTCTGAAAATATTCCTATGCTAATAATTATGCATACTGTAGAAGGCTATCGAAAATTACGATTTTTTTATTCGAAGTTAGTACGTGATGATTAGTCCTTTTTGTGCTGTAAATTTAAATAAAATAACATGAAATTAAATTCGAAAAAATATCTTATTTTGTTGTAAAGTTTCACATAGAACGTGCTCACATTCACAAATCGACATTCGAATATTGAGCACGTTTTATCGGCAAGAAAAACGTGCTTCAAAATATCAATTGCTTCAATTGGCTTTGTTAAATTGAATGCACAAAGCCATATTTGAATTTGAAAAAAAATACCAATGCAGTGAGTCATTTTGAGAAGCGCTGCTCAGCTCTTAGTCTAAATGCAAACCACTGAAAATAGTTTTGCTCGACTCGTCGTTTTCAGCGTTTAGTTCAGTTTTTTGCGGATAGATTGCGACAATTTCTTCACGAGAAAAATGAAAAATTCGCTATGGTTCCTTAACTGTTAGCATTGAATATTTTATCGCCATCATCGACTATTTCATAATCTAATTATGCCATTAAATAATCCACAATGGCTTATCTGGACGCGAATGCAAATACAACCAATTTCCTTCGTCGAATCCAATGTCAAGTCACTAAACTGTTGTTCATAAATTATAACGTAATAAATAAATGCAGCATTGGCGCATATAAATTGTTAAACCGGAAATTAATTATACGCTCGCACTGAACCGGTTAAAATTAATTCAATTCGCGAACATTGAAGCATCGGACACAATATAATTATACTTTTCGGATGAATGAATGAGGAAAGAATCGATATGATCAATTCCGACTAAAGCTCAATTTTTTGTATTCTCATTAAATCGTTTAGCATAATTATTGATGATTAATATGGAATAGCAATATGTAAGCTTAATGATCGCATAAATCGATGCATGTTAATAACATCGGTCTGATTATGAGAATCGATATACATATGGATGCATTTCTAAATAATTGTACATACATTATGCAAACTTGCATTTTGTATCCATTTGCTTTTATAATGTCCAAGTGTTAATTGGATTTCTTATAAAATGTTCATCCTACCGATAAATTTGGGAGATTCGAAGTAATAAATATTCGATCCAGATTTATACTGATTTCCTGGATCTGAAATTGAATACAACCATTATTGGTCATCTATTGCTTTAAATTTCTATTCAAGTCATCATCATCATAGTGCAACCACAAACAGTCCACTGCAGGACTATAGGTCTCTTCAATATTCATTCACAGGAAGGGGTTACATCCAATTCGTTTGTATCATACACTTCCTCTTTCGATCGATATTTCCTCAGAAGATTGTGAAAAACTATTCTAGACAACCTTGTTGATTTTACTGAAAAAGGCTTTCTGAAATACAAATAGTCCAGATACAGTCCAGGCACTGTCGGGCTAGTTTAGGGCAAATTTGTTTATATCGTCCAAAATTGTAACAATGTGTTTTAATGTAAAAAACATAATCACAATTGATATTGCACACACGTTATTTGATGAAGCATCTCACTTTATTAGGTTTTTTAAGTTTTTAAGATTGCGAAAAACAAAATTAATAAGAAAAAAGTTTAATGTGAAAAAAAATCCTACGAACTTTCATTCAGCATTTAATGTTTTATTTTGATCATAAAACATTTAAAGTTTGTTTTAAAACATTTTAAGGGCCTCATTATCTCGCCTTTTAGATAAGCAATTTTGTACGGAATATTTTAAAATTGCAAATTCTTATTAAAAAAAACATCTACAAAAGCAAATTTAAATAAGCAAAAAATCTTAGCCTTTCGAACTAAACCCTTTTTCGCCTTTGATTTAAAACATGGTTAAATATTTTATGAATTTATATGAATACGGGCTAAACTTTTCAGACCCTGGCTTATTTTTTGTTGGCCAAAATTCATTTTTAATTCATCAAAGTCTAATGAAGAAGTCTTTTGTGCGAAGAAAACGAATCCCATTTTGGGAGGCAAAAGTGCCCTTGGTTGAGATCGCTCCGTCGTTTTACCTTATTATGAAAGTTTCAAGGCAAAGGCAATTTCTAAACAAACAACGGCACTTAAGGATTTGATTATATATAATTTGGGTTTAGCTAAAATTATCTCTCGTATCGCAGGGAATTATATAATGCCTGTTTTATTATTTCAAAATGGGCATAATTTGTATTTTCGTTGTTTGATTAGATGAATTTTTCTGCAGCTCCATTGCAATTTGTTCGAATTAACACTCGCCGTCCGCAGATTTATCGCCTTAAATCGTTGTTTAATATTGGAGATTCATTGAAATTCATGTCAAGTGGAACTTCTTCGAGTTTTTCTGCAAAACTTTGATACAACGTACCCGGTTTCCGAGCGGATTATCTTTGGCATTGACATGTAATTGGGTTATTGACAGTAATGGAAAACACATCTTTGCTTTTCAAATGCCTCGAGTGTTAAGAACTTCTTTAAAACAATGTACAATTAAGTGGCCAGCATGAACAGAGCATACACAATATAATATTAAGGGGACCGGAAAGTAATCCATTTTTATTACCATTTGCAATTCTTAGTAATCTAATGATTTTCTTTAAAAAAATATATATAAATAATTAGTAAGAAGGATTATTCCTAAGGAATACTTCTGTTAATTTTGCAGAGTGATCGCAAATGAAACTATTGCATTAAATAAAATATAACCAGACATAATGCAAAACGTATCACTGCATCCAGTGCACAACTTCTAAGTGTAGTTTGACGTCTATATATCGCCATGCCGCACTTTTGACAGATTTTTTTTTACAGAGATATAACGAGGTTCTACACTCAAATGGTTTAATCAATTAATTATAATTTTTTACTCCTCGTGTTCCAATAAGGACTTTTATACGATCTTAAACAATATTCAGTCTGTTTTCTAGAAATAATTTCATTCAAATAGAACAGTTTCATTTCACTTCTGATATTATCGTAATTTTATATTCGCAATATTTTTGTGCAAAAGTGACAGCTATTAAAAAATAAGAAAAATTGAGAAAAAACAACGATTGTGAATATAATATATGCATGAATTAGAAGATAGTGTTTTTTGTAAAGTGCAAACAACTAATAAAAACATCAAAAATGACTATACTAGAAAGACTACTATTTTTTCACCGAATTATTTTTTACCAAAAAATTGATAAAAATCTTACCATCTAAAAAATATATATGCAGCTACGAAACTGTTTTTTTAAAGAACGCAAAGGGTTACTTAATTCCCTAAACATTAATAACTTTAGCACATCATTATCATCCAATTTATAAAGCCTTCTCGTTCTAGAATCGTCCTTAATGTTCTTATCGCCATTTTTAACAAAAAATTACCTACAAATGAATCTATATTTTTTTACATAAGCTTCGTTAATCTCCATTCCCAGGTTAAATAAAAACAGCTTACAATGACGCAAATATTCGTCATCGACTGTTGGTCTTGACATGTCATTTTTATTTTGAATCAAAAACGACGATTCTAAGTAAAAACAATAAATTGACAAATGTGATTTTTTCGACGAATTTCTTGAACCTTGTTTCGATGCAAACTGTAAAAAGAAAGGCCTCGTAGTTTTGATAGTCGAAGTCGAAGAACCATATTTTAAGCATAATTATTATATCCTATCCATAATATCCATTAAAAATAGTTTTCAGAAGCCGTATAGAATGTGAATGTATTTATATAAATATGTTGGCCTTATGCTGTTTATATCAGTGGCTAGATTCACCATATTTTCCCCCCAAAAAAAAAAATCGGAACATGCTAAACGGTCAGTTTTTGCATATACTAGCGTTTGGAGGTCGTTCTTTGCACTGTTAAAAACAAGCAATCAATCATGTTTTCATTCCAATATTGTGTACCAATGAGCTTCGGAATGGGAATATTCCATGGCTGTAGGTCTAAAACTGGGTTGCTTTTTTGGAACGTTCTTCGACAACAACAAAACGACTAATTGAGTGTTTATTATGCATTTTTTATTATTAATTAATTAAGCCTTGATGCTAGCAAAATTTTAATCGTTTTTAATGAGTAAGTGTCGATGGAAAATTTTGCGAAACGGACGACGGCGTCCGGTGCAACCTCAAGCCTAAGGACGCGAATGTACGCCAAAGAAAGAATTCGAAGAACTTCACGGTTCCAATTAAAGTTTTTAGAAACAAACTAAATTGGATTTCTTGCAACGCCACGGGCACTTGACTTATTTGAAATTTCAAGAAATCCAGTCATCCCTCCAAAAAATATATCAAATGGAGCAAGGACCTATGAACAAAGCGTTCTTTGGAAGCGCCAATCCGATCTTATGATTTTAAAGGCTATTATGAGATAAATCATATTTAATGCGGGACAAAAAATACTAATATTATATTCGCCTATTATAATTGATGAAGCCTATGCCAATTAAGCTTTGATATAATCAATTTACTTTGACGTTATCTTTAGCTGTGGCAGTCATCAGCGTCTTTGTCAGCAATATTTGATACTAATCGATGACAAAATAAAAATACAATGAAACAAATATTAGAAAATGTGGAACAATTGCTTACGGAATGAAAAAAATAATTAGTATTAGTAATGCAGTTTGTTAATCCTTTCAATGCGCGATCCTTCTTTGGATACGTTAGCACCATGTCCGAACACATAAATGCACTTACATTTTATCTTATGCTTGTACCTATCTTCAAGAAACACGATTGCCTTTTAATTATGTGAATTAATTTCAAAATAAAACACAAACTCATTATAGTAAATCAAAAAAACTGAGTTCAAATAGTTACATAAAATATTTTGAAGAGAAAGCCCCATTTTCAGTCATCATTTTATATTCTAGTTTTTCATGTTATCATCAGATAATTTAATTAAGAACAATTTTTAACGACTTCATCATTTTTCAAACGAACACTTTTCGACTAAAATTGTAATCAAGAACAACAAATCATAATTGTATGTTCAACTGTGTTTATTTGTTAACATATCTAAGTTGAACTAGAAACAAATAAGGATATCTGCCATTGAAAAACACATTAGGGAAATAAATATCATATTCTTTGGAATAAAAAAAAGAACAGAGAAGCTATTATGAAATAGAGGATAAAATTTTACAAATAGTAAAAAATGAGCTAAATGTTGATTGTGCTAGGACAGATTTGGAGGTGGTTAGAAAAATGAGCAAATACGACGAAAATAAAGTAAGACCTATTGTTTTAACGTTTACTACCTATGGCAGAAAAATAGATCTTTTGAAAAATAAAAAATATATGAAATCCAAAACTATATACCTTAAAGAAGACTTCCCACCCCTATGTTTATGGATGGGCATCGTGAAGTCTAACACCAACCCGGAGTAAAAAAGGGCAGCAGACATTTAAAAAAAATAATTAGAGATAACACCTCTTAACCAAAAAGAACGTTCATATTAAAAAACACGGAAACCACAACAAGCCCAGAAGAAAAACAAGACATAGTCCACATAGGGAAGTCACTCTAAAAAACCAGAACACGTCACACCCATAAAAACAATAAGAAAAAGAAAAGAGAAAAAAAATACGTCGGACTGACACAAGACAGAGTAATTTTTAAAAAAATTGGAGGAGGTTTTCACCGCAATAAAAGTGGCCCTAATTAAATACTAACATACTTAATAAGATAAGTTATATTTTTTAATGTTATGATATGTAGCCCTGCCTTTGTGCAAAGTAGGTAAGAATTCCTCGAATAGAAAATATTTTAAATTTATTTAACGTAGTCCGGGAAAAATCATTTAAAGTTGATTTATTTTTATTCGCATGTGAGAATGTGAAACACGGTCTCATGCATCATAATTCAAATTGTTAGACGACGCTACCATCGCAATGGTTCAAACAGAAGCCCTCTCTCCTTCTGTTTATCAGAATTTTAATATGATTTGGTCGAAAATTTAGAATGCCTCCTCATTCATTCGTGTCAATGCATTAACAACGGCAATTTTCTCGCTTCGGTGATACTAACATGCATTGCCGGATACATTTAATATATTTAATTATAGATGTCTGTCCGTCCGTTTGTCTGCTCTCTACAGAATTCTAATTCTTCTTGTTGGTCAAAGCATAATGTTGCAACGTTGCTCTTTATAATCCTACCCAAAATATAGCCGTCCTCGCCCTCCTGGTGAAATAAATACATACGATATTTTGAAAGTCATTTATTACAAATGATTATTACAGTTCCACAAGTGGATACCACTATATTAATAGACACTGCAAAAAAAATCACAATCTGAATTAGAATCTGAACCGTTACAATAAGGGTTCAAAAACTGAATGATTACTTAGATGCTCTATTAGGATTTACAAAGGCACCCTTATCCATTTACTATCACTTTAATATACAAGTGTAGTAAATTGAATTTTCGCTTTAACCTTTTGAGGAGTAAGCAAATTTAAAATCGATGAAGTCGTTGATGTCATAATCGCTTTATACCGATTACTTTCTGTCAGCTCCTATCAGCGTAAAACAATCTTCAATTCGAGGCAGAGTCAATTGTAAATAAGCACTGTTGATAGCATACACGACCACGTCATTTCTTTACATAAACAATACACAAAAAAACGATTCATTTGCTTTTGCTTTAGAAGCAAATAATAATTGGACATAGACTCATTCAAGAAGCAACAACGAACAGGAAGCAATTAAATAAATAAACACTGCCGACAACACACAATATTCGGTCATTTTTTCAAGTAAACAAATAACAAACTTGAAATCGAAATCATTATTAGTCGATAAATTTGGGCTAACGATCCATAAAATCATGCGATATATGCAAGGAAGCTCTCCGTCTCTGTCTCCCGAACTGAACTACGTTCTCTCTCTGTCTCTGTCTCCAAGCTCAATGTACAAGAGTGCTCTTTCTGTATAATGGAGAGGGGGGGGGGGATCCCAGGCCCTGGGATAGTACTCTTTTAAGGGTTAATAATTCATAAAATTATATTTTTCCATGATTTTAGAGTATTTTAGATTATTATCGTGACTTTTGTTACTCAGGCCAATCTTTAAATACTTTTGTAATCGTTATGAATATCAAATACAAGTACTTCAGTTTAAATTCAACATAAACCTTAATCCTGTAAACATAACTGTAAAAATATTTAAACGAAATAATTTCATTTAAATCCATTCACAGTGTAATAGCATTAAATTGAAATCTACAAATCTCTTTTTTTATCTACAAGTAGTTTACGTTAATCAACGCCCTAGCGAGGAGGGGGGGTGGGCTGGACTCCTTGCACTCCAGAAATCCCTTTCCAGTGGAGTCAAAGAGGTCGTCTAGAGTAGTTTTCCACCATCTCCCAATGAAAACTACTCAGTCTTTACAAACGTCCCACACTCCATATCGAGACGTTCGCGAAAGCGTTCGTCAACTCGTTTATTCAGGATACTCGTTGGGTGAGCGATCAAAATAAAACTCGATAGTAATGCTACCTTCAATATCAAGCGAATGAGGAGGTAAATGTATGATACAGACGAGATGGATGTAATCCCTTCCTGTGAATGGAATTTGAAGAGGCCCATAGTTTTTCAGTTGACTGTTAGTGGCTGCACGATGATGATGATGATGATGATTATTAAATAAACGTCGTCTATTTTTGATACAAGATGGCTAGGAGTTTGATAGACGTGGCTAAAGTTGTACCGCTCAACTTTCAAAGGATTGCAGTATTAAGTATATATAATATTTATTATAAGAAACTACAATATATTTTCAACATATAACATATAAGACATTTATTTACATATATTAAATTTTTTTATAAATGTTTCCTCCTGTACTAAATTATATATATATATAGTTCTTATTTTGACATTTAGCTAGAAAATTCCATATTTGCGGCGATCGCCGTTGACTGGTGATATGTATAGGGTCTTTCAATAGAGATGCACAATTTTTAAATGTAAATTAAACAAGTTTTCTGTGGAATATCTACTCATATTTTTTGTATTTGAAAGAATATTTTATGGCAATAATTATAAAATATAATGTTATTCAAATATTCGCCGTGACTTTGATTGGTAGTACGCATTCGGAAGGTCCAATTTTCGATAGCTTCGTCGTATAAATCTGAAAAAAGACGGAAAGGAACAATACGATTTTTAAATAATATTTTTGAAAATGTAGTCGCAATCAGATCCTCTGTAGATTCTCATGTCATATTATAAATCATTTTATTCTTGTATTACAAAATTACAATTCTTCTTCTTCTCGAGTTCTTACTGTTTTATTGCCTTAGGAAGATCTTACCAGCTGCATCTCATAAGTGCCGCACATTTGCAAACATATGTTAGTACGTACATACTAACAGCTATTAAAGGGTTGAAAAAAGTCCCAATTAAAATATTTTAGTGTTTTTTGTTGTTCAAAAACCAATAAATCTACATGAAATTTGTTTATGTATACACAACATTGATGGTGCTGGATATAAATACAATTATTTTATAAATTTATATCTAATCTGACGACAACCTTGGTTCTAAAAGGTCGAAATTCGTCGCTCTCAATAAAATGAATATAGACAACAACGAATTGTTTGCATTTCTTCATATTTATAATGAACTATTAAAAATGTTACAACTATAAATAGTCGGATAATCTTAATAGCTCTAAGAAAAAAATCTGCTTGTTATCTTCATACAGTCTTGCGTAACGTATAATTATCTCATGCTTCTTTTGAGAATAAGTGCATAAAATCATTTTTATATAAATTATGTATGAGCTTATCAGCAAGGACTACCAGCGTTGCTTCTGCCCTCTTTTCTTGTGCGATTTTCAAAGTATCAAAAACGAGCGAATCTCCGAGCAACGTCGTCAGTCACGTCGCGGCTCCCGATGGACAGTTACACCATCGCGCAGCCTTCCAATGGCTTCTGAACCTTCATCCGACCATATCAATTTTGGACGTATTATCGTCTTCTGATTGCCACGATCGATCCGGCTAAGCTGCCTCGCCTGCTAATCCATCAATGCTTTTTTGCCTATGTGTGTGAACGCATTCACAAACAAGTTTTGCTTCGCTCGAACAAACTGACTGATCCTCTTACCCGTTCTCTTCGAACACACTCGTCCGAGCTGGGCTCATGAATATATTTGTTGTAGTTGAGTGGAGACTGACTCGCAAGAGGTTGTGTCCGATCAATTAAAAAGGTCCGCCTCCCTTTAATGCGCCAAATTCGGTCGAATTGTGAATGAGATTCCGTATTTATTTGAACTGGTGTATTTGTTTTGAAGATGTCCGAAGGTCTGGAGGAGACAACAGGCTCCTATAGGCGCATCCTGAACTCAACTGGCTCCTTCTCCGAACCCAGCGATGGGATGGCAAAGAACTATCTGTCATCCAGTGGCGAAGGCGACATCTCCAACACTGACTTAGACAAGTAAGACTTAATCAATTTTTTAAAATAATTTTTGCACTCTTTTTACTATAAATTAAATTCTTAAAAAATCATTAATAATATCTGCATGCCAACTATTTTGATATAAAATTATATGCATTAAATAACTATGTACAAAATCTGTTTTGTATGACAACTTTCATCATAGTAAATAAAGGTGGTGCCATTGAACTCTTGCGATTAATGAGTAACTTTAACATGTGTATGTAAATATTTACTATGGAAAGTTTTCAATAAGATTTTTATTAAAAACATCTATATACGTATATTTACCCTATGCATAATATTTTACGTAACAAATATTATTATAAAAAGCATTTTAAATATTTCTACATGTTTCGATGATTAAGCGATTGGATATCTTTAGTTCAAATCCACAGGAGGTATGATTATTGATCACATTTTTAAAAATATATATGCGATAAATACCCATGAAAAGTTGTATATTATCATAACAGTATCATAAAAGAGAATTCAAAAACTATCAAGCAGAATATATTCTTAAAGATCATTCTGAGTTAGCTAATATTTTCTACTTGAAGGGTTTCAAAAGGTAAAAATAACATGTTTTTCTAATTTTTTTTATATATATAATAAAGAAAGATTTTATTCAAGCTTTAAATCATACGAAGGAGCAACATTTAAACAATATTTTAATAAAAAATCATTTAAATTTTTTGAAAATTCAGCCGTTAAGCCTTGATTTTCTGGGACTTTAAGTATAGCTCGTGATTGAAATTAATTATTTAAAAAAAAATTGAAATATGAAATTTTGGCCGATTAACATGCGAAAAAGTATAATTTTCGGTAAAAATTACACCATATATATTACCTTGTAAAATAAGGTTGTGATAAAAAAAAATAAAAAACCTTCGTCCAAATCACTGGTCAATCTTATCTAGAAGAAGTAAAAGTATACATATGGATTCAAATGTATCATATATTCATAGTTATTTAATATAAATTAGATATTTCGATATATTATATAAATTTTGTAGATTTCTAACACTTCGTTGTATAAGAAAACTTATTGCAATATTCAAAGAAATATGTAGATTTATTTAAATTTATCTTCTAAAAACGCTTTTTTTAATTTTTATTATAACTGCGAAAATTGCCCAAGACGACTGTAACCATATGGTCACACTGCTTTTGTTTGAAAGCTTTATGTTTAAAAATTTTAAAAGATAATTTCACCCTTAAAATAAACGATTCATTGGCAACAGAATGATCATGAAAATACATTGAGACGCTTCTGCCGGAAATTAATTTAATCTCTTTTTCGTATTTCTGACATGATAATCTGCCAATGTTCACGTAACGACTATCGCCATGTTGAAAAGGCTTTGAACATGGTGGCTCAAAAATAAATTTTAGATCTTGTCGTTGTTAAATTACAATAATTATGACTTATGCCACTTTCATAATCATCGACAAATTTGCATGTTCTTTTTCCCCGTTATTATGTCCAACACATTAAGGTCAGTAAAACATGTTTGTAAACACATTTTTTCTATTAATTATTCCACTCGGAATAATTGAAATTAAAGCATGTACTCGAGCAGTGAATGGTTGTACAGGCTGTTTCATATTTACAATGTGATTGCAACAGTTTCGACGTCTCTAAATGAAGCTATCACGATGGCGAAATATCAAAACGCTAGTTTTTTGCTCGGTGAAGGCTCGCCATTCGGCCAAACTGTTCCCAGGACTGCCCAAATATACAATGATCGTTTTAGAATTCGAATTGGATTTTTTATGAAGGCGTTTTTGCGCCATATTAGATGAGTTGAACGGGTGAGAGGTCGGTTGTAATTGTAAAACGTAACATCGTCGGCGCTGTATTTACGCGGGATATAATTTTCGCGCGTATAAAAAATATTAAGCTCGTGTTACAAATGTATGCATGTCGTGTATAATTGAGCCGTATCATCTCTTGAATGCATTTTTTGCATGCTAAAACAGCTTGATTTCTACAAGGAAAACCCGATTTAATCGTAGATTCTAGGCGTTTTTATGATAAATTTAATCTATATAAAAACAGTGGCGCATGTGGAAAGCTTTCATGCTTTAAAAATGTTTCTTAAATTAAATTTAATATCATCATAGCCGTGAATTTAAAATGTTTACCGTAGATGTCAGTATTCTGCCACGTCTTTGGATGCTTTATTCTCGTAAGTGTTTCAACACTTCTTGGTGCTCTAGCGCTGTTTGTTTAGCAAATACTTATTCGCATTAAAATATAAAGCAATCAGCATTCATAGAGTCGTCGAGGACATTAATCTACTTTTGTTTGCGCTTGTCAAAAATAATTGTTGTGTTATTAGCTTGAGAGCTTTCGTATCGCAACTACAGTAATTAAACGCTTTATTTTTCGTTTAATCCGACGTTACTTTCATTTCGTACGTCTATCATTGCCTTCTTCATATATCTGCACAATCTCTTCGACAGCCTCATTTCGAAAATACTTTCCCCTTCGTGTCTTTATTACACTATGTCATGACAAATATAATTTTGGATCACATATGGCCTCAATATTGTATGTTGTATGTATGCAATTTTCACCCTGTGTCATGTTATGAAACACTTTGTCAGTCGACGTGTTAACATGCTCATTCTTTGTTTTTGCTTTCCTCCGCGGCGAATTTCTCAGTATTTAATGGTTATTTGCAATAGTCATTATTGTACGTTTTCTGCGAAAAATGAACGGTGTTAAATGTGTCTGTTTTTGTTCAATGCTGAAGTTTTTCTTCGCTGATTTGTCATTTAAGACCTTCGTCTTATCATTCGCGCTTATCAATAGATGTTTATAAATCGATCCATTGTTCTGCGATCGAACAATCGTGGCTGCATTATCGGACGCAAATAATGAAATTTGAATGTTAATGATTTATTACGAAGACGTGCTGATTTGTGATGGAAGAATCCCAAGACGATTGCGGACGTCAATTTAGAGCTTTTAGTAAAATAACACGTTTTCTTGACATAATCAGTTCTTGGAATTTGGCAATCCTTACCCTTGCCAATGATGACGTCTTTCATGATGCAGCATCATGAGATGGTACCCAAAAAAAAGAAGCTTAACGCCACTTTTGATTGTTATATCAATCTTAACTGAGAGATCGGCCTTCGGGATAGCCCCGCAATATTATATCAATGTTGTTTCTTTCATTGTGCAAAAATCTTAACGAGCAGATGATGTAATTGTTTTTTTTTTATCGGAAAAAATATACAACCTGCTTGGAATGGACCATTTTTTTTATTATGGAAGGCTTTGAGTGCATTTTTTCAAACGGTGTAAAAAATGTATTATGTCCTATCAAATCATTGAACGAAGCCACTGACGTCGTTTATTTATTCAAAGCTCAAATGAAAAAGCTACATTTAATTGAGCTTCACAAAAACTTCTAAAATAATATTTGCGATGATAAATCTGAAATGAATGCGTCATTTGAAAAAATATCATCTGATGAAAAGCGTACAAATATTTCCTTAATTTCCATATCATTTCTTCTGAAACCCAAATGTAGCCGATTTTCGATCCATTGTAATTTTTGGAGATCGGAAGAACCAAACAATAAATGCGGAAAAACAATGAACGTAGAAAAAAATATCTTATACTCTGTGTTACTAATTATGTAATTGTATTTTTCTGCGAAAATATGTACATATATTATAATACACAAGAGTCACGTTTGAATAGATTCATAGATAAAGCTTTGTAAAGAAATATGTAGCCTGGAAGACGTGGATATTCGTAAATCATTTTCATCAAATTTGTCCTTCAATCTTGAAATGCAAACGATCGCAACTAACTCCAAACCACTTGTTCTAAGCCAATATTGAAGCAAATCTCAATTAGTTCCAATATAATTGGAATATAAATACATTGATGATACAGTGATGATAAATATATTTTTTAACTATTGAATTGTATATTTGTGAATAAAACTCTTATTACAACCAATTGTGTTACAATCTTAGCATAATATATTTTTTCGAATGCTTTTTGTATGGATACAATTCAATTCTAAGTGTTTGCGTGAGCTTACGGTCACGCTCGTCTTTACAGCTGTCAGATTATTTCGCATTTGTTTATCCAAATATTCAAATCTTAAAACTATTTAAATAGCCATATCTAATCTACTGCTTTTAAAAATGTCTTTAGAAATTACAACGACTAACAATTATGATTAAAAAAAATACATTTTAATATCGTCATTAACTCGTTCGTCGCTGCGTCCACCAGATATGTACGACGGGCGTTGCCCCGCGGAGACCTCGTCGCCTAATTTTGGTGGACGTTTTTTCATTTATATTTAATGGAATTAGCGCATGAAAATATAAAATAAACATAATTTAAAAAAATATATATTAAACCTAACATAAAATTAACATAAACTAACATAAAATATACATATACTATACATTAAATTATATTTAAAATAAAATATAACATTATATTATGTAGCATGGTATTCATTAAAACAATTTAAACACACTTTGGACAATTGGGACAATATGTTGAGAACTTTTTTACATTTTTGTTTCGCTTCCTGGTGATCGAAACTCTTTTTGTAACAGAGTACAATTCTCTCAACAATACCATTCTCTTACTCTCTTATCAGAATTTTCTGATTTGAGTATAAAAAAATATTGATAAATTTGTAGAAAAACTATGTTTTTGAACCAAATGAAGGTTCTAGGGTAAGTGCAGTAAAATCTGTTTGAAAATCTGTTGAGAACAGTTTCTGAAAAGCGATTTCAGCATCTCACTGTTAAGTATTTCTATAACGAATTACAAATATTAACTTTACGGATGTCTTTCTATAATGACTTCCAGATGACAACTGTCTAAATATTTTTCAAGTTCGACCTCTAAACTTGCATTCCTACCCTTATTTGTTTGCACTTGCTTATCTTTACTTTATTTTCGTTAGTTTGGCTAATGACAGGGTCAAGCTTATCGATCTAAGATAAATATCACCTGAAAGAAGATGTGCCACTAGGGAATCCAATCCCGGGATCCCGGATCCTAGACAGTTGTAAGTGCTTATGAATCCCGGGATTAGTAAATGTAATTCCGAAAAATTCGGGATTGATATTTTTATCTAAAAAAAATCGTACACCACACCAACATGATGAAGGCTACTAAATTGAGACATTCCCGCCGAAATCTGGACTGGCAGTAACTGTCTAATCCAGCGCTTCTTAAACTTGTGTAGTCCGCGGACCCCCTCTTGAACAAACTTTTGTTTGATGGACCCCATTCAAACCCTTATGATTTAATTTTTCCAACAAACAAACATTTTTTTAGTCAAAATAGATCTTTTTATAATGTTTTCTGTAAATAATTCCACAAAAATATATGGTTCAAGTATAGGTAAATATTTTTTTATACCTCCGCGGACCCCCAGCAATGGCTTCGCGGACCCCCAGGGGTCCGCGTACTCCCTGTTTAAGAACCGCTGGTCTAATCTATGTATACATATATACAGTACATTTATGTTTTTTAAATTGTTATATTATCCTTAACCAACCGGTGATGTATTTACTACACCTCGATTCTAATAATGGGAATATCGATATGAAATATAATAGATACGGGGTTCAGAATTTTCGTATTTCTCCGTAATATAATTACGAATCACATCAAAGTGTTATAGTATACAAATATTAATCTGCAGCGACGGAAATAAATAATTGGTCGGAAAATCGGGAAATTTGCGAGTTTTAGTCCGTGTCTCAGCAGAAAGGAACTTTATCAGTCACAATGATGGTATTATACGAAAATGGGAGCTCACGCTTCATTAACTCATCATTTAAATATCTGATGACGATACCTCAAACGAGGGTGGAAGCTGAGTATGAATTTTCAGCAGCAGGTTGTTTGGCTACCAAAAGCAGATCCAGACTGAATGACGAAACACTCAATGTTTAATGTTACTTCGGGCATATTTTCATAATAATATTTGAAATTTTAGTGTTTTATTTATTTTTTTTTTAATTGTATTTTTATTTTTTCTTAAATAAATAAAATCCAATCCAATTTATCAATTTAATTTCTTAAACTTTTGAAAATGTCGGGACTGATCCCGAGATGATCTAATGCAATCCCGAAATCCCGGGATCGAAATTTTGACTCAGGATTGGATTCCCTATGTGCAACATATTTTCTGTGTTTATCCCATGCGTTATAATATCACATCGCTATTCTTTCTGTTATAAGTACTTATAATTGTTGGTTAAATCAAGTTTTAAACATTATTTGTAGTTGTTAATCATTTTTAAAAATACAAATAAATGGCTTCATATGATTAGTATGTGTACATTATAAATAAATATCAATAACAAAAATCCCTTAGATTAGGTCAAGGCAGATATATCGTAAACAATCAACCTTATGATCCTTACAGTAGTAAAAATTAGCATCATTAGGCAATAATCAGTATTTTTTTAAATTCACAAGCTGCTATTTATAAGATTTATCATTGAAAATCGGGTTATTAACTGCTAAAGCTGGCGCCCGTGTCAGGTAGTGTCAGTTGTTTTCTTTAGAATAAATGGCATATTTTTCCTTCTTTTGATAACAATACTTAAAAAGATTATTAATGAACGTTTATTTGCGAATGCGCCCGCAGTCTTAATTGTAGAGAAGTCCTCGGTGTCTATTATAATTATTTAGCTATAACACTTAGAAGTCACTCATGTGTGTATACGTAAAAAATGAATCTTCCTCGTGTCAATGATAAAATTGAATCCTAACAAATGCATTTTTATTTACATTGATTGACGTATTTAAAGAACTTTTACTAAACATCGACAGTATTGAATCATTCAAACAAGTTTCTATTTATTCAATGCATTTGCATAATCGAAATGCGAAACGAAAGGTCTCGCATATACACGTTGAGTCTTCTCTAAAGCATTAACACAAGCAATGGACATATCGAATCCTGGCAAAGCGTATCAAAAGCAAGCATCAGACGATCGGGATAATCGTTTTCAAAGTTCATCATCAATGAGACCCCCCGAAGATAGCTTTGAAAATTGAAGGTGAAATTTGCATCGGTATTGGTGGACAAATCGCGAAAGTCCATGGCTATTGCGAATTCGACGACCTTTGCTTTTGGACAGTATTATTTTTTTTTTTCAAATATCTAATTAAGTTGCATTTTAATAAGCATGACTCGATGAAATATTTCCGATTTGAGTCCATAACCGGATTGGATCGGCCGGAAACCATGGCCTTACAAGTTGACTATTGAATAACACAACATCATATTTTGACTTTTACTTTGATAAATATTTATTTTTTTGAAGAATGAATTGCGTCAGCGCGGAATATCGTCGTCTTGTGTTCCAATTCTGCGGAATAAATTCTTGAAAGATGTCAAAGCTAATTTATTCGGCGACACAAAACGGTAGTTTTAGACAATGTCAACATGTTCGAAATTTCAAGATTCGAGCGTATTTGACGACTATTTCATAATGCTGTTTTTTTTTTTGCTTATCCTGATGCTATTTGGTATTTGTATTCGCTTTTATATACATTTTCATCGAAACTCATAAGCATACAAAATGTGCCGTTCGTCTATCGTCTGTAATTCCATGGGAATGCTCTAAATCCATGCTCTATTATTTTTGTGTCCATTTTGCAATTTTAAATGAATTATTCTTCTACTATCCCATCATATACATCAAAATGCTTTTTCTTTATTAATAATGATTTAAGGGTAGAAACAAAAATCTGATTCAAAGAAAGGTATTATTTTTTACCATTCCAAACACAGATTGTTCTTCATCGTTCTAGTGCGGTTAGCGACAATTCACGAGGAACCCATTTTTTGTGTTTAATTTACTTATTCAATATAGTCGCTCTTGAGGTATTAACACATTACGTGCGGGGACAACACACGCACGCGTCTGCTTCCTGATGTGGACATTTTTTTAACGTCACCCATAAAAAACGTATTTTACATAAAATATCATTACATTTATAATAAGCAACATATTAAAATATTTTTTCCGCCACTAGTATAGATATCCGATTTTTTTAGAATTCTGATACTGATTTTGAATTACGCCTCACACTTAGGGAATTCAGCCCCGAACTTCAATCCCGAGATATCGGGATTGCATTAGACCAGCGGTTCTTAAACAGGGGTCCGCGGAACCCTGGGGGTCCGCGAAGCCCTTACTGGGGGTCCGCGATGATATAAAAAAGCATTTATCCATACTTTAAAAAGATATTTTCGTGAAATTATTTACAGAAAACATTATAAAAAGCTCTATTTTGGCCAGGAAATGTTTGTTTGTTTGAAAAATTAAGACACAAGGGTTGAGATGAGGTTCACCAAAAAAAAATTATTCAAAAGGGGGTCCGCGAGAAAAAAATTGTTCAAGAGGGGGTCCGCGAAGGAAATTTTGCTCCAAGAGGGGGTCCGCGAACTACATAAGTTTAAGAAGCGCTGCATTAGACCATCCCGGGATTAGTCCCGGGATCCCGGGACCAAGATTTTCAATGGTCTAAGAAATTACATTGTTAAATTTGATCAAAAAATATTAATAAGTCCATTTGTTTAATATAAAAAAATAATTTGAAGAGTAACATTAAAGCATCGAGCGTTTCGTCATTTATTCTGGATCTGATTTTGGTAACCAAGCAACCTGCCGCTGAAAATGTATACTCAGCTTCCACCCTCGTTTGAGGTATCGTCATCACATATTTAAATGACGAGTTGATGAAGCGTGAACCCCCATTTTCGTATAATATCATCATTGTGACTGGTAAAGTTCCTTTCTGCTGAGACACAAATTAAAACTCGCAAATTTTCCGATTTTCCG
This sequence comes from Stenopsyche tienmushanensis, assembly GCA_008973525.1. Lineage (NCBI taxonomy): Eukaryota > Metazoa > Arthropoda > Insecta > Trichoptera > Stenopsychidae > Stenopsyche > Stenopsyche tienmushanensis. Next base: position 25,604 of record WACJ01000163.1, on the reverse strand, counting down.
TCAAATTATTTATTTTCGTCGCTTCAGATGAATACTTATATACTATAATATTTTGATGTGATTTGTTATTATATTACAGAGAAATACAAAAATTCTGAACCTCGTATCTATTATATTTCATATCGATATTCCCATTATTAGAGTCGAGGTGTAGTAAATACATCACCGGTAGGGAAAGGTTAATATAACAATTTGATAAACATATATGTATACATATATTAGATAGTCACTACATTTACGCCACTGTTTCCAAGCGTCCAGATTTCGGCGAGAATGTCTCAATTTAGTAGCAATTTTGTAATAATAGTGTCAATAAATCTTCATAAGCCAAGTAATGTAAATAAAATGTGAAAAACATCGCATAATAACATTTTAGTCGACGCCAACCAAAAATACAGTGCTATTCATGGAAATATGCATTCCGCACATAATGTGTTAATCATAAACAATCAAGCTTAGTTGGTCAATTCCGATTGTTTGACGAAGATCTGATTCCATTAATAACGTCAGTGCATCATCATCAATTTATCCCTTTCCATAAACGGTATTTAGGTTCCTATCGGGTTCTTTTACCCATCTATTATATATAAACCCTGTAAAATTTATGCAATTTTCTAATTAATAATTATGTATATATTTTTCTTTTCTTGATCCTGGACTTTTATCACAATGGTGAGGTTGCCATTGATTCTGTAAGACGCAGGATCTCTGCAACTGCTGATTTATATCTGCACAATTTCTGTTTTTAATCAAACAACCTTGCTCTCATGCATTAGGAGTTATTGAGTATGAATAATTTGATCAAATAACCAAGATAAAACGTTTTAAAAAAATAGCTTGGATTGGTATTTATTTTAATATTAAATTTTCGTCAAAATTTAAACATCTCTCATTACTTAATGATGAAAAATTGAAGAGAACGAATGATTTATTATAAGCTTGGATTATCTAAATTATACAGTTTTTTTCATATGGAATAACAAAATGGAACGTTCATAAAATAACATAACTATATCAAATTTGTTCTCGCTGGTTCAAGGAACTATTTTTTTCTGTTTGGTGAATTACAAGCATTTATTTTAATTTCGCACAATAACATATAATAGTACATCCAAATTGACCATGTTGACACTCATAACAGCCTCTTGATGACTCTTGGCCATCATTATTCGACGTTTGGGCAATACAAGTAAGATCCTCGTCTCGCAAGTACCATTTTATAGTTCAATGTCGCTCATGCCATACAATCCAAAGTCATCTGCTAATCTTCACGTTTGTTATCACAATAAATCCATATTCTGTGTCATCGATAAATTATTTATGCACACGTTTCGACTGGGTAATTTGCCATGCATCGATGCTGTTTCCTTTTCTGGATTGCATAAATAAATGCTCAGATTTTTATTGAATCATCGCGATGAAGATAAGATTGTTGGATTCTATGAGAACAATGTTACTTCTTCGTTCGTCGCTATAAACGGATCGTTGGATTCCATCGAGGTATTTTTGAATTCAGCATTTGTCTCCACCAAATTACAAGAGGGGTCTATTAAAAATGTTAGATTTCATCTAAATTATCGTCTTGGTCTTCCGGTGATGCTAATTTGGCTCATTGGTGATTGTCGTCATGTCGTACTAATTTTTTAATTTGAGAAGACGATGCCAATTAAATTTTATTTATTGCAGATAATTGCATAGTTTTCGAATCAAAATCGCATTGTTAAACGTATAAAAAATATTCTCATGGTGCTATTTTAGATTAAGATGCTATTTGAGCGTCGGTAAAAAACCGCATAATGTATATGCAACTTTCAAAAAGCTCTTAAGATATACAGTTTTTTAGGTCCTTAACAGGCAGAAATAAAATATTTTCATGCTAGAGAACAAAAACAATGATAAATTATGTTTTTTTCCCATTGTTGATGGCTTAAATCTGGTCTTCCAAAGCTATCTATGACGTGCATGGATTTCTAGAATCACATTTTTTCTCCATGCATTTTTCCCCCCCAATATGATAATTATGCATTATATGACCGCCGATTGTCCTTGTCATTTTTTATTGTGTTAAATGCTATTATTTTTTCCTTGGAGGCCACAACTCGAAGAAGATCACCCGGTCGAAACCCGCAACTATAAGAATTGCGAAACATGTCTAGCGCCATAACGTTAAAAGCTTTTGAAACACACATCTTGGGTTTGACATACTTTTTATTTTAAAAACTCATATCATAGGTCAGGTCAACTTTGATGTATAAACAACTGTCAAATCATCTTGTATTTATTATGCAAATTACAAATGTGATAAATACAATACATGGACGCAATTGAACAGATCGTATGGAGTCCAGATCTCATACTACAGCAATATCAGATTAAATCTTATCAAATCACAATTTATTTTAAATTTAAAGGGCCATAATTCCTTTATTTTTATATCAATTCTCATATTTATTGACTTAATTCTTAAAATGCAGTTTTTATCATATTTCTTAATTGACGAATCCTCTTCGTGCAAGTCTTCCAAGTTGCATAATAGACGACAAATTATTAATGCGAATTAGGGTCATGACAACTCTGAATGCACCCATGCATGTTTATTATTTTATATTTAAACGGAAATTACTATGAATTACTTCTTGAAGTTAAATGCATTGTGAGTGCTAATGAAATGCTGGTTTTATTCTGCGCAATGATTTGATGATCAACACGCTCTTTTATGGTGCACAATTGGAAATCAATCAACCATAACATTTATATTGTCATTATAGTCATAAGATTAAGTTGATTAAAATGTAAATGAGATTTGCATATAATGTTTTATGTGGAATCAAAAATTTATGAGCATTGCTTTCATTAGAAAATTGTTCTATCATCTATCAGACATAAGCAACCCCTATAAACAATTTTTATAGGGAGGATCTTCATTTAGTAATTTCCTGATTGTCTTCCACATATGATTAAATAGTGTTGATATTATTTGAATGGGATCTTTTTGGGTAATTTCAATAAATATGGCAAGCTTGGATCAATACGATTAATCATATTTTTAAACTTAAAAGTTCTGTCAAAATCTCCAAACTATCTAAAAATATCGACTTAAGATAGCTAAAAACACTTATAATTCCCAATGACACAGAAAATCAAATCGAAATGAAAAGAAAGCTTGTGTTTTAAATCATCATGTAAATAAATAGGTCGTTGGAACTATTTTTGGAACCTTCTAATATATAACTAATGCACAGTTTTTAAGCTCAATTCCATTGGAAACATTTTGACCCCAATTCAATACGTTAAAATTTTCAAATGTAATTTTGACATAGACGTTTAACGATTTGTTTAAAACCATACAAATATAACCCACCAGATCAAGTGATACCAATTTGTTCCATTGTTGCTGCCAAACTGTTTTTATTCGGCATCTGTTTTTAAGCCTATTTATACGCACTAGGAAGTATTACATTCCGACCAATAAAAAATAGATTTTCGCAATGGAATTCAAACTTAATAGTCGGTTTACCTTATATTTAGCTGGCAAGTCTCAAACACCTATTGTTTGCATATCTATTGTTATATCTGAGCTTGAACAAAATGTTTGGATTTCATAATGACAATCATTTGAATGATATTGACATTATTGCGAAATACAATGACGACCCGGAAATGGTTCAGAAAGTGAAGTCCGAATTAAGCCATATTCATAGTATAGAAAATTTCGCAATAAAATATTTCTTAAAAATTCCAATTATTTGCATGTAAGCACTTCAATGTTCTTATGCTTGGTTCAGTAGTTTATCAATTAAAAAATCGACCATGCTGTGGTTATAAAATAATCAAGCAATAAATCCAAGCAGCGAGTGGCTATAAAAAACACAAGCATCTTCCCAGATCATGATTTAATCTAGCCAGACTCTAAATTTAAACCGGTTTCAAATAAAAATCATTATTTTTAAGCGACAATTCATCAACCAAATGTTTGAAAATTTGGCTGCTGTATCCAGTTTTACTCGTAAATTTTTAGCCAACACTCATGACATCAGCATCCAGTATGCTTGTATATCATATATCAACAATTTGTCTGCATTTCTGATGATAAGTCGTGATAATACTGTAAATATTTTATACTTTTTCATTCTAATAGAAGATGGCTGTAATGAATGAATTTTAATGCGAGATAAATTCGTTCTTGGAATTCGTAGTAAATTTAAATAAAATTTTATTATGCATTATTTTTAAACACAGCATGAACAGAATGAGAATCACGATCCAGAAAGACTCCTATAAAATTGTATGTATTATGTCACTGAAACAGATCGTAAAACATAGTTTATGCAATTGAATGCCAATGTCATGGCAATTAATATAAACTTCGATGTCCTTTTTATTTTTTATAATACTTCAGCAGCGTTTTTTTGGTGGCCTTTAAATGTCATCCAATATTTGATGTTTGATGAGTTTCTTAAAATATTTACAATGGTAAATTGCCTTATTATAACGCCCTGATAGCTGCTCAAATATTTATAAAGATAGAAGGGCGTAATCGATCTTTGGCAATGCTAAAAAACAATATGAAAATGTCAGGGTTTCTAAGCTGGCAACGATGGCTCTTAACCTTTGAACTATGGACCATAATTGAAATATGAAACCTTCTTGGATATCGTCGAGGGACTCTTCTTTAGAGCATTACCTACTTTAGAACGATTCTACTAATTGGACACGTTTTCATAGCTTAAATTTATGCTCAGAAAATCCCTCTTTTATCTTTGAATAAAAATGGAAAATCTCCCCTGGATGGGTCTAAATTTGCTTTGAAACGCAATAAAAATTTCAATTTGTCATAAATAAATGGTAATTTTATCTATTTTTATCGCTCAAATCTCGTAGCATAAAGGAAGCTTACCTTTTTTTAACCGCCGAATGTTTAATACATACGATACACATTTCCATAATCACAATTTTAAATGCAAAGCTCCATATCCCGAGAAGATATATCCCGAGCGTTTCTTAAACAACCCCTTATTAAATCCACATTACGAATTGTGTTATTTAAATGTTGTTTTCGATGTTTGAAAGTCTGTCTGGTATCGATCAGTTCAGCTAAAGGTTCTCGGCCATATTTGACCAAAGCTCGACTCCCTTCTCATAGTTCATCCACCTCAATCCTGTTATTTGCAGTCATTGAACTGAGCTCGTATTTATATAATATTGTTCTTTTTTAAAGCGAGATCTGATTGCAAATATCCGGAAAATGAAGGAAATTCATGCGAGACATGAAATTACTATGTCTCGGTATATAATTTGAATTGTATGATTGTCAAAAGGCAACTAAATTGTCATTATAGTGCCAATTTACGGTTTTATATATTTTATGCCTCTTTGGTGGCGTTGTTTTTTCAAGCATAAAATGTCTTTAAAATTGAAATTGAAACAGTTAACTGTGATCGATTTCTAAAAGCTCTTATTAAGCTTAAATATCGCTCAAAAATTCCAAATTATAGCTCCTCGTCTTGCGTATATAAATTTAAAATCGCTTGTTACTAAGAAATTATAACTAAGCTATTATAAGATTGATATAACTAAACTTGGTTAAACTGAGCGATCCTGCAATAAATTTTTAATAATAGAAATGTGCTCGTAATAACCGAGTTTTACTGTATTTAATTCATTTCAAGACATAATCAGTTTGTATCGTTCACAGCCAATCAATTGTATAAATTTCATTAAAAAACGTTACATCTTTTGAATCAACATGAGCACAAACATAAACTGAAGAACTCTTAATATAACGTTTTTTCCTTATATATGCTCTGAAAAATCGCCTATAATTAAAGATATAAAGCAGGAAATTTTAATGTAAATTATTGATGTACATTTGGCAGTTCAAATATCTAATGCTCAACGTAGAAGTTACAACAGAAATTAATTATAGATTGTAAACACTTGAATTGTATATATTTATGTTAATGATCCGGCTGAAAGAAATGGATTGTTGAAGATTGAAAATTTCATAATGAAGTATCTATGGAAAGAGGATTTGGCTTATGAAATATTATTGTGTACATCCTAAAAAAACGTTAATTCAAATGAAGAATAATTGTTGAATGCAAATGTCAAAATTTAGCACTGAATGACATCTTCATGACGAGGCTTTTCGTTCGAGGTCGTCGGCTATTTTAACATTTGCATAATTTGAAAGAACAGTCAAATTTTGTCAGCTCTTTCGCAATTTGATCGCTTTTAAAATGATGTAATGATGTAAGTAATACGTTTCGAGCAAAGTATGAAAAGTTGGCCGGCAAACTCAAAATGTCCTGTTACAAAACTGTTCTAATAAACTGAGCTAAAATAGCTTGCGCCAGGTTGACACAGTATCTTAGCACTTAAGAACGGAAATGCATTCCTAAACATCCAAGCTTTCAAAGTTCTTCTTTCGATTATTTTTGTGGAGCTTTTATAGAGTCTTTGCGAGGACACAATTGAAAAAGTTTCTTGGAAAATACTCTCAATCAATAAAATTTTGTGTTGACTTTATTTGACAGAAATGAGCTAAAGGTAACATTATTTTCATATTTAATATTTGTTAATTAAATAGCATTCAATGGAACGATAAAAATATATATTCTTTCAAAATGTAATATAAGAAAATCATATAATATGAAAATTAATGCTTTTCTTATTGAAAGAACCATTCTTAAACAGCAGATAAACTAACTATGATTTTTGGATCTTATAGGGTTTGAGGTGAAATTCATTGTTCAGAAATTTGAATTCATTTTTATATGCTAGAATATCTTTTAGTCAAAATCAGTGGGCTGTTATCAACGGTTTGACAGTTACAATGAAGTAAATTTAGTAGCACATGTTAATCCAGCGGGTTCCTGAAATTAAATATTGAATCCTTTGAGGATTAATAATTATTTTAATCGATTATCCCCTGAAATTGAAAGCCTGAAATTCATCTCTTTTTCTGTAAGACTTCCATTATCTATTACCTTTGTGATATTAATTCATCCAATCATAATGACACTGTAGATTTGTATCCATGAGTTTTTAATTTGCAGAATGAAAATCAATTCAATTTCGATTAAGTCGATTAAATACAATCTTACTATGTCTAATGTATAGCCCCATTGAATTTATTGCCACACTTCAGATGCCCAAAAACGCTTTGCGAAATGATCATTTCACCCACTTTCTCGAAATCGAGAGAATGCAATCCGACGATGACTGAGATATTGCAAAAACGCACTTTCACATCGAAAGACTGATTAAAATCCATTCCAAAAGCAAATTTTATAATAGCCATATTACAAGAATATAACCTTTAATAATTTAAATTAAAAATGTTTCAAGATAACCCTCACAAATGAGTCCTGCATAATTTAACGAAAGTGTTCGATTTTTTTGCGATTACTTGCAACATCCATATAGAAGTCTCAAGGTCGATGGAGTATTTGTATTTTTTCTAAATTCTAAATTATGAAATGGGATGAAATTCATCACAGGATCTATATAATGCTCATTTAACAGCTGAGAAACCTGTATTGAACTGCAAAACGCGGGCCATGACCAAACGTAAGAAATTCCTGCTAGACGGGTTTGTGTATGCGATTCGAAGAATTCTGGACCACGTTCAAAAGCTTTGTTCGAAGCCAGAATAAGATAAGCGCCAGCAGCAATGAGCGATCGCCACATTTATTGCTTTTTCAGTGAAAGACGATCGCAAATTTAATCAGACTTAGCTTGTGCCGCTAGGAAAACGATGAACGCGGAAAAATCCAACAGTCGAGCAGAAAAATATTTTTTTCCTTGTGACATTTTCCAGGAGTGGCTTTAAAAGCAATCAAAACGATGACCTATGAGTTAACCTTACCATTTCTGTATTCAGCCCCCGAATAATATCAGACATTGTACGTCTCCCACTCATTTCAGCTATAAGAATCTTCGTAAATTCAACACCAACTATTTATACCACTGGCGTAAATCATTTCCGAAAATAACCCATAGACAGCTCCTAAAAACGTCGTCTTTTAATCACATTATTTATAGATCCTATTTTGAACGGGGTTTTTATATCCCGATAAGAGCTTTTTTTAGTTACTTTCGTATATAATAGCCGATTAAGTCATAAAACGGCGTCGGCCAGAGAGTCATTTGGGCGTTAATTTTAAAATAATTGCTCACGTATGTTAGACTATTTTTAAAAATGCCATAAAATATGCGAACATTGAATTAACTCAGTTTTGCCGAAGGGGGGTCGATTCTCTTCCGCAAGTTTGAGTTGTGGTCTTATTAAAACATGCGTATTTACAACCATCGAATATAATGTATAAACAGAGCTTTTCAGATAAAACACGAAGCCCTGGGCAAACAATATATTCGAGTTCAAAATGTTGACTATAAATATGTATGTAATCTCGTATATTCATTGTGTAAAAGCTACTTTATTTTGTTAACATAGCTAAAAATTGACCTCCTTATGTTTGCACATGGTTTTTATTTTACTTGATCTTTCTTCTTAACATAAATCAATATTGATTGACTCTGTGCATTTTTATAATTTATGCTAAGTTGTCTAATCCCTCTTTTCTTCGTTATCGCTTAAATATTGAGCCGACCCAGTTGGCATAGACCCGCAACAAAATAAAGACAACAATATTTTCGACCAATTGTAAAATTTAAACAACCATAGTTTGTTTTGTAATGAGAGTTCGTAATCGTTCTATGGACGTGTTCAAATAGGGTGATCGATCGCGAGGTACTCATTCGTCATGTCAGCGGTCCGAAAAGCAGACCGGTTGGACACACAGACCTTGTAGCCACTCTGTCCTCTCTTAGCGCTTCATACGGTTTCCCCGTTTGTCACGTAAATATTTGTTTACATTTTTTAAATAGTAGTCAACGAACCATGTAATTGTGCAATAATACATCCTTTCATTAAAAGCACATATTTGACCAAGATTGTATCTCCTTGCCAAGTTGGACCCCTGTGGTTTGCAAGCGTTCACAACATGGGCACTCTCCCATAACCGGCACAAGTTCAAATTAGGTAATAATCTATTGTCGAATACATATATCGAATTTAATTGCTCCGGCACATTCTTGCAATGCTAATTAGTACGATTCTTACATTTTTTGCTCCTCATAGACACTGGGATCTAATCGACACTAACTGCTATTATCGCACATCTGATATATTAGTTAACATACAATGCACGACGAGCCGCAAAGCAATATCTTCTTGCCGTTGAAAATAGCCAATCGATCGGACGACAATATGCGAGATAAAACACAAGTATACATGACCGTGAATATCTTCGTAAAACTCTCCACACGTTTGCGTAATGGTTCCTAAAAATGGAACCGGAAATTGAACCAACGATGAAATCTACCAGAATAGCCTGTTGTCACTCAGAAACAAACTACGCCGGAATACGATCACCTTGGAGATGTATTTCTGGTGTCCAGACGGAATGATCGAGAGACCCTTAAAGTGTTCCTCGATAATCGCACGAATGTGCGCACGTGATCCGCGTGCACAATCGTTTGCAATTAGTGTGCGTGCATAGCACGTGGAAAGTGCACGCCGGATAATACGCAGATGCCCGTCGAGATCATTTTAATATTGCACAATTTAACGCTGGAGTAAACGGCGCGTTATAGATATTGAATAAGCTCCATGTCGGATTAATGACCTGGTGCCAAAGACCCAGGCTTATGTAGTGACTTGACCGGCGATAACCCCCATTGTGGTTGTTTTCCATTTATGCTAACCCGTTTTGAACAAAATGCATTTATTTTAGGGTGGGGTTGAGACGACGTAAACTGCTGGATTTATCGAACAGTGTAGTAATAGCACACCCAAGACTATAAGCTTATGATCACCTTACATCAAATATGATTGCATCTTCTGAACACAGTATGAGAAGCGTTCCATATTTTGTCCGCCCCAATTCGATCAGAAATAACCGGAGGGATGAATCAAGGCTATGTATGTTGAACATACATTGACATGTTATTATATATACTCAGTCTCATTCCAATCTAACCAGTAAAGATCAGGCATAAAGTTTTATTACTGTGTCAATTTAAATCAAGAGGGAATGTAAACTTTTGGAGTGTATAATTTAGGCAAAGAAGATATTCGATTGAAGATGATTTTCACACCTTAATTTATGCGAAAGCGACTTCTAAAAAAATTTGCCCAAGTTCTCATATAACGGAGGTTACAAGCATCTCATAAATGACAATTTGGGACATTATTCATGAAAAACTGGAAGATCGGTTCGAAATGGGCTCCGAAACGGAAGACTTCTCAATAAGAACCTGGTTTTAATTAATTGCTTAAAAATTAAGGCGATTAATAAATAGATCTCAGAGATGTTAAGATTTTTAATGAATTGCATTCCCAATATCGATTTAAAAATAATGATAATTTGCTACTTATACATCATAATCGCTAATAATTCTTATCCCATTTCATTATCCCGGATCTCCATAGAAAAGTCTCCTATGGAGATCTTGACTTGAGCCCCAGGTTGAATCTTTAAGTCATTCTCATGGACAAATTTACACATAAAATGCCAAATTACTGGAAACATCAATGAAATATGCTTGGATACACAAAATTTCAGTTAAGTTTGGCCGACGTCTTTAAAAGCATGCCGAGACTAAATATCGGCCGTTCTGAGAATTCTGTAAAAAGCATACCTGTCTGCTTATAGTGTCTTTGATGATGGACGATTCATACAATAAAATCAATTCTTGGCCATTCACTCTGATTGAAGATGCGATTTATTGCCAAAAAAAAGTTTGTTGGCTTTTTTATTGATTCTTGATTTACGACTTCGCCAATTATTGGAAGTAAATATAATATATATTTAGAAGCATTCCTTCGTGTTTCCAATTGTAAATATTAGATATGATGCCATTTACAATTAAAAACTAATAATATTATATGAATAATCAGAAATAAGTCGAAATGGAAGATAATCTAATTAATGATCAGTTGTCATCAAATTATATTCTTCTCTTAACCCCTTAAAGAGGTAAGACACAGAGCTGTGTCCGAATTTCAGTGACTCAAAATGAGCATTCTTACACGTTGAGCTCGGAGAAAGAGACGGAGAGTGTCTTGCAGGTCAGAGATTGTGAATGGGAGACAGAGATGGAGAGAGTATCTTGTATATATCGTACGATTGTATCGATCGTTAACCCAAATTTATCGACTAATAATGATATAATTAATCGATTTCATGTGTATTGTTTATGTTTACTTGAAGAAATTACCGAATATTGTGTGCTATCGACAGTATTTTTTTTTATTCGGATACGAGCTTCATACATGTTGCGACGGTCCTGACAGATAAGTGGAAGTCTATGATTTTTTTACCACTTTTTTTTAATGTAACATGACGTTTGTAGGCATAATAAACATTCCATAGATGAAATACATTTAATGCAAGAAAGTATAGTATTTATTCCATTGCTTGGATTTAAAATATATATACAAATAAACATGGATCCTGAAGAATTTTCTTGATATTTATCTATAGACTTTCAGCCAATGAAGATTTTTCCATATTTTTTTATACATATTGCATATTAGTCTAAGGGTTAATTGTGGCCCAATTGGACTACCAAAATGATTATCCAAACATTACAAGCTGTCACGGTCAATCGTACTGAAATTCTGAGAATACGTCGAAAATAAATTTGGACTTTCAACGAGGAACGACGAGAGGAATGAATTCATTCGGACATCTTCCAACATGTACCAAATTTCCTCAATCATTTTGAAATCCTTGCAGACTGCCCAATGCACGAAACCCGTAAATTTCCTAATTATAATTTAGAGCATCGTTATCAATTTTCTGCACAGCAGTTATGCTAATTAAACTTGGCACGAATGCGAAAAAAGGATTATCTCGAAAACCAAGCCGGCGTGATTTACAATGACCTTTGTTACGGATATTTCTCACTTTGAATGCACAACAAAAATTCGTCGCTGCGATCGGTCTGAGTTTATAGGGCGATGTGGAATTTAATCTCAATGGGTCGAATAAACCGCGATTAAAACATGTATTTCTAGCGAAAGTATGCAAAAGTTGATCAAACGAATGACGACTTGCAGTTTTTTTTGTCTTAGATATATTTAGATATCTCAATGGCGTAATGTGAGTGAAAAAATGTTCTCTAAACTTAAAAATGACAGATATATTTAATTACGTCCGAAAAATAGAACACATTTGCGTAGTTTGAATAATATGGACCTGAAGATATGATATATTTCGAAGCAAACCTATGTTTGTATGTACGTTTAGATGCGCGCGCATTTGCAATTGCTTAAAAAGAATAATCAATGCAATTCAGATGACAAGTCAAGTTCATTTATAGTCCATATTTATTCCAAATATCAATTTTAAAAAATAATAGATGTCAGTATGACATAATTATGATCTAATTTCCAAATTTAGGAAAAGGGTAAGGGGTAAAGTGTTTGTGCTCAACTTTGCATAGATTTTATAGCTTCAATTTAGGATTTTGGTGATGAATTAACGGAGAGAAGCATACTCATAAATTTAGCTTTGTTAGTCGAATCGACTAACACTTTTAATTTTCATGGAATAATTTAAGATATTCTATAATATTGGAATTGAAATAAAAATAATTTCACCAGTTGTGGTGAAAAAATTCTGCAAAAGTTTCGCACAAAAAAGTTATGACTTACATAGAAAAATTTAAAATACGTTCCATAGATTCTAAAAACCGCATAACTTTAAAACAAATATATCCAAAATCGCATAAAAAAAGTTCATTGCTGTATGATAATTTTCGTTGCGATTTTCGATATGACTCCAGACTCCAAATCGCTCTCTTCTTCTTATCATTATTCTGTGTAGATTTTCTCTTTCCAAAAATATAATTCATAATTAGTAAAGATGTAACTATAGTCCTTAACTAAAAATATATATATATATAAAAAATCGACTCTTTAAAAATTCAGTCAAGTCATTTTTGAGCCTTATTTTGTCACAGTTTTAATTTCTTTTTTCAATAGTTAAAATAAATTTTTATTTAAATTCGGTAGGAATAATAGATATAGGGTTGTATAGTAAAGATTTTTACCCAGTTTGAAGTTAATTAATTAATTAAAACTTGAGATATGATTTCAGCCGTGTTGAAAAAAGTAGTTTAGAAAAACGCCAAGTTGCCGCGTTGCTAAAATAGCTATAACTCCGTAAGCAGTTGGAATTTTGGAAATTATTTTGAAGAACTTATTTTCAAACATTGGAAAAATGCAAGAAAAACATCAAAATTATTGTTTCCAAAAATCTAAACCTGAATAAAGGGCGTGGTTGTAATTCAGCGATAGCAGATGCAATATGATTTACACAGTCACAAACTATATATTTTTTCCAAATTTTGGTTGGTGTTGATGATTTATTTCTTATTTAATCCAAAGTATCTTGATACGTACTCTTTATAAAATAAATTTTTAAAAAAATTGCTCTAATAAAACCACATAACTTCGAAATCGCACAAAAAAAGTCGCACAAAAAAAGTCGCACAAAAAGAGGTTTAAGTGTATTTATAAACATGATAGGTATTGATGAACTTGATAGGTAATTATATGTTAATATACACGTTTCAATTTTATTATCTTAAAATTCTTAAGTGTTAATGCTATAACAATGCCAAAGTATGACTTAATTTTTTTTTAAATGGAAATTATTATTTTTTTTCTGCGCCAAATTAATAAATTCAGCAAGATTGAAGAAGTTAATAAAGATAAGCAACGTTCCATGAAATCGCAAGAATAATCAGTAAACTGTCAAACGTCTCTATAATGGGGGGGTTGAGGTGAAATGTTTGACGTTTGTGCTGTTAAGGTCACAGGGTAATTCGTAAGACTAGAAATATTAGTTCTTGGAAAAGGTAGGCTTTAATCTGAAAGGCTCTGAATAAATGTACATATATCACAAATATATAAAACGACACTGTATCGATTCGACAATCGAATATGTTTTATTAATATGTCGTTCTCGTCGATGTAGATTGATCAATATTTATGATATGCAATTGGATCCTTATTTGATGTGCGAATAATCAAAGAACCAATGCCATCTGAATTTTTAGACATTTGCATACTTAAAAATTTTATGTATTATGCTTTAAAACGCCGTGTATCCAAAGCATTAATCACTGTCATCACCGTGAGCACATCCCATTGAATGGGTTCCAAATTAAAGCATTTATTTCCGATCCTTTCAAAGCACGAAGACTCGGAGGCTTGCGTGAAGAATGGACGAGGAAAAAAACAAGAGTTGTTCAGAAATGCAAAAAAAATAAGGACCCGACAATTAAATGTAATTCATGCAATCATTTGCATGCGAAAGACGTGCACGAATATCTTGCATTTGCGATGCTAACAGCGACAAAGCGAGATCATAATTCATAAATTTACTACTTATTAATGCAAAGAGTTTTCCGAGCCACAACAGGAATCGTCAATGGATCAAAAGAATATTGAATTGGCATTGAATTGCGCCGTTGATTGATTGACTATTATGTCTATTTAGTAATAAATGATAAATATCTAATTAACAATAATTGTATACAAACGTCGTTCGTGTTTTGTATTCTCGATCTTAAATTTGATGCATGATGAGTCGAGGTGAGGCCAAAAAAAATATATTAACAAAATAACGACAATGGCTATTATTAATCAATCGGTCCAAGGATGCTTTCTTAAAAACGATATTAAGCCAATTCATCAACAAATTAATCCTTTTCTCCCATAACCATAACCATTTGTTCCTTATTAATAGCCAAATGTCTTTATTATTGCCGCAATCAATTTGTGGACAAATTATCTTGTGAGGCATCATCCTTGAATATAATTTCGTTGGTATATTTCCGGGGCTATCATCATTTCTCTATCACAAATACGACCCCCCTTTATTTCATTTATAACCACGATAATCCATTACAGCTGTATACAGAGCTTCTCTTCAATGCCAAACCAATTACATGCTTTTACTTGATCTCTTTCATCTTCGGCACAATGGGCTGAGATGTATTTTTGGATATCAGCAATCGACAAGGAGCATTGATGGAGCTTTCGCGCCGGCTAGAAACGTGTCAGTGGAGCTTAAAAGCTCCATTATTGGTCATCGAACTGAAGATGTGTCTTTTGGTCGCACCTATATATTTGCCAAAAACACCCACTCCACATCTCTCCAGCCATTATACACACGAATATAATTTTTCGTGAATTCCTATCTGTGACGATAGTGCGTTTACGTTCAGGGGCATCTCTTACGAATTACGTTCGTCCAGGAGCTATTTTTGACCCCATAAGCATAGCAGCTATTTTTAAATTCCATTCAACTATAAAAATCATACGTAATGTTCTAGTAAAACATGTAGAAAAATGTTGATACAATGCGACTCAATTTGGATGCATGAAAATCCAATAAATGGTCAAATTATCAGGTCAGTCCAAAAATTCGTGCGCTATTTTGGAAAAATTTTAAATAGTGTAAATTAAACACAAATTAACATTTTAATCAATGATATATTTTCATCCAGAATCTACAATTTCTCGCCAACGTACAGGTAGCTTTTCAATTCAATTGCTGTAGAAAGATACTGGTTTTGAAACTTGAAAGACATTTTGTAGATCCTGTTTAGAATTTAACTTTTTGGACTGACCTGATATTTTGCATTACCAAATAACTTATTACCATTTTTATATTTTAGATTAGTGTTATTTTTCATCGGTGGTTATTCATTTGGTAATTTTTTTCCTTCAAAATTTGTATTTGAACCCAAACTTTTATAATAAAAATTCAAGAGCAAACTCACTCTAATAAAATTATACTATAGATTTTATTATTATAACATTGCATTTGGGATACAGGGAATTCGCCAGATGTCCCACCGGGCCTATCTGTTCCTGCCAGGATGTACACTCAATTTTCTTTTTGCACAACAATTTTACCCTGTTTTAAAATAATATAATTCATAAAAGAAATCTTATATTTTTCAGCAATATTAATACTGATGAATTTATCACTATTAATATAATTATATTCGCTATCAATAACCAAGATTGATTTCGCGTACACTTTTAAACGCGATTTAATTCAATATAGTTTATGCGATATAGGATAATTTTTGAAATAATAAGATTTGTGCAATGCGATCAATCTTTCATTTTTTCACGTCAACAGTGTCTTTTTTTACGCGTTTTTTGCGCTGTTGTCCCTGGAACGCATCCACCGACTAAACGAGAAAATCAAGCGTATTTATAAATTACGTCGATTCTTACAATGGTGTATTCTCGACTTAAGATGACCTTCCTCTTGCTCGTTTTTAGGATGGTCTTCTCAATTAGAATGAATCTTTAAAACATATAGGATACACAACATGAGTCTATTACAATGACAGCCCATTGAAAGATCACAATATCAGCTGCATCAGCATATTTCTTCTTCAGTTGCATTACTATATAAATTTTATTAATTTAGCTACCTCGTTAAATTTAAAATAGCATAATGACTTAACATTTTAACGAGATGACGTCCTTATTTAAAAAAAGAATCATCCTAGCAGCTCATTGTGTGTTTATCGTATTTATTGATCACTTCGATAAAACTCTTGAAATTTTATAATTTTTTGCGCATTTGCTATTGACAAAAGATATTTTTGCTATATTAATAGAGTTACAAGCTCATTTAAATCCAGTTCTTTGGCGTCGACTTTATCGATCGGTCTCGATCGCGCATTCAATATTCGCCTTTGAGTTTTTGTCCTTTGAGACAATCATAAAGGATTTTTTTCGTACAAGTTAAGTAGATTCGGTAAAATCCTGTCTCTATTTTGGGACAAGACATTCGATTCCTACGCCCTCGGGCTGTTCTTTGCGAAATACGCCCTTTCACCCACCTCAACCCTGATTTTCATAGAATCGCCCACGAAAGCCTCCATCGTCTTATGTAGATAGCTGAAATTTAAATTTTCTCTACATCTTCAACTCAATCGAAAATTCACTATATTTATAGTGCAAATTCTTCAAAATTAGAAATTCCATTAATCTTGTTTGTGTTGAATTAGCTTAGTTCGCTTTGATATGATAATTCATTAAGCCTCCAACTTGTATGAACTTCGCTAATGCCAATATTAACCCTTTATTTAATTAAATTTTGTTATGAAGAGTTCAAATATTTAATCCGACGTTTTTATCATAATATTGCTTTATTTTCTATGAAACCATCAGCATAAAGTAAGATTGATGCGTGAATATTTAAGTTCGTACTCCAACAGTAAGTCGACTTTAATTATTATAATTGATCTATTAGTTAAATGTACTGACGTCGGATGGCGCCCTAATAAACTCGCTTGTTAGATCGCATTAATTATTTCAAGTAAATTTCTCCGTTCAATCGAATACATAATGCTATTAAGCATACGTAATTATTTCACATGTTAAATATGTTAAAGAAGGTTCTTTCTCCGTTCGAGAAAATAATCCACAGCACATATTAAGTTTTGATTGTACCGTTTGCTTTCATGTAAGACCTCCTTACCCGGATTTGAGCCTTTCAAACTTTCAAGCTCCGGAAGAAGAAGCTTTAAGTCTTATACTTAGCTTCTTAACGGAAAATTTATTGATAAAATAAACTATGATATATTATACCTGATATAATGATTGTCAAGGATATTTAAAATTAAAATATATTTCTAATTTTAATAATGAGAATAACATACATTCCTTTAAAAATTAACATTATTAAGATCAATATCTTTCAAATATTAGGTTGAGTCATAAATAATTGCCGATTTTTTTCTTGAACGCTGTTGAGCGAATTAAAAGCTCTTGGTGGATTATGTCTCGACGATCCCACCATACACATAAAAAATCCATTAATATTGGCTTTAGGATCTGGTAAAAATGGTTGATCTTTATCAAGTCCCAATCTTTTGCGTACAATATTAGCGTACGATACTCATATTTCATCTCCAGTTTACAAAAAATTATTCTGTTTAAAAATTGCTCATTTTTTTATTTTTTAACGTGAGAGGAGACTTGTAGCAAAAGTCATGTGATTTCTTTATTGCCTTCATTAAGATTATGTGGCACCCACACACACACAATTTGCTAACCTTCCCCAATTTTTCCAAGTGCCGGCAAATGGTTTATGACGTATTCAGCGTCCCTGAAAATTCCCTTGTTGATTGACCTGGATTTTGTTCCAATAACACCTTTTAAATATTTTCATTAAAGTCGGAAGGGCGATCCTCCTTTGGTTCATCTTTCAGGGTCTCATCTCCCGCGAGCGAAATTTTAAAGACCAATTTCTTACCGTCCGTTCACTTACTGCTCCTTCACCGTATATATCGCATATTTTTTTAGCCATTGCCGTTCAACTCTTGCCTTGTTTAAAATCCCAAAGCATTAAATATAAGACGAAAATGCACTTTTTATTTATCCATTTTATGGCTAAAAAATACTAGAACATGATATATGACACGCTTAACTGTTGTCAGAGACTGATTTAGGACTATTTTCGCCGGCAATTATTTATGACTCAAAGTGAACGAAATTTTAATACAGTAGGTTTGTTTTTATACACTTATTTCTATAACAAATTTAAAAAAACAATAATATTTCCGACCGCTCATCACTCGATCCAGGTTTAGCTTGATTCCCGGCTTTTCGAAAATGATTAATAAAGTCTTCTCTAAGCGATTGATATGTCACTTTAAGAATCATTTATACTCTCAAACCTCTTTTTGTGCGATTTCGAAGTTATGCGGTTTTTAAAAGGTTTTTTTTAATATTTGACCAATAATATGTATCGAGATATTTTGGATAAACTACTTAATGAGTTATAGCTATTTTAGTGACGCGGCAACTTGGCCGGTTCACCAACATAATGAAATCTTTTAACGCGTTTTTCTCGAAATACTTTTTTCAACACGGTTGACATCATATCTCAAGTTTTAATTAATCAATTTACTTCAAACTGAGTACGAATCTTTTCTATATAACCTACTAGATTTATTTTATATAAGACGTCCTTTGAATGTTATTTTTTAATTGCCTTATTGTTTTCCTGTTTTTTGTTAACTTTTTTTTATGCGATTTTGGATATTTTTATATAGCTGTTTCAAAGTTATGCGGTTTTTAAAATCCATGGAACGCATCTTTACTTTTTCTATGTAAGTCATAGCTGTTTTTGTACGATTTCTTTTTGTGCGATTTTCCGCGGACTTCCTACTGCACAAAAAAAAGGTTTGAGTGTATTTACATCCTAAAATTACCGTGACCATGTGGTCACACTGCCGTATTTCATTGCATGTCATCGGGATAGATTTGTCAGATTTTCACTATTGACATAATGAAGAGTATTATAACATTGCGCCTATTCTTCTTGGAATAAAAATGCCGCATGATAATTATATTTTTTGAACGACCTTTTTCAAAATAAGAGTTAAATATCGCGTGTGAATTATGAAGGATATTTTAAAAGCCTGAAAAAGCTCGTCGTCGCATGAAAAGCGTGATCGATGTCGAAACAGCACATTTAAAACGTCTATAAAAATTGACAACATCAGGTTTATCCAATCTGCTAAAAAATAGTATCTGATTAGATAAGCACATCTGTAAATATACATTTAGATGAATCCTTATCAAAGATATTGAAACGTCCTTGTCGTGTTTATTTTTTATAAATTTATATCTCCCCCATGTATCGATGGATTGTATGCGCGTTTGGATTTGATTTGAAAAAAAAACGAATGAAAAATGTTTTTAATCGGGCTATTTTTATGCGAAACATGCGATTATCGCGTAAATGTATTTACATGCGTCGATGTGCTTCTTTCTATTATTTGAATTCATCGTTTAGTTGACTTTTGATTCAAAAGATACAATTAAATTGGCGACATCAAAGAAAGCGCAGTTGTCTTCAATGGCTGATTAAAAAATTGCTATTAATCGGTGGGCTTTAAATTTACTGTTTTTTGGTTCAACCACCTTCATAACAATTTAGTCCTTAATTAGTCTTGCAGGGACAAGGACCTCATGCTCTTCTGCAACCGGTCATTCAAGTTCTTGGAATTTTAAACTGCCTTCTGTCTTCCATCCATACTTTCATTACATCAACATTCTTCACAAATTCAGATGTTTTGCAGAACGACCCATACTAAAAATGTACATTGCTTTGATAGCTAAATTTATAAATGTAATATAAACATCCACATTATTACATAGTCTGCTAAATATCGAGGTCGTGTTATTTTTCCGAGGAAAATCCTCAAGGATCGCTTTGTGTCGGAAATATCCATAATTGTTTTCGAAGCGATTTTCCAGCGCTTCCCTGTTCTGACACTAATGGAATTGCGCCCTTCATTTTGGGCGCCCATACGTCCAAATTGAGTCAAATTTGCATTTAAATGTATTTTGCACAGCCCAGACCGTGATATTGATACTTGCGTCGGGCCAAATGCTAAAATATTATCATCATTAATCCCGTTTATTGATGGGCGCGTTACGCAAAACTCGCTCATAAGGTTTCCGTTTCTACGGATTATGCTGTCAACAAGGTCGAAACCTGTCACTCAGGGCTATTCAACCGTCAATGGTACTAATTTTACCAATACTAATTTTTTCCCAAGTCCATCGTAAATTATTATAGAGACTGCGATAACCTTTTGACTGTCTAATTGGATGGTTTCGATAGTGCGATGAGTTCGTTAATTTAATTGGACCACATGCGAGATAAAATGTTAAGCAATGGTATTGCTAGACAATTGCAACATTCAATACATGTTGTAAATAATTTTAAAAAACGGATTTTAATAATTTATTACAAAAGATGTTTTGCAAAATACGCTAGTTGTACTCTGTTACTATGGACTTAATTTGCAACGAAACACATCGTTTATGGTTATTTATTTATATTTAATTGCTTTAAAAATATGGGAATTATGTACTTAATATAAATAACAATACCATAATGATTAATTGGATTTGATCTGGATTAGGAAACAACAAGCCATTTGGCAATTTTAACATTAACTCTTATCAATAAGTTGTGGATTTATTACATAAATATATTTAATATCATAATGCTGATCTTTAAATAGTTCAACATAGGTCATCCTTTGAAGTCTTTGTAAGTGATTTGATTGCAATTATTTCATTACTTATTATCAAAATAACTTATCCATATAGCTTACATTTTTAACATTCAGGCACCTTCTGTTTTCAAGCAGATTTCTGGCGATTTTGCTATTCTGAGCGAATTTCGCGAAAGCGCTTACAATTTTATTTTATTGATGTTAATTTGACAAAATCAGTTGTATTTTAAAGCGCATATAGCGCACAAAGTATAAAAATCATTGATTTTAAAATTAGTCAAGCTGAAAAATGATGATTTATTTATATTTTTGTCTGCCAAGCACGCGTGAAAAGATATTCGAGTGTTAAAAAGAAGACAGTGACATAATTTCTGGATTTTATAAAGATACGGGTTCAAATCCAGACTTTTAAAATAAATTTAGCAGATCTGAACTCACTGATAATCACTATATTGATCAATAGACTCAGGCATGGCTCTATTAGTAGGACATTATCTGTGTAATTATTCCTACAAAATTCGTCTACCAAAGCCTTAGCGACTTTATATTGAAAGTAGACGATGTTTATTTAAGAATAATTAACGTAAACTGTTTGTAAATAAAAAAGCAGCTTTGTAAATTTTAATTTAATACCGATATGCATAATCATTCTGGTTTCGCAAATCGTTATAAATGTTCACAAAATTGAAATTTTTTGATCGATCGATCGTCTCGATTCAGATTTAACCTAAGTTTCAATTTCTTAACCCTTTGAGTTATGAGCTAATTTAAAATCATCATACGCTTAGATGCTATAATCGTATGTCTGCCATTTATCATTCGTACAAATCCACTTATCTGTCGAGACCGCGCAGCGTGTATGAAGCGTGTATATAAATAAATAATCACTGTCACACAATATTCGTTTATTTTTTCGCGTAAACATAAACAATATACACTTCCATAATTTTTAAACTTCAAATAAATGTGATATACCAGAAATCGCATTAAAAAATCTCGATGGGATTATGTCCATTCGTCAAGTAATCCAAAATTGTCAGTTTCTTATCAAGAGACTGGCGATTTTGCCCTATACACACTCACATTAACACTTTAACGGTTGTAACTTGCATTAGTATTAATCTTTTTTTTATGAGTATTCGCATAAAAAAAACTGTGTCCTCTATAGAAAAATGAGTGATTCCATTATTTTTGAAAACGCATAACTTCAAAATCGCATAAAAACAGATCCAAGAATCGATTCATATGGATTATCATTATTAGGGACGATGTACGAAATATACCCTCTTCGTCTCTCTTTGTCTCCGAACTCAACGTGTAAGAATGCTCTTTTTGAATCACTGGAATTTAAAAGCAAATATGTATAATCAATGAAGATGGGCTGATTGACCGATTTGCATCAATTATCGAAATATATTCACGAGACATTCGCACGTTCTGTCAAATTGATTTAAATTTCATCACTGAAAAATAAATTTATTATGGATTAATTCAGCAATGCGAATTTAATTTGAATGACAATGGCCTCTGTGTGTTCAGCTGTTTCGAAGGAGCGACACAATTCGTTTCAAATATTTATATTTATACAGCGCGTCCTATTTACAAACTATGTTCTAGTTGAGCGAAATTCAGCGTCGCCATTCCGCTCGGCGTTGTACTGGTTAAAAGTGCGCGAAGAATCGACAGCATCCCGATTATGCACGAGCATGAAGAAAGGCGAAGAAGGTAACGCCGACGGTGTGATGTAATGTCGACACTGTCGCCATTATGTCGCACTTTTGCGTACAATTACAAGAATGCGGACTGTCGTCGTGCTGTCCTTTGAGCGCAGCGATCCGATTGTCTGTCGGCGAAATGCAGAACAATCGGTTCTGCAGACGTCAATTATTCAGACCCTCGGAAGGTCGCGGTCCGCACCGGTGCGTCTGGAGGTCCTTAATTTAGATCCCTCAGCCGTTTGACCTTAGGGGGGTGAGGTGGGTTCGTTCAATGATTTGCCAGCTGGAAATATATTGGCGCATGCGGGATCCCATCCCAGTTTAGTTACCCCTGCTTCGCGCAAAAATGTTCATCATGTCTCCATGCCGGCAGTTGCGGACCGGGAGCGGGGCTCAACACCCGTGCGTCGCGCATCGTCCTATGTAATTCACCCGTGGCTTTGTGTCAATGTACATGCACACACATGTGCGCACACTCTCGCCTTTTTCACCCGCGCCCCGCGCAGCTGCAACACGCAGCCTGCACAAAGTGGTTAAATACATACTAAATGCAACTCAAAATACTATCAAGACATCCTGATAAATCCATACCAATGACCAGCAACCTGAAAAGGATTCAAGGATGGACATCAAACGTCAGATTCATTCATAATTGAATACAAACCATAACTATGCAAACATCGCAACATATCCTCATTCACAACAATAAATGCATTAATAATCAAATTTAAATCAATATAATGGTGATAAGTGCATTTAAAATTTTGAAGACCAAAATATATATTTATCTCACTTGTATACAAAATTAAATGTATCCAGGATGCGACCAATTTGAGTTTAATTATGCTGTTGGCAAAATTACGCCTAATATATCAAGTCAATGCAATAGTTTTTAAAAAAATATTAAATTGTGTAAATAAAACTACAATTTCTAGCCATCCCACAGGTAGCTTATTAATTCCATCGCTGTAGAAAGACACTGATTTTGAGTCAAAAACACGTTTTAGCAGCAAAATGCAGCAATACACTGATTATTTTTTATCGATACAGATCTGGCAGATTTTCCACACGAAAATAAAAATATATAACATATAGCGTTTGTATTGATTATCGATGTTAATTTTCTATGGGTATATGCGTCCTATGTTTACCAAAAATTGGTGACAGACTGACTAACATATCAATCCAGTGATAACCAATTTCGACAGGTTCGAAATCTGTTATGTTAAATTGCGTTTTATTTACACTATTTAAAATAATCTCAAAAATGCGCACGAACTTTTGGACTGACCCGATATAATATACTCGAACAACTTTGTACATATAAAATACAATAAAACATTATTTGTATTTATCAAGAAGCATTTAAATCCATTAAATTCAGACAATTTCGCATTAAATGTCGTGTTAAATTACAATCATATTTTTTTAAACTAGCAAGAAGATCATTCATACACGAGACCTTCAATGACGGCTCGCAAATATATTAATTTATATCAAAATTCGCTACTATATCGCCCAGCGAATTGTACACAATGGACAATTGCGCACACATCGCCATGGTATTTGATCGTCATTCAAATGCCATATAATGAATTTGTTTCCCTGGTTTCCGAGTTTATGGCATCGTAAAGAGACGCGCTTGTCTTGAGGATGATGTGTATTTGTCAATGTCTGAAAAAATCGCACTTCTGGAAGATTTACGGCCCGTTCGTTGTACGCTGATACGCAGAACATGAAGCGCGTTATTTTCAGCAATTTTATGCTATTTAATGTTCTCGATGGGACTTGCGTCTTTATTGCCGAGCACACATGCGGCGTGACTATCGCGATTTTTTTCAGGCTGAAATTACGACCGTCGTAAAGCATTTTGGACATCCGAAACGCTGAAAGTTGAGCCGCCGTTGTAATTTTTTATTTGACCCAATGCAGATTTGTGTGCTTCCGGATTTCGGCTCTTAAAATAATGTCCGACCGAGATTTAGTGTGTTTTTCACCTTCAGGTCTGCGAAAAAGTTACGTTATTGCCGTGTTAAATAATACGTCTTTATTGCCAATATGGCCGGTCGTCTGGGGTGATTTATTGTGTGTATTTAGATAAAATTATGTTAAAAAATAATTCATATGAAATATTTTAGAATTTATTGCCCATTTATGATATTTATGTCAATAGATGATGTATTAAACATGTTATTGATGTATTGAAATTAGCTTGAATACTCTAAAGCCCGACTTATGCAGCGTTGTGGATCAATTTATTATGGCCGACGCTCACTGAAGTCTTCTCAGTCGGTCTTCTGATGCCCTCGAGGGTAGTTGACATTGCTTCGGTTCTGTTGAACTCTTAAACAATAAGTGTTAGTGAAATATCCATACAATAGTGATCCACATAATTGTGAAGTGTTAAATCATATCCTTCCATATCAATTAACTGATTGAATTATTCGATATTATCCAATGTATAGGGAACATAATTTTTAATTTTCGGTTGACCAAAACTATAATAGATAAGACTTCTATGATTCACGGTGCATCGGTTATCGTTATATGCATAAAGCTGATACGAATTCGTCAATAGACAATTTTACAAGCAGATTGAATTGTTCCAGAATCGGGCTTAAATTGTTACAAAAATAATTTCATAGTGAAATTCAATATCTAAATCTCAATCAATATTGCAAAATTGACTTTCGAATCAATGACAAATTTATGTTTAAATTATGATTATAGCGTGCA